>CM062291.1:79614831-80058481 GCA_031216915.1 Pictodentalium vernedei
GACACAACACCATTCTATAATTGAGCATAATAACATCTATGATCTCTATTAACATTCAGTATAACCCATTATACTTAATTATACCCATTATACAAAAGGTGGACACAAACCGGAAACATGACTCCAGGCACTGATAAACATGGCCCAAAATCAGTTAACAATTTAAACACTATCTGATGCAAAACAGAGACTTCCAGAGAAGAAACTGCAGACATCAGATGGTAGATGCAGACCAAAACGCCTAAACACCCAAGGGTGAGGACGTAAACATGGGGAAAAAACATAATATTATTCTGTTACCAAGCCAAAACTCCCAAGAAATTTTAGTAATGAACACTACAAAAAATATGCCAAAAGCATGGGAGAATATCTAGAGGGGAATAAAGGAAAGGGAGAGAGGAAACACTGACCAAACAATGGAACATTCATAGCAAGAATGACCACAACAGGGTCATGCCTCGAAAATAGGTAACATGAAATAATTTCGTAAAAAAATTATAAGTTACAGCCCTGAACATTTCCTTCCACTATTTCTTCCTCTCCTCCTTCTATTTCCTCCTTATATCCACCATTTCACTCATAATTATGTTTCTGGCACCATTTAAACTGAGATTTACAAGCACAAATATCAGTGAGATGTAACTTAATTGAGGGCCAAACAAAGAATGATAATTTGCGCCAATTTCGAGACCTCCTTGACACTGCGCATGTGCAGTGGAGTAAGAGTATGGAGGACCATATAGGACATGTAATTTTTGGTTTTTGATGCAAATTTGGGGGATTGGGGGGTAAAATGTGTGTTTGGCCCAAAATATTTTAGAGTTAGCACAAGCTAAGTCTGGGTCATTGGTACAGTATAAAAATATTCCTCATATTGAACTAAGTTATAATTCGGGCTTCCACATGGAGCCCAAATATGAACCCAGGGACTTGGCTTTAACAAATTTGAATCCCCCCCCCCCAACCCCCCTAAGGATGCCATTCTGACGGCAACATGCGACCTTTCCTGCTAGAAAGTTCAGACAACCCGGAATATGACGGACTGACAGAAGAACATGATGCTCTAGGACAAACAGAAGGATTCTTTCCGTTAAGTTGAATAACAGAATGGAATGAGTGCCTCCCTGGTTCCGAATGTACGCTACTCCTGTCGAATTGTCGGACAGTATTTGAACATGTAAATTCTGAATTATGTTCATCCAATGATGTAGCGCAAGCCAAATTGACATACCGGATCCGGCAGTTGCAGTGGAACTCCCTGAGTCAACCACTGAATATCTGCCCAAGTCTGAATCTCTTGTTTTTCTTGGTTCGACAAGACGATGTTCGTTTCGAGTGAATGAATCTTCACACTCCAATTCTGAGTGAAAAATATCTGGAGTGGACAAGTGCGTAAGCACCCCATCGGAATAAGGTCCACGGCGGCTCCACACAAACCTATCAGTCACATAAATTCTCTCGCTGCTACTACATCTGAGTGTAGACATAAGCGAGCATAACAACTGATTAATTTCACTCTGGGCAACAGAAAACGAACCAGATTGTTGTGCGTCTTGAAGCTCGTTCCCAAGTGAATGAACGACTTGGACGGAACTAGATCTGACTTCTTTTCGTTTACTCTGAAACCGAGACGTCGGAGCAATTGAAGCAGACTCTGAACATCGTTCTGAAGAGTTAATCTGTCGCCGTATCTCTGAAGAATGTCGTCCAAGTCGGCCGACGTTACCGCTGACGAATGAGCTTGGAAATGAGTCATTACCGAGTTCATTATTCGAGTGAAAGCCCTGGGCGCTAGATTCAGTCCGAAGCACATTGCTCGGAACTGATAAATGACTCCCAGGATGGCGAAGCGAAAGGTACTTTCTGAACATCGGATGTAACATGAAGTGAAAGTACGCATCCTTGAGATCTGTGCTCGCAGCATAATCGTTCACTCGAATGCTCGCTCTCTCCATATAAAACTTCAGAGCCACGATCAGCTTGTTTATCCAGCTTAGATCTATAACTGGATGGAACGAGCTGTCTGGTTTTGGTACCAGGAACAGGTGACTGTAAAAAACGGGAGATTCCTGGTTTTCTACGACCTCTATTGCGTTCTTCTCCAGAAGAGATTGCACCTCTGATAGAAGCGAAGCTCTCTTCTGAAGGTTGCCGAGTCCATGATGGACTTCGTGTTAACGGAGGTTTTCCCTGAAGGACAGTTTTAGACCTTCCGACATAACCTCCTGTACCCATCGGTCATCTGTAATTGACAACCAATTGGTTAAAAATCTTGACAGCCTTCCGCCCACTGGAGCGCAATAGAGGTTCTGACCTTCACCTCCTGGACCTGCGAGGATTGCGGGAGGAGAAACTACGTCCTCTCCGTCCAGCACCTCGACCAGTCGACCTAGGGGCAGCTGACCAGTTGTCTCGGTCAGCATTACATCCCCTACCTTAGTCGCTACTCTGACAGTCTCTGGAGTAAGAGCTAGAGGATTTTTTAGATCCTCTATAGCAGCTTCCCGTGGACGTACTCGCTCCAGAAGCTAACGCTCTGGTAAGGTGATCTGCGTATGATAAAGCATCTAAACTGGCTCTGTTAGACGAGATTGTCGTCTCCAATGTACTGGAGAGAATTGACATAGATGCCGGCAAAGACAGTTCCAAATCTTCAGCCTGGTCTTCTAAACGCAGAGGAACTCTCGGAACGCCCTTTCCTGCCATTTCAAATTTATTCCTATTGTTGATGAACGGCAGATGTAGAGCATGTTGCGATAAGAAACTGGTTCTGCCTGTCTAAGAGGCTAGCCTAAAAATAGCGTCATTCAGCAATTCAAACATCCTTGAGACATTGCTGGACTGGACCGGAAACTCAGGAACATCATCCTTAGTCCGGCCAAAAAAGTCTGTATCCAGTGACTCTATCAGTCTCTTATCTGGTATTGCTGCTCTCTGGTCTGATGGAACAACCTCTGGAAGGTGTTGACGGATAAAATCTACCGCCACCTTCTGCTGTTCCAGAAGGGAAAAATCCAGCTCCGCAGATTCCCTTTCACCATCCGACTGGACCAGATGCGAATGTCGGTCGTCCCTGTCTGACACTGCAGAGGAACGTACCGACCCAGCTTCCTCCGACAGTCCTGATCTGAAACCGTTTCCGAAGGTTGCTGGGATGCTGCGATAAGTTGCACTATCTGTGATAGCAAGTCCATCACGGAGGCCTGTGGAGCTGGAGTCTTACGTTGTTTAGCTGCTGGAAGCTCCTGGGTCGGTACCTCTTGCATAATCCTTTTATGCATACGTCCCAACTGGTGAGCCCTCGTATCCTTGGCTACCGGATGGAGTGACCAAGACGACATGGAATCCTTTGTCGGTGAAGCAGGCTGGATATCTGAGGTCACGAAGCTAAGGTGCGGTCGTGTGCGCTGGCGTGTGGAAGAGGAAGCCAATAGACTAGCCGACCCCGGCTGTCTATGCGATGGAGCGTCCCGAGCAGAAGAGGTGGAAGCATTGCTCCGGCTGACGAACGTTATGCACAACATCTGGCCCCAGATGTTGTTGTAAGAGAGATGGGCCTCTCTCGCTCACGGTCCGGGTAGACCTGAACGAGCTAGCTATGACTGGCTTCCTCTGATCCATCCTCCGATCCGTCGTCGCAGGGTGTGCGTGATCCGAGATTATAGTGCTTGCAACACCCCTTCTCCTCTCTGGACCGCAACGGACATAACTGGCGTCACATCACCCACATTACGAGTGATAGATCCACCGGTTGGGCTAGCTGGTGACAAAGTCTGCAATCCTACTAAGGACCTAGGCACTTGTCTGATTTCCTTGAGCACTTTTGCCGCTAGCTCTTCATTGATTTGCAACGACGGCAGCACACTTTCGGAAGACATCACGGAAACATCACCCTGTTCTTGTTCCTCTGAAAAAGAGACTGAAAAACTAGAGTGATCCTGTGGTGAGAGGACCGGCATCGACCTCTCACCACTAACAATATACTGTGACACACGTCTCCAACATTTGTCATCCCAACTGGCACAAACTGAACAAGAATTTGTGCGAGTACAGTGACTACAGCAAATACAATGAGCATGAGAATCGGAGGAAGACTTCCTCGAATTACAATTTGAACAATATTCTTTCATAATTAAAAAATATTATACAGCCGTAGTACTTGCACTAACCCTCGAAAATACAAAGATACATAATAATAATACAATCCATAACAAAATTTCAAAAAATAATTCAAAAGAAAATTTTTGAAAAAATTTTGACATGAGCCCAAGTTCCCAAAGGAACGATGAGCCCAAATGGATCCCAAAAAAGCTTAAGTGTGGACAAAAATTTTATAACATTTCTATAAATTAATGTTACACTTATGGATAATATTAATGTATCTGACTATATAATAAACCTTACAGAAGACAAGGAATCACTAACAGAAAGTAACCGTTGTCAACGTAAACAAAAGTCAATAAAAACCGGAAACAAGACTCCAGGCACTGAAAAACATGGCCCGAAATCAGTAACCAATTTAAAACACTATCTGATGTAAAACAGAATCTTCCACAGAAGAAGCTGCAATACATCAGGTGGTAGATGCATGACAAAAACGCCTAAACACCCCAAGGGTGAGGACGTAACCATGGGCATAACAGAATAAACATTATGTAACTAAGCTAAACCTCCCAAGAAATTTCAATAAAAAAATTTCAAAAATTATACCAAAAGCATGGGAGATGAGCAAGGGGGTCTCAAGGAAAGGGAGAGAGGAAACACTTAACAAACAGTGGAGATTTCATAGCAAGAATGAAAACATCAGGCCCATGTCCCGAAATTAGGGAACATGAAATAATTTTACATAAAAATTATAAGTTATAGCCCTGAACACATCTATCCACTGTTCCTTCCTCTCATCCTCTTATTTCATTCTTGGATCCACCATTTCCATCATGATTTTGTGTCTGGCATCATTCTAACTGAGATTATAAGCACAGATATCAGTGAGATGTTATTGATAGAAGGGCCAAACAAAGAATGAGGATTTTGCGCCAATTTCGGTACTTCCTTGACACTGCGCATACGCAGTAGGCAAAAGTATGGAGGACCATATAGGACATTGGGTTTTTAGATTTGGATGCAAATTTGGGGGATTGGGGGAGCAAAATTTGTGTTTGACCCTGAATAATTTAGAGTTAGCACCAGCTAAGTCTGGGTCATTGGTACAGTATAAAAATTTATAAGTTTTAAGTAATTTGTATATTTTTTATACTTACCAATGACCCAGACTAGCTGGTGCTAACTCAAAAATTAATCCAGGGCCAAACACAAATTTTGCCCACCAATCCCCAAAGTTTGCATGCAAAACCGAAAAATTGATGTCCTATCTGGTCATACTCTTCAGATATGCGCATGCGCAGTTTCCAGAAAGACACCGAAACTGGCGCCAACCATCATTCTTTCTATAATTGCCTGTTAAATGTTGTAAACAGCGGAAAGGTATGAGTGCCCACTCATGGGAGGGCCATACCCATCTTGGCCATTGGTAAGTATAAAAAATATACAAATTACTTAAAATTTATAATATTTTTATATAACAACCAATGGCCCAGACTAGCTGAATCGTAAAAAGGCTGGAAGTCTCAAGACATAAAGGAAAATCCAATCTCTCAATCACTTCAGTAAAGGATATCTCCTTCTGGAGAATAGGAGAAAAAAGGAATTATATATGTCTTTCCCATTTACGAGAAAAGATAAAGACATAACACCAACAATGTAATTCAGTATTACATAATATATAATTCTCCATTTAATGCCAGCATAACCCGTTATGCTAATTCTGTGAAGGGAAGCCAATATCTAAAGATAGTCCAGAGAATGAGACTCTTTATACTCATTTAAAAGTGTCCAAGGATTGTATATTAACGCCCGTTTGGCCAGTGACATGTACAAATGCTTCACAGTGAGCTACACTTTAAAAACATTACATAAATGAGACATAGTTATTGCTTCACACCGAGGTACACATTAAAACCATCCCAGCACTGACTCGGGACTACTGACACTGGAGGAGGACTTCCCTTGCTTTTCACTATAAAGCCTGATGATCAAAAGGGAAAAAACTAGGGTTGGGACGATACACCAAATTCACGGTACGATACGTATCTAGGTACACGGGTCACGATACGATATGTATCTAGATACGTATCTTGATATTCATCCTTGTATTGAAGCTACAGTTAAGATCACATAGGGACAGCGGTGGAGCCATGAATTCATAGTTGGGGAGCAGATACATTCGGAAGAAGGAGTCTGGCAGATGACTGATAGGACAAAAACGGAAGTGTGGAAGGACATGAACATCAAGAAGGATCCCCAAGCCACCTGTCTGCCATAGGTAGTGGTCTGGTGGAGCCCCTGCCAGACATGTCACATCCTAGTAGTTCCTAGTTCCTACTACTGGTAAATCTCTTGGGAGGACTAAAACCCCAAAGTCTGAGGTGTCAGTAAGGTCACTTACTCTCTTAGGCCCACCTGGGCTGGTAGAACAGGTAGGCCCAAGATGGTAAGTGGTCTTACTGAGACTAGGTGACTGATGGGAGTCTTACTCTTACTGGGAGGAATTTTTAAAACATATGCTATATATCGTGTTAGGGAAATGTTAACATACAACAAAACAAGTCAACTAAATGTAGTCTTATCAGTTCAGTTAAATGTAATTAAAGAATGACTTAGAATGTATACAGTGTTTACTGTTTAGTGTTTAGTCAAGTTCAGTTCAACATCTAGACATCTGATGTATGGTATTTCAAATTTTTCTTCAAAAAAACTAAAGCATCAACATTATCGGGATCCAGTAGAAAATGCTGAGCAGTGATGACATCCCCTGCCGAGGAGAACACTCGCTCCAAGGGCATAGACGTAGCAGGAATACTTAGTCTGATAGCTGTTTCCTAGGATATCCTCCAAAGCTGTCTTCTTTTTAGGAGGTGGAAGCATAGGATCTACAGAACTATCACCCTCAGGCTCCTGCTGGGCTGAACTGACAGTAAGTCAACTGTCAGTTAATTCAGTTTGGGATACAGATGGCTGAGATGGATGAGAGACTTCCCACATCAACTTAGCCTCTACAACAAGTTTATCAAATACAGAATCACAATCTTCTGTGGAAAGGAATGGTACTGTTTTAATTCTTGGATCTAAACAGGAACTTTGTAGAAGAAATGATCGTAGGTCATCATTTCGATAGTGTTTACCCATGTCCTCTCTAATTGGTGCCTTTACTTCTTTTACAAGAGGCACATCATTGTTTCTTCTGTTCCAACGACAGTTGTGACTGTAATGGTAATATTAATGATACGGTAGGTGCCTGTTCATCACACAGCATTGTAGTAATCATTTTTATAGGTTTCAATAGGCTGATCACTTCTTGTGCTGCAAAGATATCAGCATCAGCAATAGTCACAATATCATTCATACCCTTTCTGACATCGGGACTCAAAAATACTGCATGGACAGAAGGCTGTTGTTCCAAACATCTCTCAAACATGTCAAATGTGGAGTTCCATCGTGTTGGTACATCAGCAATCAATTTGTGGTTGGGAATGCACAACAGGTCCTGCTTTTCCTTCAACTTTGCAGCAGCAATTGCGCTTTTATGAAAAAATGTTACAATTCTGCTTATTCTAACTGACAGAGAAGACATGGTTGGCACTTGCAAACCTAAGTTCAAAGTATGGGCGAAACAACCAACCTGCAGGCCATCAATATACCTCACTGCAACTCCATTAGCAGCTGCGTTGTCCGTAGTCAGAATGACTTTTATCCCTGGACGACTGATACCCCATTCAACAATGGCACCCTTAAGAACTTCTCCAAGGTTCTCACCAGCGTGTGACTTCGGAAGTTTCCTTGTCTGAAGCACGTAACTGCTCATTTCCCAAGCGAGAGAAGGGAAGTGTGCTGTTATTGTCACACAACTGTCAACACAACGCAAGGTCCAGCCATCTGTTGTTAAACTGATTGATGCTGCCTGTCCCAGAATTGCCTTTAATTCTGCTTTCTTCTCCTGGTACAAGTCTGGAATAACTTTTGTACTAAAGTGTTTCTTTGTCGGAACTGCATACTTTGGATCCAATTCATTGACAAGCGAAACAAATGACTTGTCTTCAACGATGGAGTAAGGCTGCATACCAGTAGCAATAAATGCAGCAATTTTCTTTGTTATTGATTGAGCCCTGGCTGACGTTCCTGGCATTTTCTGCTTTTGGCTGAATGTATCAATTAATCTCAGTTGACCCCCGAGAGGTTTATTGCCTGAAGTTGATACAGATTCTGATGGAGCTTTCATCAGAGAGGGAAATGCACTGCATTGGCTGCAGTGTTTTGGCTTTCTTTCAGGTATTTCGCTTAATGCCACCTGGTCTTGGTGGTATCTTTTGAGGTGAAATGCCATGTTAGTAGTACTTCCAGTGTACTTACTTTGAGCTTTACATAGTCTGCATACAGTGTTTCCTAGAAAACCAAAATTTACCCAAATTTTTTATTTTTAATTGTTCACTGGTGTTGGGTTCATTATACAGGTTTTCTCTGCGACATCAGATTCTGCCATTTTCAAATACTATAAATTCAAGTTTTCAATTGAAAAATTGGTTGTTGTGAAATTTCAAATTGCTGTAACTCGTATCGCTAGTAAATCAAAGAGGAATAACGCAATTTGTCATCTGCTTCTGTTACTGGGAAGTGGGAATCGCAACCTTATTCAATGAGCCCATACCACTGTGAACCAACTTCAGTTACTGACCGTATTCCCATTGCATGTATTATCGATAAGATAACGGTCGGTAAAAATACTAAAAAAAATCAATACCTTCACAAACTTACAGTAAATACAGTCAATAAAACAGTTAATTGGTATACCAAGTATCAATCAGTAAATACAACTGTCAACACCTCTCAGTCTTGCAGAATAATAGTAGTGCGCATGAAATTTATGCTAGTCGTCTATCAAACTGTCCCCTGGCCGAACCGTTCCCACCTAAGCGATCCAAACCGAAACCGGCCCTAGATATTTGACTCAAACCATCCTCAAAACCTGTAACCCAAACTGTCCCGAGATATTTGATCTAATAACTGATGTAAAAATGTTATTTATTATTACTTGTACATGTATGTACGTGTACAGAAATGTATAAATGTCTTGTTGTTAACTGTATCTAATTCGATAAAGTTATTGTTACTTGCATGTGTACAGAAATGTATAAATGTCTTGTTAATGTTAAACATATAATTAGATAAGATAATGTGTCCCAAAACATAAATGTGCTGTTTTTTGCAGATTTGTGTAAATATAATTTAATAAATCATTATTTTTTTGAGATCTTGTTATTTATCATTCAGTGGGACAGTTTGGGTTAAATATTTAGAGACGGTTCGAGACCTCAGGTCAACTAGATGGGGACGGTTCAGCCATGGGACGGTTTGGGTTTTGTCCACATTCATTCGTCATTCAAGTCTATCAGATCTACTAACCTTGAGGACGGTTCGGGTCAAAAAGTTGAGGATGGTTTGACGAAAATGTGTGGGGACGGTTCGGCCAGGGACGATTTGGGTGACACCGGGCGTGACATGCGAAACGCTGAAAATGCGTTGGAAATTCCCAATATGTTCATAGTGAACACAAACTCCCATTGTGTTATCATGTACACCTGCTGTAAAAAACCCACGTGTGTATAAGAAAACTTCATGTCAGATGAATCCACTTTTCACAAACTGCTGACATTAATCGGTATTCTGGTGTACCCTGGTGTTATATTCTGGGGCGAAAAAGTGTGGGGACGGTTCGGCCAGGGACGGTTTGGGTGACACCGGTTGTGACATGCAAAAAGCTGAAAATACGTTGGAACTTCCCAGTATGTTCATAGTGAACACAAACTCCCGTCGTGTACCCCAGCTGTAAAAAAAAACCCATGTGTGTGTAAGAAAACTTCTTTGTGTCAGATGAGTCCACTTTTCACAACTGCTGACGTTAATTGGTATTCCGGTGTACCCTGCTGTTATATTCTGAGTGAACTGCGGGGTATTTGCATTAGCCAAATCACCCAAGCCTAAAATTTGGTGTGTTGAAGGTATTAAGAGAGAAATAGTTGAATTTTAAGATTGGTGACTGGCCTATACAGTTGTATCACGATACGACGAAATTAGGACATCTGCACTGGTACCCGTATTGTAGGTTGCCATTTCGGTATGTATTGGCGTACCGGCATATCGTCCCAAGCCTAGAAAAAAACGCTGCCCCCCCCCCCCCTGTTCTGAGGTACATGACCTCAGAACGAAGAGGGCAGCGGAACAGCGTCACTGCTGGAACGGGCTGCCTAAATAACTATAGAACTATAGATGTAACCATTAAAGGACGACATTCTGAGCAACAGAAAGAGGACCTAAAGATCTAAGGTCACCTGAGATGGACTCTAAATTTCTCAGGTGAAACTTGGTAAATGTAGAGGGCTGTGTCCAGTACACAGCCTTCATGAGATCAGTAATGGCTATACTGTTAGAATAACACCAAGAAGTGGACAGCTCTCTAACTTCATGCGCTGATATCTTATTAACAGAACATTGATCTGAAGATAGCTTTTCATAGGCAATACGTACTGCCAACTGAATCCATCTAGCTACTGAATGAACAGAAATATCTTTCCTGTTAGGAATCATTGAGAGAAAGAAATGTTTCTTTCCTTTCCTAATAAAATCTGATCAATGTTTATATATGCGCATAGCCCTGACTGGACACAGCAAGGTCTACAGATGTCCGAGGACGGCAGAGCCTTAATGATAATAGGCTCAGGTTGTTTGTCCGGAGTCTGATTCTTAGCCAGAAATCCGACTTCTGTAGTTACGGTAATGCGATTACCCACACTATGGTAGAGAGATTCATCAACCGATAAAGCATGAAGTTCACTAACTCTTCTAGCAGATGCAAAGGCTAAGAGAAATGCTGTTTTATTGGTTAAGAATTTGAACTCTACAACGTCCAATGGCTCAAACGGAGCGTCTTGAAGCTTCAACAGAACCCAAGCCAAATTCCATTTAGGAATTAATCTGAGGGTTCTAGGTCTATTAATAGAGAAATTTTTATCCAGCTTGGACAAAGAAGCATTTGATCCAATAATAGACCTATAGCCCTTAATAGTGACAGGCTGCAGTTTGAGATCGTCAAACAAGTAGACCAGGAAATTGGCAATGTTTGGTATGGATGGATCATAAACATCTATCGACTGATCCTGACACCAACGGAAGAAAACCCTCCGCTTCGCTGCGTAATTTAACGAAGAGGAGGACCTCCTACAGTTAGAAATTACGTCCACTGCTCGTCCTGTAAATTGCTTTCCATGCAAGAAGGACCGCACAATGGAAATATGTGAAGGTTGAGACCTTCCGGGTTGTGATTCAGTGCTTGTGACTTCCCCTGATAAAGAAGGTCCTCTCGTGGAGGAAGGTTCCGGGGAACGTCTAATAACAGACACCTGAAGATTGATCCAAGGTTTCTGTGATGACAGAGGTGCTACTAGTAGAATTTTGCAACGAGACTGTTTGATCTTTAACAGAATCTGCTGAATCAACGGAGCTGGAGGATACACATATCCTATCATTCCATCCCATGAGATTGACAGAGGGTCTACTGCGTACGCTCGATGGTCTGGACCTGGCGACACGAACGTCAGTAGCTGATTGATCAGGTGTGTCACAAACAGATCTATCATGGGGCGATCCCACTGGTAGCAAATCTGCCTGAGCGTCCACTCTGATGGCAACAGGCGATCTTTCCGAGAGAGCTAATATGTTCAGACGACCTGGTATATGATGGACAGAAAGCTGAACATGATGATTCATGATGTATAGAAGAATCTTCTCTGTTAGTTCGTATAACAGAATCGAATGAGTGCTGCCCTGGTTCCTGATATATGCTACTACTGTCGAGTTTTTCGACAAGATCTGAACATGAACGTTCACTATTATGCGAATCCAATGTTGTAGCGCTAGCCATACTGACATCGTCTCTTTGATGTTTTTGTGTTTCCTCTGGAACCAAGGGTCCCGAAGACCCTGATGCTCCAAGTCTACGAGACTTAGGGTCGTGCCCCAACCCATCTGACTCACATCTGTCATAATCGTGAAAGCCAGATCTGGCAGTTGCAGTGGAACTCCCTGAGTTAACCACTGAATGTCTGCCCAAGTCTGAACCCTTTGTTTTATCAGGTCCGTTAAAACAATACTGGTTTTGAGCGAATGCATCCTCACACTCCAGTTCTGAATACAGAATATCTGGAAGGGACGCATGCACAAACGCCCATCAGAATAAGATCTGCAGTCGCTCCACACAGACCCAACAGTCGCATGAATTCCCTCGCTGTTAATGCGTCTGAGTGTAGACAAAAGTGAGCATAACAACTGACTAATTTCGCTCTCGGTAACGGCAGACGAACCAGATTGTTGTGAGTCTCGAAGCTCATTCCTAAGTGAATGAATGACTTGGACGGAGCTAGATCTGACTTTTTCTCGTTTACGATGAAACCGAGACGTCGGAGTAACAGAAGCGGACTCTGAACATTGTTCTGAAGAATAATTCTGTTGCCGTATCTTTGTAGAATGTCATCCAAGTAAGCCGACATTACCACAGATGAATGAGCCCAGAAGTGTGACATTACCGAATTCATTATTCAAGTGAATGCCCAGGGAGCCAGGTTCAGGCCAAAGCACATTGCTCTGAACTGATACACCTTCCCTTGTACAGCGAACCGCAGGTGCTTTCTGAATGCCGGATGTACCAGGACATGAAAGTACGCATCCTTTAGATCTATGCTTGCCGCATATTCGTTCACTCGAATGCTCGCTCGTACCGACCGAATGGTCTCCATATAGAACTTTGGAGCCACAATTAGCTTGTTTATCCAGCTCAAGTCTATTACTGGTCGGAACGAGCCGTCTGGCTTCGGTACGAGAAACAGGTGACTGTAAAAACCTTGAGAATTCTGATTCTCGGTGACCTCTATTGCTTCCTTTGATAAGAGAGTCTGTACCTCCGCTAGGAGAGACTCTCTTTCACAAGGATCTGACGGAAGATTTGTCCAGCACGGACGTCTTGTTAGTGGGGGTTCCGCTCGGAATGATAGCCGTAGGCCATCCGAGACTACACTTCTCACCCACTGGTCTTCCGTGACTGTTATCCAGTTTCTCGCGAGGCTTGATAACCTTCCGCCAACTAGCAAGCAATAGAGGTTCTGACCATCACGAGGCTTACAGGAGGAGAAACCACATCCTCCCCACAAAGAACCTCGTCCCGTCGGCCTAGGGGCATCTGACCGATAGTCCCGATCAGACCTCTGCCTCTTACCCAAGTCGCTATACTGACAACCTGCAGAGTAATTATAAGAGGGTTTCTTCTACCCTTGAGAGGAGTTTCCTTTTGACGATTTTTGTCTGGAACGCCCTCCTTTACTCTTGTGTGCTGAAGCGGGTCGCTGCAACGCCGACTTCAAAAGCAGAGCACTAGAGGCTTTCTTAGTAGCCTGATCATAGACTAAGGAAAGCTTGTCGTCGAAAATAGTATGTCCGGAAACCGGAGTGACTCGGAGAGAGCTTTTCACCTTGTCATCTATCAGTGATGACGACGCAAGGGCAGCATCACATCTGATTAATTCCAGATTAGCCACTGTAAGGGCGGAGTTATACGTGGTATACGTAATTGCCCTGGAAAGAACTCTAAGAGAGGTACGAACGTTCTCAAATTCCTTTCCGTTGAGACGTTGCGCCAGAGCTCTTGTAAGGTGATCTGCGTAAGACATAGCATCCAAATTCACTCTATTTGAAGAAATTGCCGTCTCAATTGTGTCCAAACGAATTGTGAACAAAGCAGGTAAGGATACCTCTAGATCCTCGGCCTGTTCATCTAAACGCAGAAGAACTCTCTGGACATCTTCCCCGACCATTTTAAATGAACGTGGTCCAAGAAACGGTATGTTTATGGAAGAAGAAGTCCAGAAACCGCCTTTCCTTCTCACACTCGAGAGGTTAAATACGGCGATGTCTATATGACCGAAGGCCTGCAACACCTGCCTACACTGAACTGGAAAAGAAAGAACTTCCTCCTTTGTCTGGATAAAGTCTGCGTCCAATGGCGCCAGCGGTTTCTTCCTTGTTGTCACAGCATTCTGATTCTGCAGAACAAATTCAGGGCAGTATTGATGGATGAAATCCATCGCAACCATGTGCTGTTCCGAAAGGGAAGGGTAATCCTCTTCCATATCTCTTTCACCATCCGAGAGAATCAGTTGCGAATCTCGGTCCATTGCATCTGAGTGAACAAACGACTGGACCGACCCAGCACCGTCCGACAGCTCAGGTTCAGAGTCTGAGGGAGGCTGCTCCTGCACTTGCTGGGATGCTGCGATCAGCTGCACAATCTGCAACAGCAAGTCCGTTACCAAGGTCTGAGGAGCAGCAGTTTTCTGTTTCTTCACCATTCGCTGCTCCGGATACAGTGTGTCAAAGATGGCTCTCTTCTCCGCACGTCCCGATGATCGAGGTCTCGTCTCCCTAGCTACCAGATGGTCTGACTTCACAGGCGAAGAGTGGTCCCTTCTTCGCAAAGCAGGCTGGATATCCGAAGTCGGGTAGCTGGGATGTGGTCATGTGTGTTTATTAGTGGAAGCTGAAGAAGCCGAGACTGTAGTCGAGGCTGGCTGCAATCTATGCAGAGCGTCCTGGACGGTAGGAGTGGACGTATGCTCCGGCCCGCGCAAGTTCTTCACCACAACATCTGGCCCCAGATGCTGTTGGAACAGAGAGGGACCTCTCCAGCTCGCTGCCCTTTCAGACCTCGTTGAGCTTCCCAAAGCACTTGCCAGCTTCTTCCCTGGATCTGCCGTCACTGGGTGAGCATGTTTAGATTTTAAGGTGCTCGCTCTGCCCACTACACTTCCTTTTGACCGCAACAGACATACCCGGCGTCACGGTACCCACGGACGGAGTAACCACTTCACCGGTCGAGCTAGCTGCTGACAAGGGATTGAAACCACTGGCGGGTGGCTTTATCCCCTGCCTAATATTCATGAGACCCTTAGCAGCTAGCCCTGTTTGCTCATCAGAGCGTGACGACGGTAGCACACTTTTGGTAGGTGTCACATAACCATCACAATGTTCTTGTTCCTCTGAAAAAGAAACTGAGAAACTTGAATGACTTTGCGGTGAGAGGACGGGCATTGGCCTCTTACCGCTAACAACATACTGTGACACCCATGTTCAATGTTTTTCATCCCAATCAACACATGTAGGACAAGAATTAGCGGGAGTACATCGACTACAAGCAAGGCAACAAGCATGTTAAATCTGAGTAAGACTTCCTCGCCTTGCATTTTGAGCAATAAGCTTTCATGATTAATCAAACAAAGTCGATCGAATTCCCACCAACTCCACAGTAAATATATGAAAAAGATACATAATAATCAACATTCAAAATACAAATCGAAAAATTAATTTCAAAAAATTTTCTGAAAAATTTTTGACAAAAGCCCAAGTTCCCAAAGGGAACATGACGAGCCCAAGGGTATCCCGATAGAGCCTAAGTGTGGACAAAATTCAAAAAATTATTGCTACACTACTGGAATATTATATCTTACAACAATCCTACAGTAATAATAAGTTGAAACTATATATATTTAAGGATGTTGTCAATGTAAACAACGTCTATGAAAGAACCGGAAACAAGACCCCAGGCACTGAATAAAAAAGGCCCGAAGTCAGTAACAAATTTTAAAACTATCCGATGTAAATCAAGATCTTCAGATGAAGAAAAAACGATACATAAGTCAGAAGATGCATGACCAAAACGCCCAAACACCCCTAGGGTGAGGATGTAACCATGGGGATATACAGAATAAACATTCTGTAATACACGTTAAACTCCCAAGAAATTTAATAAAAATTTCAATAAAAATAAGCCAAAAAGCTTGGAGTTTAACAGGAGGGCTTCAAGGAAGGATAGGGAAGGAACACTTAACAAACAGTAGATAAATCATTAGCTATTAGTCCGGCCCATGTCCCGAAACTGGGAAACATGAAATAATTTCGATAAAAATGATAAAGTTACAGCCCTGAACGTTTCCAACCACTGTTGTTCACTTCCATCATCCAATTATGTCCTTGGATGCACCAATTTTACCATTGATTTGTGTCTGGCATCCTCAAAAATGAGATTTAAAAGCACAGATGTCAGTTCAATGTTGCTGACTTCAGGGCCAAACAAAGAATGATGGTTGGTGCCAATTTTGGTGTCTTCCTGGATACTGCACATGCGCAGATCTGAAAAGTATGGAGGACCAGATAGGACATCAATTTTGGGGTTTTGCATGCAAACTTTGGGGATTGGGGGAAAAATTTGTGTTTGGTCCTGGATTAATTTTTGAGTTAGCACCAGCTGGTCTGGGCTATTGGTTGTTGTATAAAAATATGACAGGCCTGTGTGTGGTCCACAATGCCCATCAAAATAAATCACGGTCCTGCAGGCAAGGACTGATAAAATTCAAGACCATTTCTCGACATTTTTTTAAGGCCCCCACCTTCACTGGTCGTAACTAGGACCAGGGTTGGTGATTTTTAAAATAAAAAAAATTGATATTTTTCATTTAAATCAGATTTTTTTTATTTAAATTGATTTATTTGATTTTTATTTCCATACTATAAATTATTCACCAGAGGCTACTTTTTCTCACACGATTCCTTTAGATAAAAGAAACTGAGTGTATTGGCAGGAGTTTGTATCAATGACTGCCCAAAGAATGGACACGAATAACTGATACTAAAACAGTTACCTGTGTTAACCATTTCAGTCTTTAAGGTGGTATGAGGGGCAGAATTCCAGAATATATTTGGCACAGAATAGACATTTGGCATAGATGGAAATAGAGATTAATCATTGAAACTTGTGTTTTCTCACTGTTATAGCATTGCTGGATGGAAGATGACTTCTTGAAAATCATTTTTGATACTTTTGATACTTAAATTACTGATCGTTGTTCATGGAGTTGATTTCGTACTTTTGACGGGTTCATTGAAAGATTATCATATATATGGTTTAAAATCTATGTTCACTTAAATATAGTTTTATTTAGGTTAGCTAAAAATTATATAAACTTCTAAAAGATTCGGGAACATTTAACTTCCCTACAGCATGTTCCAGCAGTCAAGACACAGTGGGATGTATATCTTCCCACTCCATAGATTAGTTCTAACTGTCATAAACTAGGGCTAATAACTGTATTTCAACAGTTAATATGCATTCCATCTTGTTTCAGCTCATTTCCAAGTTGTTTTGAAAATATTTCTGAATATTTCTAAATTTTTGATTTAAATCAATGATTTTTTTTTAAATAATCATTGATTTAAATCATGATTTAAATCAATGATTTAAATCAATTGATTTAAATCAGCCAACCCTGACTAGGACCCTCTGGTCATTAGCCCATCCTCCCACTTCCCAGGCCTTTAGACACCGTTTACTGGTGTGCCCAAATTAGAGAAGGTGTGAAGACATGAATAAAAATATATAAATTCTATGTGTCTCTTCTATATTTGAAAATGCCGAGAGGTCCTCGGTTTGAATCCCACCTGCGGCTACCGCGTTGTGTCCTTGGGCAAGACACTTCATCCCCATTGCCTGCGTGGGGGCAAGATGACGCCGTGTACTAAGGCGTACTGCAGGTCGTTGGTACGCATGTCTTCAACCAATCTAACCCTGCCTGTACTGCTGTGCGGAGTTACGATGTTGGGGAGCTGGCAGCTGCTTGTCATTGCTCGGTGGTTCTCTCCGGGTCCTCCGGCTTCCTCCACCCGTAAAACTGTCATGGTCATGATTAGCCATTGTGCATAAATATGTGACCTTAAACATCAATAAATAAATATATTTGAGAATAACGTCCATCATAATATGGCCATAGAAACACAAAGAAAGGCATGGTAATAAAACACAACAGGATAAGACTGTTATTTCTAGTTTTAATGTGCCCAATTAGTGCAAAAAAGAGTGCCCAAAATAAAGGAATTTAATGGCCTGCTTCCCTAAATAGAAGTGGGAGGAGGGGTAATGACCAGAGGGTCCTAGTCAGGACTACACATTCATAAACTATGGCATATAAAACTAAATAGCGATGATCACACGTTTTGTCAGGAGTTTCATTTTGTGAATATTGAAGGCTTTTCAAGTTCTCCTCTCCCTTTCTCTTGGATTTCAAGGCCTTGAATGGACTTTAGAACCCTGTAAAAGCAAAATAAACAAGGGGCCTTAATCACTCACCTGGCAAAGTGGTTCAAAGAAGTATTTTGGGTCACACTCAGTTAGTCCTGGTTCATCAACACTACAGAGGAATGAAGTCATGAAATTATTCATAACTCCAGTGTTTATGTCAGATGATTATTATCATAGGTCTTCCTGACTGCATCCAATTCTATCAGCTGTAGACAAGCACTGCCAAACTTCCAAGGATTGTTATGTCACTGCAGTTTGAAAGTCAAATTTTATGGAAAAACACTAAGGAATGGATTGCACAACCTTGAATCTATCTGGCCCCCTACCTCCCATAGAGAGCCCAAATGTTAAGCCAGGGTCTTGAATTGAACAAGCTTGAATCTGATCCCCTAGCAAAGTTATATACCAAATATGAAAGGATTCTGACTGGTGGGTCTGAAGAAAATTTTTAAAGAAATTCCCTCATATTGCACTATGTTAAACTTTGGGCTTCAATAGGACTCGATTTGAACAAACTTGAATCTGATCCTTCTAGAGATGTTATATACCAAATATCAAAAGATTCCAACTGATGGTTTTGGAGAAGATTTTTTTTAATTTTGGGAAACAATTTATGGGTGTTATCAGAGAAATGCCCCTTGTGGTGCCCCCTGAGGGTGTGGCAACTTTATTTGAACAAGCTTGAATTGACATATGGGGGAGCGGCTGAGTTTCAGTAACCGGTTCTCATCAGATCGCCAAAGTTAAGCAACGTTGAGTCCGGTTAGTCCTTGGATGGGTGACCATCTGAGCGATCGATTCGGACTCCCGCATTGTGTCCTTAGGCAAGGCACTTAACCCTGCTTGGCCACATGGGGCATGATGACGCTGTGTACTAAGGTGCACTGCACGTCGATAGCGCACATGTCTTCAACCAATCTAACCCTGCCTGTGCTGCAGTGCAGAGTTACGATGTTGGGGAGCTAGCAGCTGCTCATTATTGCTCAGTGGTTCTCTCCAGGGTACTCCGGCTTCCTCCACCCGTAAAACTGTTACAGTCATGATTAGCCATTGTGCATAAATATGTGACCTTAAACACCAATAAATAAATAATAATAAATAAACTGACATATGATAAGGAATATGTATATCAAATTCGGTTCAATTCGGCCCAGTGGTTTGTGAGGAGAAGTAAGTTGAAGACTTTCAGTCAGGTGAGCTAAAAACACAAGAACTCGGAAAGTGTCTTTTGTTCACCTTCCTCTTTCAATACTAGTAACTAGCCATGACAGGACTCATTAAATGTACTTACTCAGTGGATGATATATTGGCTTATGTTTTCCTTGTAAGTAGGGCACTAATTTCCTTGCTGTGGCAAGGACACACTGATGTTTTGCATCATATATCCACCAGGTTCTTGAAAATGTTGCCCATTGCTGCAAGAAGGAAATCATGTACAATGTATTAGTTACATTAGTTAGCAATATCAACAGTGGCCAACACAAGTACTGTATGTACAGAACACATGGGGATTTGGTATCTGGCTATCCACCATTTGAACATCTACACCAATCCATATTAAAATATTTGCTTGTCCAGTAGAAATGAGAGGACCCAACCTGTTGCTCATGGGCAAAAGGTAGTCTACCCAGGTCTCAGCACACCAAATTTGGTGTTGTGGCCTCAATATTCAAACTGACTAGCCATGGAAGAAATTGATAAGAATTTATCCAACAGGTATACATATATGGCTGCACGGTATATCGATAAACCCATATATACCGGTATTCAAACCAATATCGATTGAATACCGGTGTAATTACAAAAATATCAGTTTATCGTCATTATTTATTTACCCACAATTTAATTTTCAAGATGTCTTAAGTTTTTTAACTGTAGCCCCGAATAATATTATCTCTTTATCCAAGGAATCGTCCGCTTGTGCCCCCGGAAAATACAAATTCAGCAGTTGAAAAAATAATTTTAAAAAATTTCAACAAAACTATATCATGTGACCCCTCATTGGAACGAGCTCGTTCCAATGAGGGGTCACATGATATATTTTTATTGAAATCTTTGGGGAAAATCTGATAAACTAATCTTGAAAATAATAAATTGTGATATCGTCTGCGTTGGGTAAAGGTTTTTTGAACCGTATCATCAAGGCTTGCTAATTCGTTCTGACTGTGATGCCTCAAGTCTCGATTGTGGTACTTGTGTTCATATATCTGAACAGGTTTCGATATACCCGTATACCGCGGTATTTTTTTGAATACCAATACCGGTATTCAGTTTTGAATATCGTGCAGCCCTATATACATATATCTAATCACCTGGTGAGTAATGTATAACTTGTATTGAAAACACAAGAATGATCTATCTATGGCAGAGTGTACAGCTATCCCCAAACACAAATCAGATGCAGAAAAAAATGAGACAGGAAGACCAGGTCTCAATTGAAAGGCATAAAATTGAAAAAATAGATGGATTACAGTAGGTTCAGAGTAGATTTTTTTTACCGTTTCTCAATCCCCAGTGTTGAAATCTAGGGTTCTAAAACACCCCCTAAAACCTATGGGGCCTATAGCCCCACTTCAAAGAAGTAGAGGCTATACTGTCACCACCCTGTGCATCGGATATTCTTGTGTGCAAACTCCTCCTACATTTATGAACCAAGTTTAATGAAACTTCTCGGACATGACTACTTAGTCCTATCAACTGAACACGTACATATTCCAAAATTTCTGAACTTCATCTATTCTGACCAGGAATTCTAACCCCTTCACATTCAACTTAGAGGATTTAGTATAAATTCTAGTAGTTTCTTGTGTGCACAGCTCCTTCTACATTTATAAATTGATTTGGATGAAACTTCTCAAACATGGCCATTAATAAGTGAACAAGCACATATTCTCAATGTGAAATCAGTAGCTGAATTCATGCTTATTTTCCATTTCTATAACTAATTACCAGTGTAGCGGTCGAGGTATAAAGGCCATTTATCAACCAGCCTGGTTGGTCCGGATCTGTTAGTCCCGCGGTAAATCAGTCGCTTTGTGTGCTAGAGGTCGGCGGTTCGAACCCAGGCTCCCGCACTTATCTTTCCTCCTGTTACATTTGGGAGCTCGTCCGATCCTCAGCAGTTGTTGGTGTTGTGGATGCTGTGGTGAAGCATAGTGGATGTTTTGACCTCTCTGAGGTGGAATCTGGGGTGAGATTTATGGTGAGTGAATCTCAAAAGAAGGGGAGAGTAGTGTAGCGGTCGAGGTATAAAGGCCATTTACCAACCAGCCTGGTTGGTCAGGATCTCTTAGTCTTGTGGTAAATCAGTCCCTTTGTGTGCTAGAGGTCAACGGTTCGAACCCCGGCTCCCGCACGTATCTCTCCTCCTGTTACACCAGAAACAAGTTACAACTTAGTACTACAAGTGCACTGACCTTTGTGAGTTTCGCGGTTCAGATTGTTCCAATGGGGTTGTTTGAGTGTACAAGCCCGAAGATTCTATTTACTCTTCTGTCTGCAATAAGAATGAAGAGACTCACTCGACCAAATGATGTCAGTCACTATGTTGATTATAGAGCTGGGAGGTTGTGGGATTTACATTGCGGTTTCGGTTTTTTAAATAAAAAAAACCTTGGTTGCAGTTTCAGCTGTTCATGAGCATCTAGAAACTATCAGTATATACCTGTCAGATCAGCCCTATAATTGCAACATCTTCCACTAACAACTAACAAGGCATCTTCTGTTGATTGCATCAGTTGATTAAATAAGTATAACATATCTATGCCTGTAATGTTGTAAAATGTCAGGCAAAAAAAACCCCCAAAACTGTGTTTAGGATTATTCCGACTCTAAAAATATTATCAAGTAAAAGTCGCTCATTTAGGTCATTGTAACCCTAAATTTCCATCCGACTTCAACTGTGAATTTGAAACCGATTTTGATGTTCAAGCTTTCAAAATTACGTGTAGAAATAAATATATCGGGCAGCATCAATGAAGAGCAAGTGGCAAATTATAGATCATCAAAAGAAACCGCATATAATAAACTGATGAACATCTTACAATGCTTCGGCCTTGGTGTTGACAAATCATGAATATTAATGAATTCATGTTGAATTTCGTGCATTGATACTGAAAGCCTCAAATCTTGGCTTACTGACTTGAAAATGTCATTGGTGCAAGTATAGTGTACAACAGTTTTGGGTTTTAATTCCATTCAAACGTATACAGAAATTATTTGACGGTGGGCAGCAGATTCGTAGATACTGCATTTATTATAAAGATAATTATGTGCTCATTCTGGTAATTTGATATTACGGGCAGTATCTTAAAACGCTCTGGAATTTTAAAACCGATTTTGTGGTTGTGTTTATTGGAGTGCAGTTGCGATTTTCATTGGTCTTTCACTACCGATCCCAACCCGTGGTTGCGGTTAACCTCCCAGCTCTAGTTGATTATGTGTGAAATCACTACACAGGTCATCAAACAAAAATTGAAATTGAGAGTGCTGTGAGCTTTTTTAGGGGCTACGTTACAGAGTACAGAGATTGGTCAAATGGCAAGGCTCAGTGTTTTGTTGCACAATCGTGCAGTAAACAAAGCCCACTAGATATTCCAAGTAACTATGATCAGACATTTCAAAAGTGAATAGTGTTAACTGTTCATTCACCTCATTATACAGTGCAATCTTAGCTTGACTTGTACCACTTTGAAAATTAATGTTGATCCACTAAAAATAAAAAATGTTGGCTACACTAGTTGACCAATCGAATAATCACGACAGCACTAAACTTGATTTCTAATAAATGAACATCTGCATATTTCCAAATTTTTGATCTGTGATAACTTAAACTAGGTTACCTCCCCTTCAAATCAGAATATTTAATGTAGATTTCTACAAATGAGATTCTTGTGTGCACACCTGCTCCTACTTTTATGAACCTAATTAGATGAAGCTTCTCAAACATGACCACTAACAAGCGAACATGCACATATTATAGAATTTTTAATTGTCAATAAATTTAACCAAGTTATATCCCCTTGAACTAAGACTGATTATGAATTTTTTAAATGAGATTCTTAGGTGCACAACTTCTACATTTATGAACTGATTTTGGTAAAACTTATACATGAGCGCTAACAAGTGAAAATGCACATTCACAAATGTTCAGTCTATGATGATTTTAACAAAGTTATCTCCCCTTGAACCTTGAAATTTTATTATAGATTGCTACACAAGATTACTCTTTGCACATCTTGTTCATTTATGAACTGTTGATAAAACTTCTCCAACTTGATCTATAGCAAGCAAACATGTGCATATTTCAAACATATCAAGCCGAAACAATTTTGACCAGCTTATCCGAGTTATCTCCCCTTGAACATCAAGATTTAATTTTGATTGCAAGCCATTCTACAACTGGTAGCACTAAATTATGTTAGATCAGGCATGTATGCCACTCGGGGTTCTGCTGACAGAAATGTGTTGTGGTCAGCACTTTTTTTTATTTCTGACCACCACTTTGGTCACAAAATGCTATTTTAATCACCACTAAATCTCCCAGCTGCCAAATTTATATGACAGAAGAGAGCTTTGATCTGTTACTGTCTGGCTCACAGAAATGTCTGGGCAGAACCCTGGCCATTATAATCTGGTTGTTACTCACTTGCAGGATTTGCCATTTGCATGACCAGATTATTCTGGGTACCAACTCTATCTAGTAAGAAAAGTAACCCCACATATCCTAAAGGTTGTTTGCTTGTTGTTTCTAGGCCTGTACACTGCTCATTCATTGTACTTTTTAGTCTAGGGGACTACCTAGTTCAGCGATCTGAATGTAGTGGCTACCCATCTACGTTCAGATTTTTCCCATTCAGTTCAGAATCTGTAGAAAAAGTTTCCCATCAAGTTTTTATGGGAACTCAAAACTCGAAAATAGGAATATATATCAAGCTTTCGCCCTTATTACCAGCTGCGTTCGATAGTACACGTATTTCCTTACATTTGGGCAGAGTTTATTGATCCAAAGTATGTTATATCCTTTAATTATCGATACCTGAAGTCTTGCGAAGCGTCAACGAATGTTTCGATATCGTCCATGTTTTGTCTAAATATAAAACAGTAAAAACAATAACCTGGTAATGGCTCCGAAACAAATAGACCGTTTCATCGATGCGGAATCAGAATCTCAATCACATTTGCGCAGAGGAGGTTACTTCTAGTAAGAAAAGTAACCCCACATATCCTAAAGGTTGTTTGCTTGTTGTTTCTAGGCCTGTACACTGCTCATTCATTGTACTTTTTAGTCTAGGGGACTACCTAGTTCAGCGATCTGAATGTAGTGGCTACCCATCTACGTTCAGATTTTTCCCATTCAATTCAGAATCTGTAGAAAAAGTTTCCCATCAAGTTTTTATGGGAACTCAAAACTCGAAAATAGGAATATATATCAAGCTTTCGCCCTTATTACCAGCTGCGTTCGATAGTACACGTATTTCCTTACATTTGGGCAGAGTTTATTGATCCAAAGTATGTTATATCCTTTAATTATCGATACCTGAAGTCTTGCGAAGCGTCAACGAATGTTTCGATATCGTCCATGTTTTGTCTAAATATAAAACAGTAAAAACAATAACCTGGTAATGGCTCCGAAACAAATAGACCGTTTCATCGATGCGGAATCAGAATCTCGATCACATTCGCGCAGAGGAGGTTAACAAACTCGATCGCATTCGTACAGAGGAGGATATCATATCAACCTCCTCCGTGTGAATGCGATCGAGTTTCCGATTCCGCACTGATGAAACAGTCTATTCGTTTCGGTGTCATTGCCAGGTTATTGTTTTTACTGTTTTATTTATTTATTGGTGTTTAAGGTCATATACTTATGCACAGTAGCTAATCATGACCGTGACAGTTTTACGGGTGGAGTAAGCCGGAGTACCCGGAGAGAACCACCGAGCAGCTGCCAGCTCTCCAACATCGTAACTCTGCACTGCAGCACAGACAGGGTTAGATTGGTTGAAGACATGCATACCATCAACATGCAGTATGCCTTAGTACACGGTGTCATCGTGCCCCCATGTGGACAATCTGGGTTAAGTGCCTTGGCCCAAGGACACAATGCAGGAGTCCGAATTGATCGCTCAGATGGTCACCCATCCAATGATTAACCGGGCTCGACGTTGCTTAACTTCGGTGATCTTACGAGAACCGGTTACCGCAACGCCACCGCACCCCCTTTCACTGTTTTATATTTAGACAAAAACATGGACGCTATCGAAACATTCGTTGACGTTTCGTGAGTCTTCCGATATCGATAATTAAAGGATAAAACATAGTTTGGATCAATAAACTCAGTCCAAATGTAAGGAAATACGTGTACTATCGAACGGAGCCGGTATGTCTTCATGTCTAAGTCCCCGCGAGGGGTTCGACATTAATGGAAGATAGATAATAAGGGCGAAAGCTTGATGTAAATTCCTATTTTCGAGTTTTGAGTTCCCATAAAAACTTGATGGCAACTTTTTTTTACAGAACTGAATGGGAGGAATCTGAACGCAGGGGGTAGCCACTACGTTCAGATCGCTGAACTACAATTTTTGGAGTTTGAAACGTCCAATTTGAACACCTCGAAAATAGAAGACATGTTACACGTATGAGCGCGAAAATCACACATATTCCGTATTTAAATAATCAAAGCTATCAGGGGATAAGTTTCTTACTAAAACTCTATTATTTGCCATTTTGTTAGTGTTTGTGAACAATCATTTGTTACATGTCACGACATTTTTGTCGATTGTTTGACTTTTTCGACTTTCACATTCACATGCTTCCGGTTTACAGAAATGAAGGTAGCACTCGTTGCATTCGCAGGCGTACACTATGTAATCCAGTCCGTGAACAGCGCTCATCGGTTGTTGGTTCCGAAAGGTTCCGCTCCACAGATTCACACTATTGCACAGGAGTGAAATTCTAAACATAGGGCATATGTTGAAACTAAGGCCATGTAAAATAGAGATATATTTTTAGTATCAGATATATGATTACATTAGGTTTTTTGTTGGACAAGAGAATTTGAAGTTTTGGTCCCAAAGTTGGAGTCTGATACATAGGGGTAAATTACCAGATGAATTATGGGAAACAGTGGCTTCGAAAAATTGGCTATTTTTTAAAATGTAATTTTTACACGGGTTTGTTACCAGACAGGTAACTGAAAAAGGAGACGGAAACATATAATTTTTTTTTTGCATTTTAAAAACAGGGGATGCTCTGTTCCAGGGGTGGGTAGGTGAGGTTGGTGGGAAATTCTGCTTTTGAGGCTGCTAGGTGGCTGAAAACGACTGGTTTCGGCATTTTTTCAAGCAATTTTTCAGGTTGAAGTCTGGCCTTTAACAATAAATTATTCCACCCACATTCAGATTGTTTATTTCTACTTAGTCAGATAGTGTTATATGTATTTTGTGGATTTGGGAAATGTAATACATGTTATGGGTTAAATAACTAAGCTACAGAATATTTGCATTTGAAGAGAGTGTATGGCATGTCATATTTGGAAATGCCTGGAAAACTGTGGAGCGGAACCAAAGCTTGCAGTCAGCTGAATAAATCGAGGCCGCCAAGTGAATACAGGAAGAAACGAACTCTGGAAGAATCGGATCCTGGAAGAATCGGACCTTTTTGTGGAAGGACGATTCTTCCATCGGCCGCTGGACGAATCGTCCTTCCACAAAAAGGTCCGATTCTTCCAGGGTCTGATTCTTCCTGTTCCCCGCCAAGTTAGCCAGAGTGAACTCACTTTGCCTCCTAATAAAGGGAATTTTTAGAATCAAAGGGCGAAAAACATTTATAATTTTTCTGAGACACATTAAAATGAAATAGGTACATGAACAGATTGTGATCTTTGTCAGTTAGGACCTCTTTATTCTTTATTTCGCTACTTGCGTAACCTATTAAGACTACTTGGAAGATTCCCAGCCATTATTTACTGCAACCACTCACTGAAAATGCGGATCGAAACTCCACTAACTGAAAACCCTCGGTCAAAACGTATCCAGATTAAAATGGGAGATAATGTTATAAATTCTATATCCATTGATTTTTTATCCAGTTTTATTTCACCTGAACTTAACACAAATTATTGTTCAAGGACACATTTAACATGTAGGCATATCGGGTGCAGCACGCACAGAAGCGAATGTGGCTGTGGGCAATGGCGGAACCAGTGACGGCACTAGCTTTGTGTTGCCAAAGGTGGGACAGTTTCTTCATCGGGGCTAGTTTATAATTTATGTTCACTCTTCACCTAACAAGAAGGGAGCACGACACTTACATTTTCTCTTAAAAAAACAAACTATGTTTTGGCGATTGCTTATGACCCCTCTTTGGAACACGCTCCACTATCGAGTTCCAATAATGGGTAGTAAATAGCATAGGAGGGCCCAGGAGACCCTCATTACTATTTTTTAGTGGACGTGTATACTTTAGTATGTTATGGCATATATTGCTATGTATGTCCATGGCTTTGGATATATAGTATGCGTGTATGGTTTACACAATTGATGGGGAAAGAAAGCTTTCTCGAAAAATTTCATCTTGAATGACTGACGTTGACAACGACATCGTGGCGTCATGGAGACTATGACCGCTGTTGATATCCACTGTACAATCCGATAATGGGTCCGAGTGTGTCTGGCTATTCGCACTGGTGTGGACTGGTATTATAGTATGAATGGTGTGTACGCTAGTGACCACTGTTTTTTTATATATACAACCAACCCACTCATGGCTTTGTTCTATATCCTGCGGTTTGGTATAGGTAGTACGTAATCCAAGGCCATGCGCTGTTATGGGGTATGATTGGTTGTCTACTACGGTAGTATAGGGTGGACTGTCTGTATCCATGTTGGTATACTACTAGATCGTGGTACTACGTGTTAACCTAGTATGTTTAGCTACCCTACGGTTAGTATAAGTAGTATATAATGCTAGGTATTGCATTGTTGTGTGGTATATTTGGTTGCCCTGTGCGGTTGCATATGTTCTATTGCATGTACCTTGTTGGTCTACTGGCTTTGTTGTGAGGTATGTTTAGTTCTCTAGTACGGTAGTATATGATAGACTGTGCGTATCCCTGTTAATCTACTGTTAGCTCTCAGTACTACATATTCACCTGGTACTTTGTGCTATTCTGCGGCTGGTATTGATAGTGTGTAATGATAGTAAAAACTCCCTTGGTTTCACATTCGATGTTATCTGAAAGAATGACCGCTACGAACAATAAGTGCGTATTATTTTTTATGAATGAGAGGACATTTGTAAAAAAATAAGCAGGAACTCTTTTCAACACACAGGAATTGTTCCAATACAAACTTTCAAACAGACTTTTATCTCGAATGATAACTCACCGACTAAACTGTTCACATTTTAAATTTTAATTCTTCCCAATGTGATATAATTATTTCCCTTTTTTCATTTAAACAAGAATATAACGCGAAGTGGGCTTTAAATCAGATAAACCATTCTTAGCCCAAGATATATTCGTCAAGATGATGGTATCTGTCTTCTCCCTCGACTATTTTGTGGCATGATACCCTGGACTTCGTGTATTATCCTTTACGTAATGCAGTGTCGTGGGCAAGTATCCCCTGGCAGATTTAAGCGAAAATGGATGGAGCGATATGCTTGAGAGTACTAAGGCTTGGCCGGGGGCAGCAACCAGATAAGGGGCAGATATAGCTAGCAAGCCTGTAGTAATACTACAAGTCAGCAGTAATGGTGCAATGGATTAGATGACTATAGTATTGGATGAATGCAGTGGATAGGGCAGCTGGCGGTGACTATGGACAAGTCAGGAGAGGTGGCTTTGCAGCTATGAGGGCAATGTTTGGTCTAGAAGCCAGGAGCCGAACATGTGCTAGGCCACATAACTATTCTCAGATATCTTTTCCCCAAAAGGTATCTTCCACTAGCACATCACCATGTCGTAGGTAGCCTCAGATGAGGAGTCACTCATTCGAGCAAATGCTCGATTGCTTATTTGATCGACAAAATTCGAGCACCCGATTCATATCCTCATATACGCATTTAACCCTTTAACCAATGTAACGGCCAAAACCGGCCAGCGCTATTCACAATAATCTCCTTTCAATTTTTATTATTTTTTCATTTTTTTTTCTCAAAAACATTGCTTATGACCCTCATTGAAACGAGCTTGTTCCAATGAGGAGCCACAAGCTATGTTTTTGATGCAAAAATGAAATATTTAGTTATTTAAGACTTCTGTTTGCAAGTGTCGTCTGCTTTTCGTGTTTGGTAAAGGGTTAAGGATATCTACGACAGGTTGATGTACGACCGATGTATAGTAAAACTAACAAAACCTCTGGTTTCTTATATCAAGTATGGTTGAAAGTAGCCAGGTGCAGACAGAAACCGACGATTCGGAGAGAATCCGAAGCAAACAAAACATAGGTTTCTGATCATTTCCGGTAATTCGATGTTCTCCTCTCGAATAGAGGGGCACTCACGTTAGTGTAGATCACACAGAACAACGTGCTTTCAAGGTGGGAATGAAATAAAGTCCGTTTCGGTAATTTTAGGTAGTTTTCGAGTTGTTTAGGTGATTAGATAACTCTCATTCAATAGAACATACCCACAGAACCTATCCCACCCTGTTCTAGACCTTCCAGCGTTATAGATACCAACATAGCGGCCTCCAATAAATAAAAGGGATGACGGAAACACGTGGTATCCTACAACAAATACTGAACTTGCCAACATAGCGGCCTCCAATAAATAAAATGGATGACGGAAACACGTGGTATCCTACAACAAATACTGAACTTGCCCACTGACACCATGTATCACCATGGTAATGTTGTCATAACATTGTGGTTAACGCGGGCTTCCACTTAATAATAATAATAATAATATACACATTTATATAGCGCAAAATTATAGTTCAGTAGATATAGAACCATATTCGAAGGCGCTGTACACGTTATTGAGCTAGTGCAAATATACAAACGGAATGTATACAGTATCTTACAGTCCAGAACATCACTTATATAGGCTTTTTTGAAACAGGTATGTTTTGAGATCTTTCTTGAAAAGGTTGACATCTCACAGTCTTTTTAGGTGTTCTGGTAAATTATTCCACAAGTGAGGGCCAGCCAATGAGAATGACCTATCTCCAAATTCCAAATGTCTTACACCTATGTTTTGGAACATGTTACCATCGGACCTCAGGTTTTATTGACACACATTCTTGGTATTAAGGAGTTCTTCTAAGTAGGCTGGTTACAAGTTGTTTTGTGTCTTAAAAACTAATAATAAAGTTTTGAAAATTATTCTTTACTTGACTGGGAGCCACTGCATCTCCCTCAGAACAGGAGTGATGTGTTGAGATCGTGATACCCTACACATACTCGGGCTGATGCATTTAGTACCATCTGCAGGCGAGAGTACAGATATTGTGGAAGGTTGAGCAGTAAGGCATTACTAAATCTAAATGTGAAGTTACAAAGCCATGAACTAGAGTTTTTGTTGAGTTTTTGGCGAGGAACTGTCTTATCTGTTTAACTTTGTAAAGACCTCTGAAAGCCTTATTGCACATATTTGTAACATGTGTGTCCATAGACATGGTAGAGTCGAAGAAGGCGCCAAGATTACGTACACTGTTACTTGCACTGGTGGCGGAATCTCCTACCTTCACTGAATTGATGTCAACTTTAGTGATTTGTTGTCGTGAAACAATTATTAGGAATTCAGTCTTATCATCATTTATCATTAATTTGTTTGAAACCATCCATGTGCGAATGTCCGAAATACAGGATTCAATAGTTTCTGGAGCTTTAGTTTGATCCTTGATTGATGGTCGAAAAAGGTCACTTGATGTAAAAGGTCACGTGACTGTGACACCACTTACGAGGCCATCCACCTAGGTTATCCAGAATTGACATGAAAACCACATTCTCCATACTATTAATGGCATATATAAGCCAGCTATCGGAGATATCGAACAATCACATAACACCGATATTTCCTTTCCCCTGTATACTTGTATATCTATAACAGAAAATTCGGGCCCCGCTGTGACACTTTAGCATTAACAAGGGGCACACTTATCCATATCCCCAGAGGATTAACACTGAGCTTTGCAAACAGATGAAATATGTTCAGCACTATACCCACAATGACGATTCAAATTTTGGCAACTAACGGTTTTTTAGGTTGTGGGTCTTTTGTTCAAACCACAGTTTATCATCTCTCTTTGGAACGTGCTCGGTGAACTCGCTGCGAAGAGAGATTATTAGATAAAAAAAGGTTCCACTGAGTCTCCCTATGAAAATAAAAGAAAAACTGACCATTTGCAAATGACGATTTTTATTGTATAACTTCCACAAATAGCCCATATATATCACTGTAGTTTGCGAATCATTTCTGGCTTGCCGTACACCCCGTCTCAACCTTTCAAAATCCATCTCATGCCTGCCACAAGCGAGGCCCGCGTTACGTCACTAACATGCGCAAATTTTCGAGCCGACGATTTCACAAACGTCAAATGAAACCTCCAGTGACTTTGAGCTGACCACTTTACAAAAACATCCTCCAATTTATTTTTTGTTTTCAAAGTCCAGTTTTGAATATCCACGGTAAAGATATTACAAAAAGTTAATTAATCTGGGTTATCATATTCCGTCTCGTACTCGTGGCCAGATATTACAAAAAGTTAATTAATCTGGGTTATCATATTCCGTCTCGTACTCGTGGCCAGATGAGCTAGCTCAAACACGACGCCAACAGCCCAGCCCAGTTGGGTGTAGCGTTGTAATTATTTGTTTATATTCAATGATCCCCCAAAGGCGCTCAGTATTGGATGAGTTAATCCCATGTGGGGGCACCAGGAAGTAAAGCAATGTTCGTTTACTGTGGTGGTAAACATGCGCATTGTTACTGGTAAAATAGGCCCGATCACCAACGCTTGGGCGGAGTCCTGTTTGTTTACTGTGGTGGTAAACAAGCTCAGTGTTACAGGTAAAATAGGTCCAATTAGCAACCCTAGGGCGGAGTCCTGTTTGTTTACTGTGGTGTTAAACAAGCTCAATGTTACTGGTAAAATAGGTCCAGTCACCAACGCTTGGGCAGAGTCCTGTTTGTTTACTGTGGTGGTAAACGAGATCAGTGTTACTGGTAAAATAGGTCCAATCAGCAACGCTTAGGCGGAGTCCTCTAAAATGGGTATAAACGAGTGGCTGGACTTGACTTTGTACCCATGCTGTGGTGCGGTCACAATTAGCCAGTGTGCAAAAATATGTGACATTAAAACCTATAAATAAATAACGGCCTGTTAGCACCGATATATTCAGAGGTTATTAATTGGTTAGATTCATATCGGCCGGGATATCATCCCTCAGTAACTTCACACCAGCCTAAGACCGAAGGGTGATATGAAGTTACAGAGGGCTGTTATCCCGGTCAATATAAACTAACCAAGTAATAACCTCTTTATTTATTAAACCAAAAGAAATAAATACAAAAATTCTCAGGTCTGTTACAGTTTTCTGAGTGTGTTATTGTTTCTCATTTTTTCACAAAGTTTCCTCTTCTGCCAATTGGTATATGTGAGCGTATGGGTTTCCCCACTGGGGAAGTTGTGACGTTTGGATAGCCGAACTCTCTCTCTCTCTCTCTCTCTCTCTCTCTCTCTCTCTCTCTCTCTCTCTCTCTCTCTCTCTCTCTCTCTCTCTTCGCTTCCTTCAACGAATCGCTGCTTAGGCCTCTGAATCTCAGTTTGTGCTGAATTTTGTACAGCTCTCTTCTTTCTTCCCTTCATCCACTGAATCCTTATTTCTCATGTTTAATTCCTCGTCATACAAAAACTCAACTTCAAATCATTCCATTATGCCTGGTCACATCAATTTTTCTAATAGCGTTCGGCGAAAACTGTGAAAAATTTCGATGTGAACAAATTGCTTGCCTCTGGTAACGCATCGAGGGGGACAACTCTAGATTGGTTCATATCGGCCAAGTTTGAATTCATAATCTGCCGAGCTTGATAATACACAATTCTGGGAAAGAAAATCATATCTAATAAAAAAAACTGTAAGATAAATATAGAATATACCCATAGTAGTTTGGTGTACCAAATGTTCACCACGAGTGGTGAAGTGGTGTTAACCGCGAGCCTTCGGCGCGCGGTTAACACCACTTCACCACGAGTGGTGAACATTTGGTACACCAAGCTACTTTGGGTATATTTTATTTATACCATGATCGTCAGATTATTAAGAGTCGCTATTATTTTTTGTCGATTTTACTGAGAACAGACGCACATACGAGCGAATCTGTTTTTGTTTACACGAGCATCGGTAGGCGATACTTCCGTTGTCAATTTTATCGCCGAAACGAAATGAAAAAAAAAAGAAACTGAGCCTTTTTCGTTTTAATAACATAATAGCATACTATTTCGAGTTATGCATGCTTTATTAACATGAGACAATGCATGTTTGTTAATGTTGGCATCTTATGAGGTAAACCCATTTAAAAACGTAATAAATAATTGCCACTTCCATTTCACTCCTCGCGAGGCGACGTGCGATAAATTTAGACAAGTTTGCATTCAGGTTGACGTCACCAAAGGTCAACGGGGATGTAGTTCTCCTGTCGGTGTACGTTTTTCCTATTGAAATCCCATTGCTGGCGTGTTCACCGCGGTTGGTGTGTAAAGCTAAAATTTATGTCATTGGCTTTTCATATATAGGAGAATAGGTAATCATGGTAAAAAACCTTATACCCATCCGAGAAGGTTTTTGTCTGACTTGGAGCAAGAGGCTGCGCCTTGAGGAAATCTGCACGAACATCAGACTCAAAGAACTGTCGATACAACAAATACGGGAATAGCTGCGGTATCAACAATAACAAAATAACATTAACACTTTAGAACCACGAGGCCGTTTTTCCGCCCCTGGAACATGACACGTCATAACTAGGAAGGCTTCAAAGTTAATGTGTGGAGTAGACAATCAATATTTTCAACATGCAGCCGCAGGGCTGCACGTTGAAAATATCATTTGCTATACCCCCAAATAATGAATGTGGATGGACTCTTTTAATAGCTGCCATTGAACTGGCATGGTAGGTACCACCAGGGTTAATGGGTTAACCTTTTGTCGAGAGCTGCTATGCATGATGTTTTTCATAAAGCAAAAGTTGGCAGTCTGTGGGTAGACAACAAAATAAACACAGACTGAAGGATCAGTGGTAATGTAATCCTACACCCCTAGAGGGATGTAGGGTTAATTTTATTACAGAACCTCTTACAAATAGAGAATAGTCTCGCTCATTTTACTGTATCTAGTTGTATATAAGGCGATGCCACCCAGGGCTGAAAGGGTTAAGAACGACAACGCCTACAAATTACGAACGTTTCCTCTCTATTTCCTTTTTGGTATTGATAGGATTTTTTCTGCAATCACGTAGAGCACGTGACATATTAGAGATAATATTAAAAACCACAGGTAGGCAAGCGGGTGCTTCTACCACTTGTTCATTAATTAACATTTAAAAAACTCCTTTTCAGCCACCTACTATTATGTATATGACAGTTTATCTGCATAATTGTCCGGCAGAATATCGATTTTTAAAACACTTTTGTGGATAAAGTTGACGTTAGATACGGTTTCCATGCACAAGAGGTTGTCGCATCAATCATCTATAAAGAGTGGCTTGCGCACATTTCCGAGACATGTTGATGTTCTTGTTACTTTTGTTCCAGAGGAATTTTTGCAGCTCACTGAGTCGGACGAAATTGAAGGTAAATATAAGTTTTAACATTATTATAGTTTAAAATGGGGTGTGGGCAACAAATCCTCATACAGGGCACTCAAGTAATGTAACTGGCTGATGATAGCAGATTCTATTGAAAAATAATTGATTTTGTTTCAATCGAAGAAACGCAAAACGTATGCATAATCAACACTGTTAATCTGACTCGGCCTTTCCGATATTGACGAGGCTAGCGGTCGGGGTGGGGGCATGACAACCGTTACTTATTCCCAGCTCCTTATTCTACATTCGTTATCAATCAATAAAATCGGTTGATAACGAATGTTGAATAAGGAAATGAGAATAAGTAACAGCCGTCATGGCCGTGGTCAGGGGCACATGTATGCGTTCGTCGTATTATCATAATTTAACACATTCAATAAAGTATAATTATATTATACTATATTATTAGAATTTAATATGCTCATTAAAATATAATCATTTATTACTTTCCAAAGTGTGATTTACTGGGATTTCCGTGTTTGATTATAAACAATAACTTCACAAGTGAATTATGCAATCAACAAATGGGTCATGTATCCGTGCGCGCAAACGAAGACGCTTTGCCGTGGGTGTAATGGGGATTGCATTGTTTTTTTCAACCCTTTACCTAACATGAAAAGAGGACGACACTTGCAAAAAAAATTCTTGAATAACTATTATTTTCATTTTTGTCTCAAAAACATAGGTTATGACCCCTCATTGGAACGAGCTCGACGAGCTCGTTCCAATGAGGGGTTCATAACCTATGTTTTAGAGACAAAAAATGAAAAAAATAATGAAAATTAATTGGCGATTTTTGAGAATAACGCAGGCCAGTTTTGGCCGTTAGGTTAGGTAAAGTGTTAAATAATATAATTATCGTTAATAATGAAAAGTAATAAACAGAGTAATCGCTTGACTGGACTGGTTACGTGAAATAATTCATTCGATGCGAGGGACTATATTGTAAAACACTCGTGCGCACTCGTGTTTGTACAACGGCCCTCACCTCTCGTGAATTATTTCACGTAGGCCTAACCGATTTCTCTCTATATTATAGTATCAACGCTAAAAATCATGTTATTTTCCTAATTTTATTGAATGTGTTAATTTCCGATAATACGACAAGCGCCTGTGGTTAGAGGCATACTCTTTCGTGCCTCACTTACACTTTATTTTTTTCGAAGGCGAGCTCCTTCGCACTCGTATAAACTTTTATCAGCTCAGAAAACTGCTTTCAGAAACATCGAATTCCCTATCGTAAGTGTAAAAAGAAAGTAAAACTTTTAAGTGGTGCTTTTACCTGGTAAAAATGGGTATACCATTTCAAAGGTTTGTGTCACGTGGTTCAGTTTTCCTGAGCGCTAGCCTGCAGTGACGTCAAAGTACATCTTCAATCGTACATCATTTGAGATTAGACAAAACAACTGTTGTTGATTGAAATCAAAGGAATCGGAATAGTGCCCCGTGGAGAAATTTGTTAAATATGGGCCCAAAGTGTTTCGGCCGATGGGGTATTTTTTTTTAAAATATACTATGCTAATTCCAATAAGATTCGTCTCAGGTTTTTATGATAAAATTCGTTTCCTCACCTGTTATTGGAAAACGTTTGGGCATGTGCACCCATCACCGTTACTGCGAGGGAAGGGGGAGACGAGTTCACCCTTTGCATAGTTTGGTGACTGAATTTGTCGGACTGTTGTCAAATAGAACCATGTCTGTCCATACATTCATCAGTGGGCTGATTTTGTTACACTATTTTAGGTGTATAAGCTCTCACGGAAAAGCAAGAAGAAACTCTTGACTGAACGTTTAGTGCTAAAGACACATGTTTGGGCACCATCGAAGACTGTCTATACCTTGATTGAAAAACCCCATATTAGGCCCGTGGATGGGTATATGGATTTGTATTGGTAAACGTTATTGGAGATTGCTTGTTGACACTCTCGAATAAAGGTAACAAAACAAGCCAATGAACAGTTCCTATGCTTATCAAAATTTTATTATTTTTTAGAGTTTGACCGTAAAACACGCTAACCACCCCCCCCCCCCCCCCCCCATTGCAACGAGCTTGTTGGGGAGGGTCATAAGCAATGTTTTTGAGGCGAATGTTTAAGATGTTTCAGTTATGCAAGTCTTCTTCGCATGTTAGATAAAGAGTACAAAAATGGTCGCCTTGTAGCATGTGATGGTCTAATCTCGGTGGACACAAAAAGTCAAGTCCTATCCATCTTGAGCTATTGTTCGGACTCTGATTAAGCGTGCTCGTTCGCTCGCCCCCCCCCCCCTCTCTCTCTCTCTCTCTCTCTCTCTCTCTCTCTCTCTCTCTCGAGAGAGAGAGAGAGAGAGAGAGAGAGAGAGAGAGAGAGAGAGATCTTCCGATCGATCGGTGATGATTTACATTTTTGCATTTTCCTGTCAATCGATCGACTAGAAAATGCAAGCCATGATCTGGGGATATATAGTGGACAGAGGATAATAATAATTGTTTTTATGTTCTTTTGCGTGGGTTCTTAAAACCTGATTATCCACTTTGGGATTACGAGATTTGATCGTTGTGGCATGGCAATGAATTATTCAAGCCCTGACGCAGTTTTATTTAGCAACCAAGAAATAACATGAATAAATCATAGAACGTAGAAAACGCGTACAGACATCGGTGGAAATATAACATGTTATTGAAAACACTCAGAGAATAACAAGAACATGAATTAATAGTTCAAACGCTCAAAACTGATAGACCAATGTGTTTTAACGCTACGATGGAAAAGGTTTGAACGTTTATGCTTTTTATATTCCCATTATCTCTTCAGTCTGGATTTGTTTTACTCGTGGACAGGAATGACGTCTCATTTGGTATTTATAGTGGCCAAATAGCCATAGAAAGAGATAGAACACCCTTCTCACTCCTCTCCTGGTCTCGCACTGGCGCATACTTTGCAAAAAATATTTTGGAAAGGGTCCGCTACTTGGAGATATTCAAACGATGTCATGCTGCTGGTGTGTGTGTAAAATCTTGGTCTGGGCAACATTTATATTAATGTTGAATGATACTCAATCAAAAATATTGAGTGGGAACAGTACAACCTCCCTTAACTCCCTGCCCATTATGCCTATAAATTATGTCGCTAGTCGCGTTAGGTTTCAAAGAGTTGAGTGACACAAGAGGATAAACTCATTTTACAACATTTATTTTTTCATCCAAGCGCTGTATTACAATCTCGGTAAATTACTACATTTCCTATTTCCATCAGAACAATTCCCACATAGACTAAATTCCCACACAGACTGTTTCCCGGTACTTCCATTTCCACTAGACCATACACCAATGAAAAGTGTGTGTCATCATCAATGAGCCCCATTTCAAGTCCAATGCCCCTGGTTTGGACTAATATTACACCCGGTATGCATAATCCGTATTGCATAAAGTAAATATTGGCAATCCATGAGTAGACAACTCTATAAATACCCAACGGGCCAGGAGGATCAGTGATAATTTCATCCTACAGCCCAATTTGAACGCCTTTCTATTTGTTCTCTTTCTGAAATCAGGGCTGTGACCTTTTGATATTATGAAAATCGAGGAGAATCCCCCATTTTCATACACATATGCACAATCACGCAGGCAATATATATTATGTCTACACGCGGACTCTGGCCCAAGTGCCGCTGATATTGGTAACAAAAGCTCCACGTTGAGCTCGGAAAGTTATTCCGAAATTTGATTGTGGCTAAATTCAAATGTTGGTGGGGATGTGGGGCGCTACCTATGTTTTCCAGATTATAATATGATGTTTCCCGACTGTTGTCATGGACAAATACCCTTGCTGTTTTAACCCTTTACCCAACGTAACGGCCAAAATCGGCCAGCGCTATTCTCAAAAATCGCCAATTCATTTTCAAAATATTTTCATTTTTTGTCTCAAAAACATAGGTTATGACCCCTCGTTGGAACGAGCTCGTTCCAACGAGGGGTCATAACCTATGTTTTTGAGACAAAAAATGAAAAAAATTAGTTATTCAAGAATTTTTTTGCAAGTGTCGTCTGCTTTTCATGTTAGGTAAAGGGTTAAGAGGTTGTTTGATTAATAAGTCTCCAGTCACCAAAATTAGCCAAGGTCATAGGCAATGCCATGGTACAAATATGTGACAGACTCTCACTGCTTTTATATACCACAGGGCCCTGCGAAGATCCCATTCCACTTGACATCGACCCTATATATTTCGATTCATCTCAAGCCGGGGTGTTTCGGAAATTTTCGAATCGTCGAAATGTTCTCAAAATCCTACAGTGTGTCTCCTCTTGAAGGCTTCTTCTAGGATCAGGTGTCCTGTTCACAAAGAAGATAGACAAAAAGTGTATTCTGTTCTATAACTTGAAGAGATGTGAGATACGTACGATTCGATTCCACATCGTCTTCTTGAAGTTTGAGATTGGGCCCAGTGTTACCATGCCATTGCCTAATGTTGTGGCTAATTTCGAGGGCAAGTCCTACTTACCTATCACCAACTATCACCTACACGGTCTCCTCCATTTTCTGCCTATCCTGAGTTCTTTGAACAAATCAAGCTATACCGGGCTCGTTTATTAATGCCGGACACCAATGTGGTTACTTTGTATATGTCTAACTGCTTCAGTTAATCTAGGCTGCCACTTGGGTTGAGTACCATGGAGCAAAAGTACACTCAATTCCCGATAAGAATTATTTTTGAAGAGGGCGGGGGGGGGGGGGGGGGCGGTCAATGACACCACCACCCACTCCATGCAGAATCTCCACCCGGTGTCAGTGCAGGAATTAATGAAAGTTAGGGCCACAACCAAATCTACATCCTTGCATTGTTCTAGTTTACGTGAAATTTGAATGATGTAGTAGATGATCAGGGAGTAAACTACCATTAAGTAGCGACTCAAAGGGTCCACGTTAGTTAGACACTACCTCTTGTCCCTTCATGGTAAAATTAAGATGAATTTCATAATACCGGAGGTGAAAATAATCTACTAAAGATGTAAACTACCTCAGAGAAGTTTTGAACTTTGCGTGGACTTTGTTTAGCGGTGTGTAAATATTCACCTGGATATAATAAATTGTTCTAGCTTCTGAAAAACAAATTTCTCATTATAGCTCTGTGCAAAGTATTTTATTGACGTGCTAAGTGCTGGAATCGACGTTGGTTAGAAACTCGTGAGTAAAAGTCCAATAAACATTTAATTATCTATTTATTGGTGGTTAACGACACTTCCGACAGCCAGGGTCACCTCGTGCCGGACAGTTTTACGGGCGGAGGAAGCCTGAATACCCGGAGAGAACCACCGAGCAACGGCGAGCTACTGCCAGGCTCCCCAAAGTACTATTTATTTATTTATTGGTGTTTAAGGTCATATACTTATGCACAATGGCTAATCATGACCGTGACAGTTTTACGGGTGGAGGAAGCCGGAGTACTCGGAGAGAACCACCGAGCAACGACGAGCAGCTGCCAGCTCCCCAACATCGTAACTCCGCACTGCAGCACAGACAGGGTTAGATTGGTTGAAGACATGCGTACCATCGACGTGCAATACGCCTTAGTACACGGCGTCATCGTGCCCCCATGTGGACAATCGGGGTTAAGTGCCTTGCCCAAGGACAGAACGCGGAAGTCCGAATTGATCGCTCAGACGGTCACCCGTCCAATGATTAACTGGGCTCGACGCCCCAAAGTACTAACACCACACAAGCAGGGTTAGCAATGGTTAAAGACAAGTGCACCATTGACGTGCAGTGTGCCGTAGTACACAGTGCCACCGAGCCCCACGTGGGCAACCGGGATGAAATGCTTTTCCCAAGGGCACAACGCAGTTACCCCTGGTCAGTGGCGTCATGCCAACGGTGCACGGGGGGGGGGGGGGGGGGAATATTTTCGGTGAAGGCCTGGGAAGTGTCATTTCAGTTTTATTCTGTAAATGCTTTAGTTTATTATAACAATTACAATACATGCAGTAAGTATAACAATATGGATTGCAATTAAAATCCCTGTTGTAATAGGTTCAATTTTATTAGCATTGATGGTTCCAATAGCAATGCTCATTGCACCAAGTCAGCATTTATTTTAACAGGGGTAGAGGGGTTACAATCGCAACCCCTATTTAATAATAAGTGCAACGGCGTGGAATGGCCAATCTACCGCCACAAGTCCAACAAGGGAAATAATTCTTAAAGAAATACCTGAACAATCCCCTCCATGATGTTATCACGAAAAAGCTTTTTATTAAATGTGGAACTAAAATTTGGAAGGATTTTGTTTTAAAAGCGACGACAAGAAACGGTAAAGTGAAAAGAAAAAGTAATTCTATGTCTAACAAGGGCAATAAATCTTTCAGAAATACTTGGACACAGCTGATTTGCAACCCCATTCACCAAAAACCAGTATATTAAATGTGGAGAAAACAAATCTTGAACGTTTTTTTTTTTAATGAAAGGGCACAACAGTAAACACTCTCCAACGGGGCTTTTTTTTTAACCACACCAAGATCCGTATTGATCGCCCCGGCCTATATAGCTGGTCTTAGATCTGGCAGTGCACTAAACTTTCGCCAGATCACCTTTAACGGGTTTCACGTAATCACGTTCGCGTACAACCTTAAGACATCCAACCCGCTTGTCCTTTTGGTTTGATTCTACATGAATCATAGAAAATGGTACTGACCATTATCAGGATATCCCATATGACAAGATTTAAAGCGAATGAAATGACGGTGAATGACACCTTCTTCCCCTTCCACAGCGCTGGGTGGAATGGACGAGTGTCCCGCCGTGGTCCCCACATTAAGCAACCCTGTTACAGTAGGGGCTGGCATATGGCTTAGTTTTAAAATTGTAAAAGTTTAGGCCCGTAAAAGCGCTCTGTATGGATTGTTAACCCAACATGAAAAGCAGACAACACTTGCAAACAAAATTATTGAATAACTAATATTTTTCATTTTTTGCGTCAAAAACATAGTTATGTCCCCTCATTGGAACGAGCTCATTGAGCTCGTTCCAATGAGGGGTCATAAGCTATGTTTTTGACGCAAAAATGAAAACATAATGAAAATTAAATTGCTGTTTTTGTGAATAGCGCTGGATGGTTTTGGCCGTTACGTTGTGTAAAGGGTTAAAGAAGTGGAATGCCACCAGTCGGAGAAGTGTTAGGATTTGCATGTACATAGGTAATTCTCCGACCTCTTTAAAGTTTATCGCCTTCTCGTTACGGGTATTGTAATTTTTCTTTTCATTGGTTTCTACTCTTGTTTTCTTTATCAGGTTTCTGACGGCCAGTGAATAGAAGGGTAACCAGAGCCATATCGTCGACGATTCTAATCTACCTGGACTAATTAGAGATTTATTTACCTTGTTACTGGATTTCTGCTATTCGCCTCTAGACGTTTGAGTTCTTCATAAGATCGTGTGCGAGCGTGAAATGAACCACCTTCTAACTGTTGTGACGACGTTTTTTGACATTACACTCACAGTCGCGACTCAATAACGTATTTCCAACACGGTGTTCTTTAGAAAGTGCTGAGTAATTTTAAAGGCATTCCTGGACATGGCATTAGTGGGACCTTTAACACTGAAAACTTTAAGACTTAGAATAGAGTCAGACGACCGTCAATACGATGGTCTCAAAAAACTTAAAATAACGGGCAAAGATCTCGGCCGCCTGCCGAATAGCGTGTTCAGTTTGATTGAGCTGGAGGTGTTGGACCTCAGCCCAGAAAGAGAGGCATGTCTCGACTTCAAACTGCCAGTGCTCCGACCAGAAATTGGAAAGCTATCTAATCTAAAAATTTTAATTCTTGATACAAATGAGCTCACACAATTGCCATCGGAGATATGTCTTTTGAAGAATTTGGAAAGACTTGCATTAAGCAATAACCTTCTTTCTACGCTGCCAGCAAGATTCTCTGATTTGAAAAATTTGGTCAGTTTACATCTAGCTAACAATCAGTTTGATGAGTTCCCAACACAGCTCTGCCGGCTGAACGATTTACAGTTTTTGGACTTGAGTGATAACCAAATCAGTGTTCTACCCGATGAAATCAGAAATATGCAAAACCTTCAGAGTTTACTCTTATTCTACAACAAACTGACGGAGTTACCAACTGGACTTTGCAAGCTTAAAAATCTGCGGTGTTTGTGGCTTGGGAATAATTTGATTCGCGAACTGCCCAAAGAGTTTGGAAATCTCAAGGATCTGGATTGGGGAATAGTGTACACGTCGTCTGCTATCGATGGGAATCCGCTGGAATATCCACCAATTGAGACATGCAGATTAGGATCGGATGCCATAGAGAAATACATGAATGGAGAAACAGAAAACAGGAGTGACAGTGATAGTAACGACTAAACTGAACCTTTCAAAGTCCAGCTTGTTCTGATCACTATTTCACGCTTACCATCTCTCATTTTTCACGCACATATGAACTGGATAAGCTTACCTATTTATTTAAAAGACACAGCACGGGTCGTCCGTGCCGACGGGGATCGATCTCGGGACCTCTAGCATATAAGTCCAACGGTCTACCACTGAGCCACCGCCTCCCATAAGCTTACCTGTAGTTAATTCTCTCCACTGATGTCAAAATGCAGAATTTCAAGTAATTTTCCTCCATAATTCAGGTAGGAATTTAATCAATTCAGTCTTGTGTGACAGAGCTCAACGAACTCTGTTATACAAGATTAAATTGGTTAAATCTGACCATAATCTATAGTAGGGGGCTGGGGCGTCCTCAATCACCATATCTGTCGACAAATGGATAGGCCGCCCGAACGCAACATTCTCTTTGAAGGCTGCCAATTTGAGAAGAAAAGTTGACAATTTGACGAAACCACAAGTTTCATTCTGCAAAAATACCCTTATGTTTCATGTTTGCTTTGTATGAAATTGCTCTTTCGTTTATTATTTTTATTTTAAAGAATAACTTTCGTTAAACGAAAGTTATTCTTTAAAATAATAATAATATTTATTTATTTGTTGGGGTTTAACGGTACTTTCGATAGACAGGGTCACTTCGTGTAGGAGAGTTTTACGGGCCTAGGAAACCGGAGTACCTGGGGAAACCACCGAGCAATGGCGAGCAACTGTCAGACTCCCCAACGTACTAACTCCACACACGCAGGGTTAGGATTGGCTGAAGACAAGTGCACTATCGAGGTGCAGTACGTCCCAGTACTCAGTGCCACAGTGCCCCTGGGCCTGATAATAATAATAAACAACGAATGTTTCCGGCCTGTTTTGTTCATTATTTTTTTCCAAGTCTCCAGAGTTTGGTTTCAAGTTTTCAGCGATGATCAGAGACCCGGGAACACAGTCGGAAAATTTTAACTGTCGTCCGACCATATCGAAAGATCCTTGCTTCGAGTCTAGGTTAAATTCCAAATTGCATTTGTGGCTAAAGTTGGCAGTTCAAATTTTGATGTTTCGACAGAGGGTTAACCCATTATCTGGCATACGGCCTTGTTGGGCTATCGCTGTTCACAATAAACTGCCATTCAAATTTTATTAATTTTTTTTCAATTTTTGTCTGCAAAAGATATTTTATGAGCCTCAATTTGGTATTTCGACAGAGAGTTAACCCTTTATCTGACATAACGGCCATGTTGGGCTATCGCTATTCTGAAGAAATGTTCATTCACATTTCATTATTTTTTTTTCAATTTTGGCCTCCAAAATATATTTTATGAGCCCTCATTGGAACGAGCTCATTCCAATGAGAATGAGGGGGCAAGAACAATGGTGTGGAGGCGAAAAAGGTAAAAGGGTGTTCGTTAAAGATTTGTAAAAAACGATCTGCATGTTCCGTTCGAAATTTGTATTTTATAAATTAAAAGTGGAAGAAAGGCAAGGAAATCTTTCTTTCTTTCACCGGGATAATTTCTTGCTTTTATTTATTTACTTAGACTTTCGCCGCAGCCGAAAGTGAGCGAAATTGTTTTAAAATAATTAAATGATCTAGTTAGTTAGTTCGTTCGTTTGGTCGTCCGCACTTCTTTCACTCTTGGAAACAAAAACTTCATGTCCGATCTAGGTCGAAGGTAGGCTACGCTTGTATTCATCCCCTTATGTTCTTCGACAAAATGATATTAATCAGTCTTTGAAGGCATGTGCGGATCCCACCACCTTTTACGGTCTGGCGGCAATGACCTCTAAGTAAGTCGAACTAAGGCTTATCAAATTTGGAATATCGAAGACATTTGCATACAAGAGACCTTGGCAGTTTTTGAAGGTTGTGATGGACATTACATTGCATCCAATCACACTTGCATCTCATAAGAACTATAAATCGAAACTTCAGAGTGACATAAAATTAACACTCTACCATACTCGGAATATAGCTGCGGCTTTCGAGGCTCTTAGACAAACGAGATATATCAGTAATATTGTTCTCATAGAAAGAACTTGGATCACCTTGTTTAGGTCATAGAGCCTGGCTGTTGCTGCTCTACTGACTGACATTGCAGCATTTTACAGGAGATTCCTTTGTCGGGGAATGTTTGTATTTAGATGCAGGTATACATGCCAGATAGGGAGGGCGCGCCCGTCTTGTTATCTGACGAGCCAGATTGACGCAACACCGTAAGCGGGCCCACTGAATAATTTATGTAGATTCATTTGACCGACTTAGTCATATTTTAAATTGGCAGCTATTGGAGTGGTTTATTTCTTTAACAGCCTAGACCAAGTCTGTTGGTCCCTGTTATGCCCTTTTTGTAAAACCATTGTTCAATAGGGGCCGATGGCCCCTTTTGAACAATGGTTTCACAGACTCTGTTAACCCAATCTCAGGAATATTTTTGGATGCAGTACTCCATTGCTTCACCACACCCACGCATATCTATAACTGATGATTCTTGTTCAGCTGATTTTAAAGAAATCCCAAATCAAGTAATTATTTGCATTCGCGAACTGTGAAACAATCGGCCTTACATCGCCTATAGAAATTCTTTCACAAGGCCTATTTTACCCGCCACTCTATTAATATGACTTCCTTAGATAGTTACTCAATACCGCTTCTGTAATTTTCCCATCAATTCTGGGGTAGCCGGAAAACGAGCATCAACTTTTCCAAATGCATATCATGTCTGTTTCAAACGAGGCTCACGTAACGTCATTGATGTGCACAGATTTTCGAGGCGATAATTTTACAAAGTAAAAGCTAGTGCCCTTGCGATGGACACTCTGGCCAAACGTTCTAACACTTCTCTTCTGTTGACATTTCGGGTGTTGTATTTAATTTCTAAACATTCACTGTCATTTCATATGCAAATTGTTACAACAGGCAATCACTCTGAGGTGTCATAATCCACCTCGTTGACGAGACAATATGCCCGCCAGATAATACGCGACGTAAGCGGCGTCTTTTTTGATCTGGTTGATCTGTTTTCGTCATCACGATTAGACATGACTATCCAGACTGACTGACTGTTGTTTCCGGTCGGAATGGTTTTGGCGCGCCGAAGGTGCGCAGGGATGCTTTGGGGCAAGCCCCTTTCGACCCTCCCTCTGACTGACTGTTGTAATAATCTGTGTGTATTAAATGTTGAATGCTATGTGTATAAGCACTAAGCAATGTGACGTCATACGAGTAGTCGGTAAAGTCGAAGGGGTGTTTTTCAAATCATAAAACACATTGAAAATGCTTTGGTGATTGATTTATAATCTTTTTCACAGTGTTTCGAAAGTTCCACGAAGTGGTCGTAAAAAAATGAAGACCCCGCCTCCTCTTAGTCGTTGTTGTTGAAAAACGGCATCATAAAAATAGAGAAGCATCAAAACAAGAGGGCTTTGAACGAAGGGCAGTTGAAATTGGAAATTCTTTACTCAGTTGCCAATTGGATGGTCTCTTAGATACATGCAGCGGTTTCGAAACATTTGGTTTTCACAGCCCACCGAGCAGAACACAGTTCAACACACGCTGATAAAAGTGAATGGCAATAAGCCAGAATACAACGATGGTGGAGTACGGGGCACTGGCATCAACGAACCGAGGTGGAGTTTCTCCTCTACACTGCAAAAAATATAGGTTCTCTTTAGAACCAAAACTGGTTCTAATCTTGTTCCTGAGATGGAACCAGTTCTGTTTGAACAGTATTTATTTCAAATCAAATAAATTTATAAAGATTAACATTAAATTTTAACAGAATATTACATGAGCTGAAGTAGATTCAGCACTTAATTTGGAGCTTATTCAACACAGTCGCCAAACATTTTGAAACAAAGGCGATATGAACAGTTGGCATATCGAACCAGTTTTGGTTCTGAAGAGAACCAAAACTGGATCGATATGCCAACTGTTCATATCTCATTTGCTTAATAATGATTTGAGACAACCTCGTATGAGCTCTAGACGTACGGCTGAAACCCCCTCAATTTATGTTTAATTCTGTTAATATTTAATGTTAATCTTTATAAATTTATTTGATTTGAAATATATACTGTTTAAACAGAACTGGTTCCATCTCAGGGACAAGATTAGAACCAGTTTTGGTTCTAAAGAGAACCTATATTTTTTGCAGTGTACTTCGCGAGTGCCGAAGGGCCTACTAATAGTCGCTGTTTCCTCCCCCGTACTCTACCAGAGCTGCGTTCGGTATTTGTACCACAATTAAACGTAACGTGAATGTAGGTGATATTTTTAAAGACAAATATCACCTTTGGTGTGTGAGGGTGGAGTACATGGGACTGGAATCAACGGCCTGAGTTGAAGTTTTTCTTGTATTTCAGGTGTGCCGAAGCCACACGTGAAATACAAGGAAAACTCCAGCCAGGATCGTTAATTCCTGTCCTCCGACTCTATCCGAGTTTTGTTTTGTATTTAAACCACGATTCAACTTATTTATTTATTTATTTATTTATTTATTTATTTATTTATTTATTGGTGTTTAAGGTCACATAATTTTGCACAATGGCTAATCATGACCGCAGCATGGGTATAAACTCAAGACCAGGGATGAGCGTTAATAAGCCATGTTGCTCATTTTAGAGAGGGTTTGCACCTCCCAAGCATTGGTGACTGGGTCCCATTTTACCAGTAAAACAGACGATTCATCTTGAATTAAGTGAATGGGGCTGACATTTAAAAGGTTCGTCTCTCCTTCGACGAATCATTTCATTCACGCCATAACGTCACTCAAATAATTATGTAACGAACAATTAGATGCGTTCTTACATGACGTTCTTACGCGGAGGCCAGATTCCACGGACGGTGTAGTAGTTCTCTATGTCTGTATTGTATCGGATAACGTTGAAGATACACAGGAATCGTGGTATAAAGAAGGCTATTTTTAAACGATTCTTATAATATATTCAGATATAAAGGCTTTGAGAATATTGGTTTTCTCGGATTCAAAGAATGATAAATTGACATTCTTTTGATGCTTCAAAGTGAGTCAATAATTAAAGAACTCCTACCGACGATGAATCGATTAACTTGTGTAATATAAATTCAAAGTCATCACAAAAACGAACCACAGCACGCAGAAGGCAAAACTCGTTCGTTTATCAGCCATTCACCTTCAAGTCACCTGAATAAAAAAATGTAATATGATACAACAAGCATTGTTCGACAGAGCTCAGAGCCAGACAGAGTTTGACGGGTTATATTTTTTACACCGCTGAAAGCAAACTCGAATGATGATTGTTGAGAAATTTCCCCATTAGAAGTATTCGCTCCCTTTTTTGACGTGTAATTTTGTATTTTTTATGAAATGACGTGTAATTTTGTACTTTTTCTCATATCAAGCAATTTTAGTATATCTCTAACGGGAACTGGAGACATTGTTGGCAAAATAGCGACCCAGCCATCAAAAGCATTTCAGTGTGTTTAAAGCACATTTTTTTCAAGCCATACGCTTTCAAGTAATTCTGTGGTTGTCAACGCGACAACAACACAATACGTGGATGTTGTTCGATGTTTCTATTGCGAAACGAGGATTTAAATCTGCCAATGAATCGCAGTTTGCGCTGTATACAAAGGTGCATTGTCTTCTGTATTTTGCACTGGGACGAACATAAAAGATTAAACTGCCAGCGCTCAGAGTGATTTCAGACACAAGGTCTTTCACGATGTTTTTAACGGGTAAACCGAAAACTCGAAACTGATACAAATTGTGCAATGTACTAATCACCCACAGTCTCATTACAAGCCTCTTTTGAGTTCATCCCATTTAAATCTTAAAATATAACATTATTTCTTTCCAAAGCAGCTGTCCAAAGTATGATTTACTGGGAATTCCGGGTTTGATTATAAACGATATTTCACAAGTGAATTATGCAATCAACAATTGTGTCATGTATCCGTGACGCCTTGCCGTGGGTGTAATGGGGACTTCATTGTTTGTTTTTTTTTTTTTTTTTTTTTTGCTTTTTTTTTTAACCCTTCACCTAACATGAAAAGCAGACGACACTTGCAAAAAAATTCTTGAATAACTAGTATTTTCATTTTCTGTCTCAAAAACATAGAACATAGGTTATGACCCCTCGTTGGAACTAGCTCGTTCCAATGAGAGGCCATAACCTACGTTTTAGAGACAAAAAATGAAAAAATAATGAAAATTAACTGGCGAATTTTAAGAATAGCGCTGGCTGTTTTTGGCCGTTACGTTAGGTAAAGGGTTAAATAATATATTTATCGTTAATTATGAAAAGTAATAAACAGAGTAACCGCTTGACTGGACTGGTTACGTGAAATAATTCATTCGAGACGAGGGACTATATTGTAAAACACTCGTGTGCATTCGCGCACTCGTGTTTGTACAACGTCCCTCACCTCTCATGAATTATTGTAACCAGTCCAGTCAAGCGATTACTCTCTATTTATGCATCTTATGTTCCGCCTTCTAATCCTACCCCACTCACCAGGAAGTACTTATCATTGTGTAATAGCGCAGGTATTTTTAAAATAACACTGTAAACAATAGAAAGCCCAAAACAGGTTAGCCAATGGGTTTCTCCAAATTAGAGCTAGGAAATCTGCGGATGCTGACATCTCATTATGAGAATGTAATGTTAATGTGGTTAAATGTGCAGAACCAAGGCTTGTCTGTATATCGCGGTATACGCCAGCGTTTTCCCCATTATGTTATAATTTTTGTTCTAAGAACATGATATGGCTATAACTGGTTCAAGTCCATTGCTAGAGGAAGGTAGTGATATAGGGATTGAACTGGGAGGAGGATCAATTGAGGTACATGTGATATATTTCGATATTGTCTTTGATTCGCGGCCTTCATCTCGCGGCAAACTTAAACACCTTACATTAAATTAATTCTTCATTCATCCATACAAAAATACATTGCAAAAAATGTACGAATTCCAGACGATGAGCTGCTTACCTCCATTCCCCATGGTGGTTCCAGCAGAGCACATCAACACGCCTCTGAATTGATGGGGAGAGTTTATAAATTTAAAGACTTGTTTATTCTAATGTATATATATGGACAAATAGAGGTGATTCGTCGAAAAGTTAGGAATTTTATCGACCAAAAAAATAATGTTTAACTTGTTACCCTACACATATGCTGGATCTGACGTGGGAAACGTTACTTCAAAGGGAGCAAAACAGACTGAAAAACTACTCGAAATGATTCTCCGGTAGTCAAAGGCACTTTCCGGCATGCTTTCTCAAGTTTATTCCCGATATTAACTTCGTTTCTGAGAATGAACACCCCGAAACAAAGAGACTTGTGGAGAAAAGACATAATACATATATTATTTATGTACCACAAAACCGTTAAACGGATACTCTAGTCACCTCTTGAGTAATGTTGTTGTCACATGCTGCAGTCGCAAGTCAGGGGATGATGCCATTGGGGTTTCCCTCCTTGATTTTTGAAATGGAAGCGTGGCATCACTGAAGTCTCTTTAGGTTCATTATAAGTATTCACTGGTAGAGTGCTAAATTATTTTTGGTCATCAAAATTAGTCCACGCCTCTTTGGCTTGTTACACTTGGTGGCACTCTCCCATAAATTATAACAAGGCAAATCCTCACAGACTAAATAATTTCAATTCAAAAATAATATGAAGCACATCCACAGAATATGAAGTCTTTGAGTTGCGTCACCTGCCCTTCAGAATAAAGCCAAGATATGGGCTTCCAGCACTCTACCAGTTCATAGTATGTTTAAATCATAGAAAATAAAGCACTGAATAGGTATTAATCCTTTACCTATCCTGAAAAGCAGACGACACTTGCAAATATAATTCTTGAATAACTAATTTTTTCATTTTTTGTCTCAAAAACATAGGTTATGACCCCTCGTTGGAACGAGCTCTACGAGCTCGTTCCAACGAGGGGTCCTAACCTATGTTTTGAGACAAAAAATGAAAAAAATAATGAAAATTAATTGACGATTTTTGAGAATAGCGCTGGCCGGTTTTGGCCGTTACATTAGGTAAAGGGTTAAGGTTTAACAGTAAAGAACAGTCGCCGTGGAATGTGCGTAATCCACGCGTGGGCAGTGATGTCCACGCATGAGTTTACCTGGTAATAAAAATCGTCAGCAGCAAATTTTTAATTAATGAAGCACCGGGTCCCGATGTTTCATTAATTAAATTTTTGATAATTATTCCTATAGTGTTTGGAATATAATATTATTGCGTCTGTGGAAATATTGCCCACCCGTGGAAAGTGACCAGTCCACAGCGCACGTACTGCAGCTATTAATACAAAAGGGGACTCCATAACGCGGTGGAAGTTGGCGTGAGCGGTCATGTTGTGACATTGTCATGTTGATGTTGGTGTTAGTGCGTATGCGTGACGTATGTCATGTTAATGTGTCTTTTTGTCGTCCATTGTACTTCATGGAGGCCGTCATCTTGGGTTTTATGATGTCATGTGGACGAGAGACATGCAACAAATTGCAGCATAGCTTCCGTGCTAGCCCTGTTCTGAACATGGTTTCTCTTTTTGACCAGTTCCAAAGCATGTCTGTTGGTCTTCTCTGGGAGGCCATAGCCCTATTATGAGATTACATTTTGGTATTGTAAAATTACTATCGATTGTATCTGTATCACAATGACCTTCTACCCATACTACCGCAAGTAATATACGTTTTACCACTACACTATTTCTTGCTTCTATCACTACTCTTACTGTCACCACTGCTTTCATTCCTAGTCTTGATCCCCATCTACTGCGGGCTTTGAAACTAGTGCTCATAGTGCAACAGGCGTTATCTTTATTACAATGTTTTTGCTGACGTCTACTACTACTGTTATCACCCCGCTCTGATGTCTTCTACTCATTTTTCCACTGGTACTGTCTTCTTCCTCTACACTACGAGTGAGTTCCACATCACCCAGTACTGCAGGTTTGTTACTTTGTAACTTTATTTCACCACTAGCTCACTGAACTCTCGCGTTAAGTCTCAACGGAACTATTAACGCCACTCTTAGATTCTATCTCTATTACGGCCATAGCTTGCTTGTACATCTGTTGTTTATGGGACTTGTACATCTGTTGTTTACTATACGTCTTCTGCTATCAGTACGGAATCTGTGGCCTCGGCTTGTATCACACTCCATCCTGTGGTCGCTTCCATTTAGTGTTCATCCGATGATCGGAATCGGACACCCCAATTGGCCAATTGTGGGCAATCGTCGGATGATTACTGCAACGGCTCCTGGAACATCTGTTCACCCGATTGTTTCCAAGCACTTTGTTATGATTCATAAACCGCATTTTAGTATCTTCTGCAATTGTTAATGTAAAATGATGTCAATGATACCATTCATTAACGTTGAAAAACCACCGCAGTGTTCTTTCTTAATCTCTCTAGACGCCCCTTTACGAGATATACAAGTTCAACGATATGTAAAGCTTTCAATTGAGAGTACTTGCGGCAATCGCCAGTTCATATCGGAAAATGAAGGTTGCACTCCATTGACTCAGGTCGCAGTAAAAATTACCTGTTGCGCGTGCTTGGGTGGTAAACATGGCTCTGAGAGCCACGTTTTACCGACCAAGTGTGCGTGAATGGTAATTTTACTGGACCTGAGTCAACGGAGTTAAACACTGCGAAGTATGTTCAATTTAATGTAGTTCTTTCGAGTCTCGACCTATCTAGTAGTGAACGGGCTGTAAACACAGTAAAATCAATTCAATTTAATGTTCTTCTTTGCGAACCTCTCGACTTGTCTTGTAGTGCACGTTATTACAATTTGAATCGGCATCGGGATCGGCCGATTGTGGGCTCAAATAACCAGTAGTCAGTCAGCGGCCATTTTTTGGTAATCGGTTGAACACTCCTTCCATTGGAGCTGAAAACTGGAAAGAGCTATCGAGAGTCGTTTGAAAAGATACTCGGTTCGAGCGATTCTTCGTATTAATCTTTCACTCATCTGGAAAACCGGAGGATTTTGACAGAATGAAATCCTGTCAGAGGATCATCAGAGATTCATCGGATGATCATATCCATTGAAAGCTTTACTTTCCTTGATTTTCTGCTACTGTCTTCAGGCACTCTGTGTAGATGTGATGTGTAGTCATCGTTTGTCACAAGCGAAAGGCTAACTTTGTAGGGTTCCATTCCCGACGGTTTTATGCCATAAGAAAATGCGGTCCCTCCTGTATGTTCTGCATATGATATGATGGGCGCGCATTATGCTGTAGAACGCAAGCACATGCGACACAGCCGTAGAAGACTTCACCTTCTAGGATTTAATCTCCCGAAATTAAGTATGATAGAGAATATGATTCGCAAGAATAATATCTAGAGGATAGTTAGTCTGGTGGACATTAGAAGTTCAATGGCAGCTAGAAGGGATGATAAACAAAATGGCGACCTCAAATAGCCCAAAAATATATACACCGTGTAAGACACAGCATATAGACAGAACGAGGATACCCCATCCCTGTTCCCCGCGGGAAACCCGAGAAGTGAAGCAGAGCCTGTTCACTGCGGTAAAAAGGCTCAGTTTTACTGGTAAAATAGGACCGAGTCACCAATGCTTGGGAGGTGCAGACCCTTTCTAAAATGTGCAACATGGCTTATTAACGCTCACCCCTTGTCTTGAGTTGATACTCATGTTGTGGTCATGATTAGCCATTGTGCAAAAATATGTGACCTTAAACACCAATAAATAAATACCTCATCCCTGATAGTTTCGGGACAATTGACCCCCCCCCCCCCCCCGGACTACTCCACTTCAAATGGTCAGACCTCAAGGATGCACACTCTCTCTGTCGAAGACAGAGACTCATAGCAAGCGTGTATTAGTGAGTATTTAGTTAGAAACGCACAAATATGACCAGTCATAGTTTCCGTTTTATTCAAGCCAGTTCCTAATTCATGCCAGTTCCGATGCATCGAGCGTGTCGAGGGGAGACAACACTACTTGTAGTTTGCACCTACAGGTATAAATGGGGATGATCAGCCGATTGGTTCAATATATTTTGGCTTTGAAACCATTAATTAAAATTTTGCTTTGCCCACTTTCAGAAAGGATTAAAAAGATTTTTTTTGTAATTCTGTGCCGAAATATGTGAGAATCTCTCCAAAACATGAGGCATGAAAAAATGTCATGGTCATTCAGTGCAAGACCTTACGGTAGAAGTGAAAATTCGAAATTTAAATTTCTGTTGGATGTGGGACCATGTATTCTTTTCCAATTTATTTTTTCAAGAGAGGATGTACTTTGTGGATGTATAAGTAATTTTTTTCAAAATAACTTGGTGTTTGTACAGAGAGTGAAAGGTTAGTACTGTTGTCAATAGTTTTTGGGTTTTTTTTAGGTTTTCAAAACCTACAGGTTAAATGAAGTGGGAAAGCAAAGTATTTTTCTGCTGCCAATAGCTGCAGAAAAATATCCCCAACTTCATTGCAGCCCGTGCTTGGTTAAGAGTGTGTTTCCCCCATATGTGAAGACTCATGATCTCCCCTGGGGAATGAATTTAATTTTCTTTCTAATTGTTAAATACACAGGAAGTGAAGGCATAACGAAAGTAAAATGACTCAAGAAAACGAAGAAGTTTGGTGGATTTCAGGCATGAATGTACATAAGGTTGACATGTTTCAAGAACAGTGATATACAAGTCCACCCACCCTTAATCCTCTCCTCCCCCGTGTCTACATCGCTAGCTACAGAGGTACTAGAAAGCGTTAAAGTTGTTTGTCTGCTCCTTAGTCTGTTGGTTTACCAGCCTGAAGTCTGTTCGTGAGCAGGTGCGCGAATTTTAATTTTTTTTGTTATCGCTGTCTATGTAAGGGAGATAACTCGACATTAAATTTCTCAGACGGTTTTGAAAATAGTTCGTGACCCGTATAGCGCTGTGTGTTGGGGGGGGGGGGGGGGGGGGGTGTCAGGATAAAATGATAATGATAAGGATAAAATAATAAACTTCACACATAATTTTATTAAAATGATTTCGTGAGAATTTATCGAGCATGTTTTGCTCTGTGTCGCGAGCTAAGTTAGCCTGCCCCACCCTGCCCCATCAGGGAGTACAAGCTCCCCTGTCGGGGAAATTCTCTTGCCTCACCTACCGATGATACACACAGAGAAATGTGGGTTCCTCCAAGAACCAAAACTAGTTCTTCGTTTGTCCTGGTTGGGAACCTAATTTGGTTACATGGAACCACACATACGCATGTTTTGGTTCTTTGGTTTTTCACATTGACTGAACTGTTCAGGCCTCTGGACATTTTTAAAACAGTAAAATATAAATCCGCGCTAAGTTGAAGTTTCAAAAAGGCGACGAAGCAACGCCAGAAACACGTTTTCAATGGTTCCATCACGCACATGCGTTAAGTTGCATGACAACAGCATTTTTTTTATAGAAACAAGACGGGAAACTCTATATGATATTGCCCAGTTCTGGATTACATGGAAACTCATTTGTTTAGGTTCCGCGATGAGTATTGGTTCGACTTGGAGTCACATTTGGTGCGAGTGTACAGGTAATAAATATTCTTATGCAGGGGCGTAAATTTGGAGGGTGGGGCTGCCGCACTTCTCCTCTGTCAAATTCTTAGTTTTGTCGGGCAGTATAGTGGGGCAGTGTATTATTGCCCAATAACTAGCATGTTGAAAGATCTCAACATACACTGTAAAAAAAAATACCGTAATTTTTTACGGTCATATGACCGGCAGCTCGTTTCCAGTCAAATGACTGTGAACATTCCGGCAAACCGTAAAAAGACTTTTTAACTGTCATTTGCCGTATATTCCCGTAATTATTTTTTCACGGTTTGCCGTTATTTTTATGGTCGCATGCCTGGAAACAGCTGCCGGTCATATGACCGTAAACAATTTCAACCATCATTTGCCTTATTTTCTCGTAAAAATTACCATCAAAATAATTACGGTGAAAATGACCGGAAGCAGAGTTCCAGCCATACAGCCCTTAATCAACGGAAAACCATAATTTAATTCCAGCCATCATTAACCGCATTTTACCTTGAACCAATAAAAGCAACGCAAATCCTTGGGTATGCCGGCCTTAACGGAGATCCATGGCCACAAGCCATAAGGTCCATGGAATATCGGTGACACAGTACGAACAGTCTGCTATTCTGCATGATTACCGAAATATTTATACGCATAAAAAATTGACGTTATTTGATTTTCATGTCCAAGACTGTAATGAACATGATTTACTTGGCCACAAACTTACAAATTGATAGTAATACGTTGTTGTTAGTCTCGGGCGTCCTTCTTGGAAATGGCGACTTCCAGTGTGACATATGGCAAGGCCGATCACATAATTCACCATTTTTACCGCCGTGCGACGTAATTGGACAGCGGGACGGGAGAAATACGTTCATTGGATCAAATTCGCGGGTTTTTTCTATGGCAACACCGTTAAAATTAATTTACGGCCTCAAGACCGTTGTATTTGACGGTCATCTGACAGTAGTTAACCGTAGAATTACGGTTGTTTTTACAGTGTAGGCATAATGCTATCACAGATGGTTGCTAGAGTGGTGATATGTGGTCGGAACAGCCCCAGATAAGAGGCACTGTAATCTTCGATGCCGTGGTTAAAACCGTGATAGTCTACCACGGCTTAAGCGCGTCACTGACCATTGTCGTAGACTTGTGCCTAATCTCGGTGATTATAGACCCCCTTATCTGGATAGATCATCGAGAAGCATACGAAACCACCTTTGTAAAATTCGTGTCATGGTCTGGTAAACATGGCATCTGCCCCCCTTATTCCTTCTTTTTGCACAAATATCTAGGGAGAATAGTCGATTCGACAAAACCAGTAGCATGTGGGGCCCTATCGCGTGTCCTATGCCATCTCCCTATTAATCCAACACTGAAGCTGACTTGATGGTCTTGAACAAGATTTAATCCGCTATATTTCTAACTCTACTAAATGTGGGGATACACCAGATGAATAAAGAGGTGTAGCATCTGAGGAGAGGGATGGGGACAAAAAAATATAAAACATTAGGTATGGGGCTGAGGTAACGAGGACCCGATTATATATATTTTCCTCATCATGCATTTTTTTTTATTAAGCTTTTTTCCATCTGTATTTGAGGAGCATATTTGCTGTTTATTATGATCTCGTGCCATAAGAAAAGCAACAGTACAGTTATTGTCGTGAAAATTGCACCCCCCCCCCCCCCCGGTTGGATTTCCAAGAAAAAGAGTCTCACGAAGTCATATTATGGGGTGGGTACATGACCTGGGGGAGGGTGGGGGCCGGGGTCGTAACTCCGGGGCCAGGGCTTGCCCCAGGATTCTTGGATCAGGCCTGGGTCTCTCAAAGTTCTGACTCCTGTGCCAAGCTTTTATCCCCGATCCCCGAACAGGAATCAGCAAGATATGTTGCACGTCATATTGGAATACTAGTTGCCACTCATGTAATGAAGGAATGGGATTGCCCGATGGAAATTTTTAATCTGTTTGCCCTTTACTTAACATTTAAAGCAGACGACACTTGCAAACAAAATTATTGAATATGTATTTTTCTTTCATTTTCTGCCTTAAAAACATAGTTTATAACCCCTCATTGCAACGAGCTCACGTTGAGCTCGTTCCAGTGACGGGTCGTATGCTACGTTTTTGGGCAAAAAAATGAAAATCGAAAGACAATTTTTGTGAATAGCGCTGGCCGGTTTTGGCCATTAGATTGGGTAATGTGTTAATGGACTGTTATCTGTAGACATATGCACCAGACCCGGTGTTATCACTTCAAGAATTCTTCTCTTCAAGAACTTCGGCCTCTGCATCAGTATCCAGACCGTTTTGAAATGGGGCCCGTCACAGAATTAACCCTGGAGCCCGACCCCCCCCCCCCCCCCCCCCCCCCAGCGCTGGGTGGGTGTCAGTGATTGAGTGGAGTCTTTCGGGGGAACATTTTTCTTGATTTTTGCTTCCAAAGGGACATTTTAAATATTCAAAGGAAACAAATTGATTTCATCTCACTTTACAACATCAGTTAACGAAGGTTGGGCTTTAGTTTTAGGAGCAAGTGGGTTGTACGTATAGCTACAGTCCAACAGTATGGTCACCTTCGAGTCCTGATAAATCTCTGATTATGCTGTGAGGGGTTGATCATTGATGAGGAGAAAATAAACAAAAGCACAATCTCTCTGGTCACAGGGCACCAGAACAGCCTTTGGTCCATCATATATGAACATGACTCTGCTTATATCCATTCTGGCTCATATAGAGTGGCCCAGAACTATGCATGTGTTATTTACTTATCACATTTGAAAATAAAACAAACAAAGGAACGCAACGGCATTGGCTGACATGTACAGTGTACATGAATAAAAAATTAGGAGCATCCTGTCATGTTAATATTTTAGAAATTACCTTTGTTTCGATTAAGTTAATGAATTTATCTGAAAAATATTGAAGACAAATTGTGTATCACAAATAAGGCAAGAGTGTAAATTTGTATCACGATGTGTTTATATAATTCCATGATATTAATCAAAAACAAGAGTCATCTTATAATTTGATCACCTGCAGGGAGCGCGGTCCAAGTCCACAGAAGGGCACTTTACCTAGCCTGCTCACCAGGAATAACAAGGGGTACGGCTGGGAGACACAGAAAGTCAGGCACCCGTCAACTGCTCCAGCTTCAATAAATGTGACCTACGCACTGGCTCTATATTAATACACGAAGCAGTGCACAGTGCAGATGCTCTTTAACCCTTTGATACTAATGTACGTGTTATTATGTACGAAATCCTTTGTTTAAATTTAACCCTTTGATACATTTGTGCGTGTTATTACGTACAAAATCAAACAGCACGTTGATACTTAGTGGTCATTTGTTTTGTTATTATTTTTCGATTTTTTAAAGTTTTAATCTCAAATTCCTATTTTCTCCCGAGTAGTGCTCAGTGATAACCGTTGAGCCAAATGTTATCGCAGCTTACAATACTAATATAATCCTGCTGTCAAGACTTCTTAACTGGTTGAGTTCTAGAAGCCATATTAGGGCTTTCAAAAAATGAGAATACCAGAGCAAAAGCCAACACTCTCCTTGCTTATATTTCATATTCAGTCAAACACAAATAATATTTTGTTTAAATTAATCTGTTTTATTACAAATTATTGGAGAGTGTATGTGGGCGCTCTCCAATAATTTGTAATAAAACAAGTTTTGAATAACAAATTCAGACCACCAAAAATAATCTAGCCCTCAATCAGATAATCACTAATGTGAGAAAAATGCGAAAAATATCCTATTTGCACTTTCCGACGTTTGACGTCGCATTTTGAAAAAGGTTGAAGAAACTGAATTCCCAGTGACGTTTGAACGTCAGGGTAATTAAAGTCTCAAGGGGTTAAATCTTACATTGCTTAAAAAATCTACTGGAATTTACTAGTCATATTTCCAAGCAGTGCGTTTGATTTAGTAAAACGGAATGAGAAGAACCGTCACAAAATGATAGCAGGATTCGAAGTCCGAGATAGTGCTGCACAGCGTTTCTGTTCATGGAGTAACAAACTCTTGCCATCGGATGTTTTAGGGATGGGGTGTCTGAAACAGGATGGAAATAATTGAAAATTGGGTTGGATGGCTGCCAAAAGTGGTGGTGTAAAAAAATCAACCTAATATCTCTCAAATTGCCCCTCCCCCCTCCCGGTCTGGGCAGAATTTTTTTTTTAAAATGGTCTCAGGGCAAGACAATTGGAAAATTAATAATTGAGGACCTAACTCAAGTTGTCAAAAGAGATGAGTGTATCAGTAAGTGATCAGTTGCAAGAGCAATTTTTTAATTTGCTATGACACTACCAAAGGCAATTTTTTGGGCCATTCATTTGTGCTGGTCCTAGGAAAGCTTTCTAGCAAGCTCTGTTCTGTGAGGATGCTTTGTAATATGTGAACGAAATTAGGACAACTGTAAAATTATTTGAAAGAGTATTCAATTCGTTTTTGGTAGGTGTTGTCAGTAACATGTTGTTCAGAAACGTCAGATCAAGCCCACGAAGCAATGAAGTTTCACAGAGAAAATGTATAAAGAGTTACTTCCCTTCCACTGCATTTGATCCGTCAAGTGTGGAGAAAACTGTATCTGAAGTTCCTTCCCTTTAACTGTGTTTGATCCGCGCGATGATGTCCTGGATTTGAGGATGGACCACAGAGATGGCCAATTGCCCAAAATTTTCAGAGAATAAAACATTATTGATATTCGCTAATATTTATACTTTACACTTCTTATTTGGCGACGGGTGTAGGCCTATCTGTCAAAATACGATCGATTCTAAAATATTTTCAGGAACGACATTTCTGACATCTTTCCCTTACGCTACCCCCCCCCCCCCCCCAACCCCCCAGACTCATGTTATTTGATCCATCTGGAACTGTGCAAGGGTTTCGGTCTTCGGAAATACTGGCTACAATTAATTCATAACGTCTCTCACGACTTTGAAAATTCTAACACCACTGAAACACGAAGCCACCAATAGGTCCCCAGAGTTCAGGGTAATTGTACCAGCATGTGTGCGTACATGCATGTATTGTGCAAATTGCATGTGTTAAAACGCGTGTGTGGTCATTGCAAATTTATCTATTTTTCTGTTGATATGAAACAACAAGTTGTGTTAACCCTTTACCCAACGTAACGGCTAAAACCGTCCAGCGCTATTCTCAAAAATCGCCAATTAATTTTCATTATTTTTTCATTTTTTGTCTCAAAAACATAGGTTATGATCCCTCGTTGGAACGAGCTCGCTCCAATGAGGGGTCATAACCTATATTTTTGAGACAAAAATGAAAAAGATGAGTTATTCAATAATTCTTTTGCAAGTGTCGTCTGCTTTTCATGTTAGGTAAAGGGTTAAAGATATTACTGATGAGTCCGTTTACCAAATAAAACTTTAAAAGGGGAACATAAATGTTCAAGACGTGGATTCGGGCCAGTGGGAGAACATTTAGAAAACTGATCCACAGTATTGTTTTTTCCTAGATTCTCAGGTTCACGGAAAGTTTTAGAAAGGTGGCGATGGGTGGCGTTCTTGTTCTGGATGAATTCGAAACAGTTTCATATTTTGAGGGCATGCCACGTATAATACAAGAATTGAAATGAATTATATGCCGCGTTTACGGAGAATGTATGTGGGTTGGGTGTGTTAAGTTAAGCTAACACGCCCATCATACGTTCATAATCAGATAAAGCGACAGATATATTCATTTCAATTATTATAATTTAGTTTGCTAATTGGTGAATTAAGCGATGCCACCCTTCACAGCAGGATAGCATTACTAAATTTATCCTCTGCGATCCTCAGTCTGAATCAAGGTCCCGGGTATAAACAGAACGAAGTACCAAGAGAGTAAATTTGGGGATTCTAGCCCACTTTATTGGATAGCATCAACAAATTCACCCCCAGGGGATCGCATTCTCTAAATGACAGATTGCTTATTCCTAGGCTTGATGAGAGATATGAGCCGTGTAAGATAGATTAAAGGCAACCGGAACAACTTCCGCCTTTGGGTTGATTCCGTTATATTTCATATAATGATACTTTTTGAATGAAGAACTGTTTTTCACGAGTTTCAGTATTTGGAATTTTTCAGTATTTAAATATTGTCACGTGTCACATTGTATACTAACAGCTCTCTCAATCACCCCACCATCACCATGTTTGACTATGTATATCCTTATTCCACCATATGGGGTTGCACACCTCGACGCTTCACAGATTCAGACTTCTGCTAAATGTAACCTGGGCTTTTGGGAGGCAGATACATCAATGTATTAGGCCCGTAGGAACCACTTTGCCACAGCAACCCAGCTTCGCAGTAACCTCCAGAATGCATCCGAGGTAAATGTTTCGACGCAGACTATCCGGGTAAAGTTGCACGGAGGTGGTCACCGATAGAGAACACCATGTATTCGCACTCCGCTAGCCCAGAACCACTGCTAGGCACGATATGAATGGGCCATGGACCATGTTGGATGGGCCAGAGAAGATTGGCGACCTGTCCTTTTTATGGATGAGTCAAGGTACTGACTAGACTACACAGATGGGTGTTCTATGGTATAGAGAAGACCAGGAAAGCGATTCCATGCAGCCAACATTGCTGAGCATCACCGCAATGCTGGAGGGTCAATCATGGTCTGGAGCGGGATTAGCTGGTGTGGACGTACACAGCTTGACCGTCGTTCTTTGACTGCACAGCGGTATATTGATGAGATCCTGGGTGCCCACGTCAGATCGTATACAGGTACAGTGGGTGATAGATTCATTCTGATGGACGATAATGCCCGTCCTCATGTTGCCCATGCTGTCCGGGAGTACCGACAGAGGGAGGGGATTGATCGTATGGACTGACCAGCAAGATCCCATGACCACAATCCAATCGAACATGCCTGGAATGAGTTGCAGGTTTGATTGATTGATTGATTTATTTTGCAGCATAAGAATATACAAGATAACAATAAAACAGGTTATAGTTGAATGCGCTGCAAGGAAATGGCATAGCCTGAGAGGCTGTCTTCCAGCCATTCCCTTTTGACGAAAAGTATATTCATGACAGCAAGATTTGAGTTGATGGCTCATTAGGTTTAGTGATGGAACCTCTTCTTGGAAAGATACTATGAGGTATAGTAAACAGTTTGTGAGAGTAACGCTACCAATGTACGTGTGGGCATATCAACCCCTCGAACATAGAATACAAAAAGCGCCGATGAGCCGTCGGTCCGCGAACCGTTGGATAAGACCAACCTCCCACGACCGAAAACCCATCGCCAGTTCCTGTGGCCTATATTCGCCAGTTATTAGAAACTTGTCGGGTGGATAATTCACCACTGAACCTCTGTAGCGTCCTCCCTCACCACTCTACAAGGATGTAGACAACGGATACGACTTTTTTGTTCAGTGCGATAATTAATACAATAAGTAATACACTAAGCAACAATTCGGTAAGGGCTATAGTTTCTATCATTGGCACATTAGGTTGAGTGGTAGAACCTCTTTTGGAATAATATGATGGATAGTAAACGGTTTGTGAGAGAAAGGTTGCAATTTCAGCCCGTCCAGTCCAGCTAAGAAGTGTCCATGAGCTTGGTGCCATGCTGGTCCATGAATGGAGCAACATCCCACATAGAACCATCGGGAACCTGGTTGGGAGCATGAAAAGGCGTTGTCAAGCTGTATTTAACCGTAATGGGTATACTCGATACTGAACTCATACCAGTTTGCGCCGTCAACTTTTTGGCAAATTTGAAAAATTTCCTGTTTTACCAATAATATCCATTTTCATGGTTATCGTATTCAAAAGCTAAAAAATAATGTCAAACACAAACAAAATCTTAATTTCTGTACTTAAATTATTAAAGATATAATTAAATAACAAATATAAACACTTTTCATAACAATATTTCAACTAAAACGTAAAACAGGTAGTTAGATATACTTGGTGCTTAACAAACTTTCAGTAAAATATGTGAAACTACCTCCGATATGTTTCTATATAGAATGTACACTCTAACATTAGTTGGCTTAAAAATTAACCCAAATTAACTGGGTTGACCGAATATGAACATAATTGGGTTCATATTCACTCACCACAGTTGATTTGGGTAGATTTTTAACCCAACTGATTTAAGTATGTACACCTTGACTCGGGATCGCCCCATTAGCACAAATGGTGTATCTCTTGCTGCCTAGAGCAACACTACAGACAGCACAACTCTTTCCCATCAGGAGCAGCCAGTTTGCTGGGCAACAGCGATGAGTATTGCCCACCCCCCCCCCCTCTTTCTCTCTCTCTCTCTCTCTCTTTCTCTCTACCTCAGAAAGTATAGCTCTTTGAACGTAGGGGCACCATGCCAACTGGGGCACCAGAGAGTGTGTCTTTTTCCCTCTATGGGCAACATACCTGCTAGGCAGACACAAAGAGCATGCCTCTCTACTTTCGGCACAACATCCATGCATGGCCACCGCCTCCGACAATTCTTGACATGGATAGAAAATGATGGAAGAGGATGGCTGGGTACCGCCCATTATTCACCCCACTATTTCCACATTTCAAGTAAAAAAATTATTCTATGAGTAGGATTAAGAATGAAACCGACGAGCCTCTGGCGAGTCGGTTTCATTCTTAATTCTACGAGAATAAATTTTTTACTTGAAAACACTGTACGTTTATTTTGTTTATCCCATAAATCTTCTACAGGGCAGTCGCGGCAAAATCGCGCTTGTATTCGCTACAAAATACAGTGAGGAGCACGCTGGTCCAATTCGATCGACCAGAAAAATTGGCAAAAATAAACAAGCCGCAGTAATATATTTCTTTGCAAAAATACTTTATTATATGAGAAGTGGGTGGTGTTTTCTTCTGGCATTGTGTAATACATTCAAAAAGATTTTATGTTTCTTATGTGTTACAATACTACACATAAGTGTATTTTTGTTGGGGCCCTGGGAACTACAGAAGTGATGTTAACTGGGGTGGATATTTTGTGCGTTACTGCTTAAATATGACCCAGGGTCCAAACTAAGCCTTGTGCGTTTCTTCTCTGAAGGGGCAACATAATTGCAAACAAAAAGCTAAACTTCGTTTTGTTATGTTTAATAGCAATGATTTAGGCATGAATACTAGGTGGGTGTGACCTAAAATACCAGTAAACAATTAGGTGGTGGTTAAATTCTGAGTCTTTGGAACTTTAAAATAGTTTTTTCCTAACAGGTGTTGTCCCTTCATCAGAGGGCCCTCGCATCTTCAGAAATGTCAATGTAAATGATATATGGGCGATTCTGTACTACAGAAACATACGTAACGTGACTGAGAAGAGATTGGATGTGTGACCAAAATATGGACAGGGGTAAAAAATGAGTGGCAATTCGGTAAAATTTCACAAATTTTCGAAAATGCTCTTTTTTATTAACACGATTTTCAGTGGGTCAAAAGGGTCTTTCTCTTTAGTGAGAAGTTCTGAATTTTGGCCCGGAACATCTGCACTTTCTATTCACTCCTTTTGGGGATATTTGTGTTCAAATTATAACCCCGGGTGATGATATTTTGTACCAAAATAAGTGCCAACATCAGTCAGTTGTTACTATTTATATTACCTCTGAATGTTAAGACTCCCTTCTGGACACCTGAACAGAACGCCCGCCAAAAAATCGATCGCTCTGTCATTACGCTGGTTTATAGTGTAACATATCACATCTGCTTTGTTTCTGTTGATTTTTTTTAAATTAAAACTTGCATATTTTTCCCCTACACCCCCATCTCTCTCATGTACTCGATAATGTACATTATTATCTCCTCTGGAAACAGAATGATGGAGGTCTAACAGTTTAAAGTTTTCCAATTATATTTTGCCACAAGCAAATGAATCGGGCTATAGCTCAATAAGTTTAGGCGTTCGCTTTGCTGTATGAAAAGTGCGTGATCGATGCGATGTGAGTTCAAAACCCATCTTTTCTTAATATTTTGCCCATTATCCTAACACATACATTTTTGCCTTTCTTCTGGTTGCATCGTCATCTATAGAACGTGTTTTCGCAAATTCGCTGGTCGAAAGGCTGGGATACTCCACAATCACATTTCAACAAAATGTTTAAAAACAACCAATTGCCGCAAAAAACACACCATTTCTCCTCAAGCCACATTGTCTGATTGGGTGCGCTATTGCGTTGCAAACGTTAAGTCAAATAACGAGACGATAATCACTATTTGATGATGCATTCTGTCTGTTCAGCACCACTGTCTGCCAGATTTAATATTTCCTTGAAATGAAAGGTTGCGAATATTCTCTACTACACTTAATAAACACCCCTTCTGACAAACTAAAAGAGTATGTGCAATGGCACTCTTTATTACCACCATCCCGCGTTGAGTCCTTGGGTAAGGCACTCAACTCCGATTATCCACCTGGGGGCACGATGACGCTGTGTACTAAGATGTACTTCACGTCGACGGGGCGTATGTCTTCAACCAATCTAATCCTGCCTGTGCAGCAGTGAGGAGTTAAGATGCTGGGGAGCTCGCATCTGCTCGTCGCTGGTCGGTAGTTCTCTCTGGGTACTCCTGCTTCCTCCATCCATAAAACTGTCACCGACACGATTTGACCTTGGCTGACAAAGTGTCGTTAAACCCTAATAAATAAATAAATAAATAAATAAATAAATAAATAAATAAATAAATAAATAAATAAATAAATTACCACCATAGGCAATGCATTTCTTCTATGTTATGTCATTGGGGAGGCCCTCAATTTCATCTGTCTAAGTGGGAGCAGTTTGTGCATTGTGCAAATCCGTCCAACAAGTTAATGGTACACTACCCTTCAACCAAATGCTAGAGCTGCATGAGCCGTTTCAGTAAGTTAGGAAGTAAGGTAGTAGATATCTGCCGCAGGATGGTTCTCTCCATGCTATCCCTACTCTTTCATTCGACACAATACAAATCAGGTTGGTAAAAGAGTCACGATACCCCAATAATAAACAAACAAATGCTTTCCATCACTACAAACTTTAAATTTTCTGTGTATTTTGAGTTAAAAGATTTCTTTCACAGAATGACTGGTATAGTGTCTCTACTTACAAGTTAGGCAACTTTTGGAGCTAAACTGGGGCGGCGGACTAGTGTCCATATTCCATGTGCTAATGTGTGTGTGTCAGTTTTTATGGATAGCATACCTTCAAAGCGTGCTTCTGTGATAGTTTGTTTTGGAGGGAGCGTTGTATTTCAGTTTTACATTTTAGATCCCTCAATCTTCTTTTCGTCTTGATTTGCCACTCGAGGGTTTATCTGGAATATTTTTCGATATGCATGTGTAGAGGCGGGAGTCACGGTGGGTATGGAAAGCGTTCACGTTACAACGATTAGTGTTTCTCAGTTGATGTTTAGATTCCTATCTCCTGGTTTCCTACCTCTTCCCCTGTTTATCCCGGCTGAACATTAATTTAATGTATCATACTGAAGGTGAATGAATATTTTAGAGGGGAGCCGTTTGATTTGATATTTAGGTTCAGATCCGACTTGTTTCATCATTTACTGGGCATTAGGTACCTAAACACGCTGGTCCTGGTTTTGCTCGGCTGTCGTTTAAGATTCTTTGCTTCAAACAATTAAGCGAATGGTAACGTTCGTTCCATATTGTAGGCCTGGGAACGTTATGTACAGTTTTAGAAGAGTCTCTCTTCAAACTGCCCAGATTTATTATCGCGAAGAATTGTTACCCGATTTGTGTGATTACTGGCCTTGATATTAGGTAATTTTATGTGTTGGTCAGTATGAATTCTGTGTCAGTATTAATTCAGGTAGGTCACACAACGAAATTGCGATTCGTTGGAAAGTTCAAGCCCTTTATGTAACAGCCAAAGATCGAAACTATGGACTCCTCTATTCTAAGTTGCGAACTTGTATACGCCAGTGTTCCAGTTAAGAATTCAACATTTATGATAATGTGAATGAGGTGTTCACTCACCACACAGAAACTGTTAAAATGACTTCAATAATTCAGAAGATAAAATTTCACAAGAATAAAATAGTGAACTATGGAAAATTTTATGCGTGTTACTTATTGGTTTAGTCAACTAAAAAACATTTTTTTCATTTGTTTGCCTATGGTTACCGTTAAGAAAATTCTCAAAAAACTTTTTTTTGCCCATTTTATGATGCAAAAATGTTCTACATATAAAAATACCATTGTTTTCACATTTTCTGCTGCTGAAATCGCTTGTTCTGACTGAATAAATCAACTTGAAGTACAGAATGGGTATCACTGTTGGCCTAAATTCAACTTTTTCGGCAATGACAGCCATAGATTCACGCACAGTGTCACTTTCCATACATTATAAAATCGGGACTCGGAGTTTCACTCGTTAGATATATGAAACACGAGTGAAACTAAATTCACCCATATTCTTTCTAAACAGACTGAATGAATAATCTTCAATTCATTTTTAGTGTTCCATCTATTCAAAATATAGCTGTCACAGCCGACAGAAAGAAACTTGTCAATTCCAATCGTTTGTTTTTCAGTACTTCTATAGGAAAGCAACTTCTGCGATTTAGAAGACTGCAGTATTTTCGATTATACCTCCACAGTAATTTCTAATCAGAAAGGCGAAGGTATGTGAGTCTGAAAACTAATGATGCCTTCCAGAAGTAAATTTTGATTATTCCCTTTTGAAAATGGAAAGGCCTTCATTATATACGACTGAGCGAACCCCGAATAGAAATGGCGCTTGAATATCAGTCAATACAGGCATCTAAGAAACTGATTTTACGCCACTTGAAGGGTTTTTTTCCAAACTGTAAGCCAGGCTTGGTGGGGTAATTTTGCTACCGAGATATATTCCTACAAACGCAATGACGTGCATGTAGATAACGGTGTGCGAGGTGATAAGAGTGGATTTGCTTCGGATACCCCCAAGCATAGTCCCATAATTTTGCAGTGCTATAGGATGAGCTTTCACTAAAATTTTCCAGCAAAGTTCGTCAGTGGTCATTTTGAGTAAAACGAGTACGTTTTGAACAAATTCAATTTTTAAATTCTTTGAGTTATTAGGGTCGCAGATTTTCGATGTGTGCTTATACCCAAATCACAGACTATAATGATTAGTACTTTTCAGTGGAGGGCTCGGCAGAACCTATTTTAGTTTTGCCAATACTTTTTACCCCCCCCCCTCCCCCCCCCCCACCCCCCACACACACACATACGCACATATAAGTTATAGACTAGGGAGTGCATTTACGCAACAGCTGACGCGTTATGTTTTATAATAGTACACACGAGCGTATTCTTGTATGGGCCCTGGGAACTACAGAAGTGATGTTAACTGGGGTGAACACGTTGTGCGTTACTGCTTTAATATGACCCAGGGCCCAAACAAAGCCTTGTGTGTTTCTTCTCTGAAGAGGCATCGTAACTGTAAACAATAAGCTAAACTTCATTTTGTTATGTTTAATAGCCATGATTTAGACGTGAATACTGGGTGGGTGTGTCCTAAAATACCAGTAAACAATTAGGTGGTGGTTAAATTCTGAGTCTTTGGAACTCTGAAATTGTTTTTTACTAATAGCTGTTGTCCCTTCATCAGAGGGCCCTCGCATCTTCAGAATTGTCAATCTAAACAATACACGGGCGATTCTGTACTCCAGAAACATACGTAATGTGACTGAGAATAGATTGGATGTATGGACAAAAATATGGACAGGGGTAAAATATAAGTGCCAATTCGGTAAAATTTTACAAATTATCGAAAATGTGCTTTTTTATTAACACGATTTTCAGTGGGTCAAAAGGGTCTTTCTCTTTAGTGATATGTTCTGGATGTTGGCCCGGAACATCGGAACTATCTATTCACTCCTTTTTGGGATATTTTTGGGTGATGATATTTTGTACCAAAATAAGTGCCAACATCAGTCAGTTGTTACTATTTATAGTACCTCTGAATGTTAAGACTCCCTTCTGGACACCTGAACCGATCCCCCGCCAAAAAATCGTCTGCTCAATCATTACGCTGGTTTTTTTGTGTAACATATCACAGCTGCTTTGTTTCTGTTGATTTTCGGTTATTAAAAACTAGCGTATTGTTCCCTATACCCCCATCTGCCTCATGTACTCGAAAATGTACATTATTACCTCCTCTAGAAACAGAATGATGGAGGTCTGACAGTTTAAAGTTTTCCAATTATATTCTGCCACACGAAAATGATTCGGGCTATAGCTCAGTAAGTTCAGGCGTTCGCTTTGTTGTATGAACAGTGCGTGATCGATGCGATGTGAGTTCAAAACCCATCTGTTCTTAATATTTTGCCCATTATCCTAACACATACATTTTTTCCTTTGTTCTGGTTGCATCGTCATCTATAGAACGTGTTTTCGCAAATTAGCTGGTCTAAAGGATGGGATACTCCACAATCACATTTAAACAAAAATGTTGGAAAAACAACCAATTGCCGCAAAAACACACCAGTTCACCTCAAGCCACATTGTCTGATTAGATGCGCTATTACGTTGCAAAAGTTAAGTCAAATAACGAGACGATAATCACTGTTTGATGATGCCTTTTCCCTGTTCAGCACCACTGTCTGCCAGATTTAATATTTCCTTGAAATGAAAGGTTGCGAATATTCTCTACTACACTTAATAAACAGCCCTTCTGGCAAACTAAAAGAATATGAGCAATGGAACTCTTTATTACCACCATCCCGCGTTGAGTCCTTGGGCAAGGCACTCACCTCCGATTATACACCCGGGGGCACGATGACGCTGTGTACTAAGATGTACTTCACGGCGATGGGGCGCATGTATTCAACCAATCTAATCCTGCCTGTGCAACAGTGAGGAGTTAAGATGTTGGGGAGCTGGCATCTGCTCGTCGTTGGTCGGTGGTTCTCTCTGGGTACTCCTGCTTCCTCCATCCATAAAACTGTCACCGACACGATTTGGCCTTGGCTGTCAAAGTGTCGTTAAACCCTAATAAATAAATAAATAAATAAATAAATAAATAAATAAATAAATAAATAAATAAATAAATAAATAAATAAATAACCACCATGGGCAATGCATTTCTTCTATGTTATGTCATTGGTGAGGCCCTCAATTTCATCTGTCCAAGTGGGATCAGTTTGTGCATTGTGCAAATCCGTCCAACAGGTTAATGGTACACTACCCTTCAACCAATGCTAGAGCTGCATGAGCCGTTTCAGTAAGTTAGGAAGTAGGGTAGTAGATATCTGCCGCAGGATGGTTCTCTCCATGCTATCCCTACTCTTTCATTCGACACAATACAAATCAGGTTGGTAAAAGAGTCACGATACCCCAATAATAAACAAACAAATGCTTTCCATCACTACAAACTTTAAATTTTCTGTGTATTTTGAGTTAAAAGATGTTTCGTTCACAGAATGACTGGTATAGTGTCTCTACTTACAAGAGCTAGGCAACTTTTGGAGCTAAAATGGGGCGGCGGACTAGTTTCAATATTCCATGTGCTATAGTGTGTGTGTCAGTTTTTATGGATAGCATACCTTCAAAGTGTGTGCATGGGGCAGTTTGTTTTGGAGGGAGCGTTGTGTTTCAGTTTTACATTTTAGATACCTCAATCTCCTTTTCGTCTTGATTTGCCGCTCGAGGGTTTATCTGGAATATTTTTCGATATGCATGTGTAGAGGCGGGAGTCACGGTGGGTATGGAAAGCGTTCACTTTACAGCGATTAGTGTTTCACAGTTGATGTTTAGATTCCTACCTCCTGGTTTCCTACCTCTTCGTCTGTTTATCCCGGCTGAACATTAATTTAATGTATCATACTGAAGGTGAATGAATATTTTAGAGGGGAGCCGTTTGATCTGATATTTAGGTTCAGATCCGACTTGTTTCATCATTTACTGGGCATTAGGTACCTAAACACGCTGGTCCTGGTTTTGCCCGGCTGTCGTTTAAGATTCTTTGCTTCAAACAAGCGAATGGTAACGTTCGTTCCATATTGTAGCCCTGAGAACGTTAGGTACAGTTTAAGAAGAGTCTCTCTTCAAACTACCCTGATTTATTATCGCGAAGAATTGTTAGCAGATTTGTGTGATTACTGACCTTGATATTAGGTAATTTTATGTGTTGGTCAGTATTAATTCTGTGTCAGTATTAATTCAGGTAGGTCACACAACGAAATTGGGATTCGTTGGAAAGTTGAAGCCCTTCATGTAACAGCCAAAGATCGAAACTATGGGCTCTTCTATTCTAAGTTGCGAACTTGTATACGCCAGTGTTCCAGTTAAGAATTCAACATTTATGATAACGTGAATGAGGTGTTCACTCACCATACAGGAACTGTTAAAATGACATCAATAATTCAGAAGATAAGATTTCACAAGAATAAAATCGTGAACTATGGACAATTTTATGTGTGTCACTTATTGGTTTAGTCAACTAAAAAACTTTTTTTTTTCAATTGTTTGCCTATGGTTACCCTTCTGAAATTTCTCAAAAAACTTCTAATTTTTTTTGGCCCATTTTATGATGCAAAAATGTTCTACATATAAAAATACCATTGTTTTCACATTTTCTGCTGCTGAAATCGCTTGTTCTGACTGAATAAATCAACTTGAAGTACAGAATGGGTATCACTGTAGGCCTAAATTCAACTTTTCCGGCAATGACAGCCATAGGTTCACGCACAGTGTCACTTTCCATACGTTATAAAATCGGGACTCGGAGTTTCACTCGTTAGATATATGAAACACGAGTCAAACAAAATTCACCCATATTCTTTGTAAACTAACTGAATGAATAATCTTCAATTCATTTTTAGTGTTCCATCTATTCAAAATATAGCTGTCACAGCCGACAGAAAGAAACTTGTCAATTCCAAACGTTTGTTTTTCAGTACTTCTATAGGAAAGCAACGTCTACGATTTGGAAGACTGCAGTATTTTCGATTATACATCCATAGCAACTTCTAATCAGAAAGGCGGAGGAAAGTAGGTCTGAAAACTAATGATGCCTTCAAGAAGCTAATTTTGATTATTCCCTTTTGAAAATGGAAAGGCCTCCATTATATACGACTGAGCAAACCCCGAATAGAAATAGCGCTTGAATATCAGTCAGTACAGGCATCTAAGAAACTGGTTTTAAGCAACTTGAAGGTTTGTTTTCCTCACGGGAGGCCAGGCTTGGTTGGGTAATTTTGCTGCCGAGAGATATTCCTACAAACACAATGACGTGTATGTAGATAACGGCGTGCGAGGTGATAGGGGTGGATTTGCTTCGGATACCCCCAACCAAAGTCCCATAATTGTGCAGAGCTATGGGATGAGCTTTAACTAAAATGTTCCAGCAAAGTTTGTCAGTGGTCATTTAGAGTAAAAAGAGTACGTTTTGAACAAATTCAAATTTTAAATTCTTTGAGTTATTAGGGGCGCAGATTTTTGATGTGTGCTTATACCCAAATCACAGACTATAATGATTGGTACTTTTCAGTGGAGGGCTCGGCTGAACTATGTTTAGTTCTGCCAATACTTTCACCCCTCCCCCACCCCCCCCCCCCACCCCACCACACACACACACACACACATACGCACATATAAGCTATAGACTAGGGAGTGCATTTACGCAACAGCTGACACGTTCATGTTTTATAATAGTACACATGCGCGTATTCTTGTGTGGGCCCTGGGAACTACAGAATTGATGTTGACTGGGGTGGACACGTTGTGCGTTACTGCTTTAATATGACCCAGGGCCCAAACAAAGCCTTGTGTGTTTCTTCTCTGAAGAGGCATCATAATTGTAAACAATAAGCTAAACTTCATTTTGTTCTGTTTAATACTCATGATTTAGGCGAGAATACTGGTTGGGTGTGACCTAAAATACCAGTAAACAATTAGGTGGTGGTTAAATTCTGAGTCTTTGGAACTCTGAAATCGTTTTTTCCTAATAGGTGTTGTCCCTTCATCAGAGAGCCCTCGCATCTTCAGAATTGTCAATCTAAACAATATACGGGCGATTCTGTACTCCAGAACCATACGTAACGTGACTGAGAATAGATTGGATGTATGGACAAAAATATGGACAGGGGTAAAAAAATAAGTGCCAATTCGGTAAAATTTTACAAATTTTCGAAAATGAGCTTTTTTATTAACACGATTTTCAGTGGGTCAAAAGGGTCTTTGTCTTTAGTGATATGTTCTGGATGTTGGCCCGGAATATCGGCACTATCTATTCACTCCTTTTTGGGATATTTGTGCTCAAATTTTGACCGCGGGTGACGATATTTTGTACCAAAATAAGTGCCAACATCAGTCAGTTGTTACTATTTATAGTACCTCTGAATGTTAAGACTCCCTTCTGGACACCTGAACAGACCCCCCGCCAAAAAATCGTCTGCTCAATCATTACGCTGGTTTTTTGTGTAACATATCACAGCTGCTTTGTTTCTGTTGATTTTTTGTTATTAAAAACTAGCGTATTGTTCCCTATACCCCCATCTACCTCAAGTACTCGAAAATGTACATTATTACCTCCTCTAGAAACAGAATGATGGAGGTCTGACAGTTTCAAGTTTTCCAATTATATTCTGCCACACGAAAATGATTCGGGCTATAGCTCAGTGAGTTCAGATGTTCGCTTTGTTGTATGAACAGTGCGTGAGCGATGCGATGTGAGTTCAAAACCCATCTGTTCTTAAAATTTTGCCCATTATCCTAACACATACATTTTTTCCTTTGTTCTGGTTGCATGGTCATCTATAGAACGTGTTTTCGCAAATTAGCTGATCTAACGGCTGGGATACTCCACAATCACATTTAAACAAAAAAGTTGAAAAACAACCAATTGCCGCAAAACAACACACCATTTCACCTCAAGCCACATTGTCTAATTAGGTGCGCTATTACGTTGCAAAAGTTAAGTCAACTAACGGTACAATAATCACTATTTGATGATGCCTTTTGTCTGTTCAGCACCACTCTCTGCCAGATTTAATATTTCCTTGAAATGAAAGGTTGCGAATATTCTCTACTACACTTAATAAACAGTCCTTCTGACAAACTAAAAGAGTAGAGTCCTTGGGCAAGGCACTCAACTCCGATTATCCACCAGGGGGCACGATGACGCTGTGTACTAAGATGTACTTCACGTCGATGGGGCGCATGTATTCAACCAATCTAACCCTGCCTGTGCAACAGTGAGGAGTTAAGATATTGGGGTGTTGGCATCTGCTCGTCGTTGGTCGGTGGTTCTCTCTGAGTACTCCTGCTTCCTCCATCCATAAAACTGTCACCGGCACGATTTGACCTTGGCTGTCAAAGTGTCGTTAAACCCTAATAAATAAATAAATAATAAATTACCACCATATGCAATGCATTTCTTCTATGTTATGTCATTGGTGAGGCCCTCAATTTCATTTGTCCGAGTGCGAGCAGTTTGTGCATTGTGCAAATCCGTCCAACAGGTTAATGGTACACTACCCTTCAACCAATGGTAGAGCTGCATGAGCCGTTTCAGTAAGTTTGGAAGTAAGGTAGTAGATATCTGCCGCAGGATGATTCTCTCCATGCTATCCCTACTCTTTCATTCGACACAATACAAATCAGGTTGGTAAAAGAGTCACGATACCCCAATAATAAACAAACAAAAGCTTTCCATCACTACAAACTTTAAATTTTCTGTGTATTTTGAGTTAAAAGATGTTTCTTTCACTGGTATAGTGTCTCTACTTACAAGTTAGGCAACTTTTGGAGCTAAAATGGGGCGGCGGACTAGTGTCAATATTCCATGTGCTATAGTGTGTGTGTCAGTTTTTATGGATAGCATACCTTCAAAGTGTGTGTATGGGATAGTTTGTTTTGGAGGGAGCGTTGTATTTCAGTTTTACATTTTAGATACCTCAATCTTCTTTTCGTCTTGATTTGCCACCCGAGGGTTTATCTGGAATATTTTTCGATATGCATGTGTAGAGGCGGGAGTCACGGTGGGTATGGAAAGCGTTCACTTTACAACGATTAGTATTTCACAGTTGATGTTTAGATTCCTACCTCCTGGTTTCCTACCTCTTCGTCTGTTTATCCCGGCTGAACATTAATTTAATGTATCATACTGAAGGTGAATGAATATTTTAGAGGGGAGCCGTTTGATCTGATATTTAGGATCAGATCCGACTTATTTCATCATTTACTGGGCATTAGGTACCTAAACACGCTGGTCCTGGTTTTGATCGGCTGTCGTTTAAGATTCTTTGCTTCAAACAAGCGAATGGTAACGTTCGTTCCATATTGTAGCCCTGAGAACGTTAGGTACAGTTTAAGAAGAGTCTCTCTTCAAACTACCCAGATTTATTATCGCGAAGAATTGTTAGCCGATTTGTGTGATTACTGGCCTTCATATTAGGTAATTTTATGTGTTGGTCAGTATTAATTTTGTGTCAGTATTAATTCAGGTAGGTCACACAACGAAATTGGGATTCGTTGGAAAGTTCAAGCCCTTCATGTAACAGCCAAAGATCGAAACTATGGACTCTTCTATTCAAAGTTGCGAACTTGTATACGCTAGTGTTCCAGTTAAGAATTCAACATTTATGATAACGTGAATGAGGTGTTCACTCACCATACAGAAACTGTTAAAATGACTTCAATAATTCAGAAGATAAGATTTCACAAGAATAAAATCGTGAACTATGGACAATTTTATGTGTCTCACTTATTGGTTTAGTCAACTAAAAAACTTTTTTTTTTCAATTGTTTGCCTATGGTTACCCTTCTGAAATTTCTCAAAAAACTTCTAATTTTTTTTGGCCCATTTCATGATGCAAAAATGTTCTACATATAAAAATACCATTGTTTTCACATTTTCTGCTGCTGAAATTGCTTGTTCTGACTGAATAAATCAACTTGAAGTACAGAATGGGTATCACTGTAGGCCTAAATTAAACTTTTCCGGCAATGACAACCATAGGTTCACGAACAGTGTCACTTTCCATACGTTATAAAATCGGGACTCGGAGTTTCACTCGTTAGATATATGAAACACGAGTCAAACAAAATTCACCCATATTCTTTGTAAACTAACTGAATAAATAATCTTCAATTCATTTTTAGTGTTCCATCTATTCAAAATATAGCTGTCACAGCAGACAGAAAGAAACTTGTCAATTCCAATCGTTTGTTTTTCAGTACTTCTATACGAAAGCAACTTCTGCGATTTGGAAGACTGCAGTATTTCGATCATATCTCCATAGCAACTTCTAATCAGAAAGACGGAGGAAAGTAAGTCTGAAAACTAATGATGGCTTCAAGAAGCTAATTTTGATTATTCCCTTTTGAAAATGGAAAGGCCTCCATTATATACGACTGAGCAAACCCCGAGTAGAAATAGCGCTTGAATATCAGTCAATACATGCATCTAAGAGACTGATTTTAAGCAACTTGAAGGGTTTTTTTCCTCACGGGAGGCCAGGCTTGGTGGGGTAATTTTGCTGCCGAGAGATATTCCTACAAACACAATGACGTGTATGTAGATAACGGCGTGCGAGGTGATAAGGGTGGATTTCCTTCGGATACCCCCAAGCATAGTCCCATAATTGTGCAGAGCTATGGGATGAGCTTTCACTAAAATTTTCCAGCAAAGTTTGTCAGTGGTCATTTAGAGTAAAAAGAGTACGTTTTGAACAAATTCAAATTTTAAATTCTTTGAGTTATTTGGGGCGCAGATTTTCGATGTGTGCTTATACCCAAATCACAGACTATAATGATTGGTACTTTTCAGTGGAGGGCTCGGCTGAACTATGTTTAGTTCTGCCAATACCTTCACCCCTCCCCCCCCCCCCACCACACACACACACACATGCGCACATATAAGCCATAGACTAGGGAGTGCATTTAGGCAACAGCTGACACGTTCCTGTTTTGTAATAGTACACATGAGCGTATTCTTGTTTGGGCACTGGGAACTACAGAATTGATGTTAACTGGGGTGGACACGTTGTGCGTTACTGCTTTAATATGACCAAGGGCCCAAACAAAGCCTTGTGTGTTTCTTCTCTGAAGAGGCATCATTATTGTAAACAATAATCTAAACTTCATTTTGTTATGTTTAATAGTCATGATTTAGGCGTGAATACTGGTTGGGTGTGACCTAAAATACCAGTAAACAATTAGGTGGTGGTTAAATTCTGAGTCTTTTGGAACTCTGAAATTGTTTTTTCCTAATAGGTGTTGTCCCTTCATCAGAGGGCCCTCGCATCTTCAGAATTGTCAATCTAAACAATATACGGGCGATTCTGTACTCCTGAATCATACGTAACGTGACTGAGAATAGATTGGATGTATGGACAAAAATATGGACAGGGGTAAAAAATAAGTACCAATTCGGTAAAATTTTACAAATTTTCGAAAATGCGCTTTTTTATTAACACGATTTTCAGTGGGTCAAAAGGGTCTTTCTCTTTAGTGATATGTTCTGGATGTTGGCCCGGAACATCGGCACTATCTATTCACTCCTTTTTGGGATATTCGTGCTCAAATTTTAACCCCGGGTGATGATATTTTGTACCAAAATAAGTGCCAACATCAGTCAGTTGTTACTATTTATAGTACCTCTGAATGTTAAGACTCCCTTCTGGACACCTGAACAGATCCCCCGACAAAAAATCGTCTGCTCAATCATTACGCTGTTTTTTTTGTGTAACATATCACAGCTGCTTTGTTTCTGTTGATTTTTTGTTCTTAAAAACTAGCGTATTGTTCCCTATACCCCCATCTGCCTCACGTACTCGAAAATGTACATTATTACCTCCTCTAGAAACAGAATGATGGAGGTCTGACAGTTTAAAGTTTTCCAATTATATTCTGCCACACGAAAATGATTTGGGCTATAGCTCAGTAAGTTCAGGCGTTCGCTTTGTTGTATGAACAGTGCGTGATCGATGCGATGTGAGTTCAAAACCCATCTGTTCTTAATATTTTGCCCATTATCCTAACACATACATTTTTTCCTTTGTTCTGGTTGCATCGTCATCTATAGAACGTGTTTTCGCAAATTAGCTGGTCTAACGTCTGGGATACTCCACAATCACATTTAAACAAAAATGTTGAAAAACAACCAATTGCCGCAAAAAAACACACCATTTCACCTCAAGCCACATTGTCTAATTAGGTGCGCTGTTACGTGGCAAAAGTTAAGTCAAATAACCATACGATAATCACTATTTGATGATGCCTTTTGTCTGTTCAGCACCACTCTCTGACAGATTTAATATTTCCTTGAAATGAAAGGTTGCGAATATTCTCTACTACACTTAATAACAGCCCTTCTGACAAACTAAAAGGGTATGTGCAATGGCACTCTTTATTACCACCATCCCGCGTTGATTCCTTGGGCAAGGCACTCAACTCCGATTATCCACCTGGGGGCACGATGACGCTGTGTACTAAGATGTACTTCACGTCGATGGGGCGCATGTATTCAACCAATCTAACCCTGCCTGTGCAACAGTGAGGAGTTAAGATATTGGGGTGCTGGCATCTGCTCGTCGTTGGTCGGTGGTTCTCTCTGAGAACTCCTGCTTCCTCCATCCATAAAACTGTCACCGGCACGATTAGACCTTGGCTGTCAAAGTGTCGTTAAACCCTAATAAATAAATAAATAATAAATTACCACCATATGCAATGCATTTCTTCTATGTTATGTCATTGGTGAGGCCCTCAATTTCATTTGTCCAAGTGCGAGCAGTTTGTGCATTGTGCAAATCCGTCCAACAGGTTAATGGTACACTACCCTTCAACCAATGGTAGAGCCGCATGAGCCGTTTCAGTAAGTTTGGAAGTAAGGTAGTAGATATCTGCCGCAGGATGATTCTCTCCATGCTATCCCTACTCTTTCATTCGACACAATACAAATCAGGTTGGTAAAAGAGTCACGATACCCCAATAATAAACAAACAAAAGCTTTCCATCACTACAAACTTTAAATTTTCTGTGTATTTTGAGTTAAAAGATGTTTCTTTCACTGGTATAGTGTCTCTACTTACAAGTTAGGCAACTTTTGGAGCTAAAATGGGGCGGCGGACTAGTGTCAATATTCCATGTGCTATAGTGTGTGTGTCAGTTTTTATGGATAGCATACCTTCAAAGTGTGTGTATGGGATAGTTTGTTTTGGAGGGAGCGTTGTATTTCAGTTTTACATTTTAGATACCTCAATCTTCTTTTCGTCTTGATTTGCCACCCGAGAGTTTATCTGGAATATTTTTCGATATGCATGTGTAGAGGCGGGAGTCACGGTGGGTATGGAAAGCGTTCACTTTAGAACGATTAGTGTTTCACAGTTGATGTTTAGATTCCTACCTACTGGTTTCCTACCTCTTCGTCTGTTTATCCCGGCTGAACATTAATTTAATGTATCATACTGAAGGTGAATGAATATTTTAGATTAGAGCCGTTTGATCTGATATTTAGGTTCAGATCCGACTTATTTCATCATTTACTGGGCATTAGGTACCTAAACACGCTGGTCCTGGTTTTGCTCGGCTGTCGTTTAAGATTCTTTGCTTCAAACAAGCGAATGGTAACGTTCGTTCCATATTGTAGCCCTGAGAACGTTAGGTACAGTTTAAGAAGTGTCATTCTTCAAACTACCTAGATTTATTATCGCGAAGAATTGTTAGCCGATTTGTGTGATTACTGGCCTTGATATTAGGTAATTTTATGTATTGGTCAGTATTAATTTTGTGTCAGTATTAATTCAGGTAGGTCACACAACGAAATTGGGATTCGTTGGAATGTTCAAGCCCTTCATGTAACAGCCAAAGATCGAAACTATGGACTCTTCTATTCTAAGTTGCGAACTTGTATACGCCAGTGTTCCAGTTAAGAATTCAACATTTATGATAACGTGAATGAGGTGTTCACTCACCATACAGAAACTGTTAAAATGACATCAATAATTCAGAAGATAAGATTTCACAAGAATGAAATCGTGAACTATGGACAATTTTATGTGTGTCACTTATTGGTTTAGTCAACTAAAAAACTTTTTTTTTCAATTGTTTGCCTATGGTTACCCTTCTGAAATTTCTCAAAAAACTTCTAATTTTTTTTGGCCCATTTCATGATGCAAAAATGTTCTACATATAAAAATACCATTGTTTTCACATTTTCTGCTGCTGAAATTGCTTGTTCTGGCTGAATAAATCAACTTGAAGTACAGAATGGGTATCACTGTAGGCCTAAATTCAACTTTTCCGGCAATGACAACCATAGGTTCACGAACAGTGTCACTTTCCATACGTTATAAAATCGGGATTCGGAGTTTCACTCGTTAGATATATGAAACACGAGTCAAACAAAATTCACCCATATTCTTTGTAAACTAACTGAATGAATAATCTTCAATTCATTTTTAGTGTTCCATCTATTCAAAATATAGCTGTCACAGCCGACAGAAAGAAACTTGTCAATTCCAATCGTTTGTTTTTCAGTACTTCTATAGGAAAGCAACTTCTGCGATTTGGAAGACTGCAGTATTTTCGAATATATCTCCATACCAACTTCTAATAAGAAAGGCGGAGGAAAGTAGGTCTGAAAACTAATGATGCCTTCAAGAAGCTAATATTGATTATTCCCTTTTGAAAATGGAAAGGCATCCATTATATACGACTGAGCAAACCCCGAATAGAAATAGCGCTTGAATATCAGTCAATAGAGGCATCTAAGAAACTGATTTTAAGCAACTTGAAGGGTTTTTTTCCTCACGGGAGGCCAGGCTTGGTGGGGTAATTTTGCTGCCGAGAGATATTCCTACAAACACAATGACGTGTATGTAGATAACGGCGTGCGAGGTGATAAGGGTGGATTTCCTTCGGATACCCCCAAGCATAGTCCCATCATTGCGCAGAGCTATGGGATGAGCTTTCACTAAAATTTTCCAGCAAAGTTTATCAGTGGTCATTTAGAGTAAAAAGAGTACGTTTTGAACAAATTCAAATTTTAAATTCTTTGAGTTATTTGGGGCGAAGATTTTCGATGTGTGCTTATACCCAAATCACAGACTATAATGATTGGTACTTTTCAGTGGAGGGCTCGGCTGAACTATGTTTAGTTCTGCCAATACTTTCACCCCTCCCCCCCCCCTCCCCACACACACACACACACATACGCACATATAAGCCATAGACTAGGGAGTGCATTTACGCAACAGCTGACACGTTCATGTTTTGTAATAGTACACATGAGCGTATTCTTGTTTGGGCACTGGGAACTACAGAATTGATGTTAACTGGGGTGGACACGTTGTGCGTTACTGCTTTAATATGACCTAGGGCCCAAACAAAGCCTTGTGTGTTTCTTCTCTGAAGAGGCATCATAATTGTAAACAATAAGCTAAACTTCATTTTGTTATGTTTAATAGTCATGATTTAGGCGTGAATACTGGTTGGGTGTGACCTAAAATACCAGTAAACAATTAGGTGGTGGTTAAATTCTGAGTCTTTGGAACTCTGAAATTGTTTTTTCCTAATAGGTGTTGTCCCTTCATCAGAGGGCCCTCGCATCTTCAGAATTGTCAATCTAAACAATATACGGGCGATTCTGTACTCCAGAATCATACGTAACGTGACTGAGAATAGATTGGATGTATGGACGAAAATATGGACAGGGGTAAAAAATTAGTGCCAATTCGGTAAAATTTTACAAATTTTCGAAAATGCGCTTTTTTATTAACACGATTTTCAGTGGGTCAAAAGGGTCTTTCTCTTTAGTGATATGTTCTGGATGTTGGCCCGGAACATCGGCACTATCTATTCACTCCTTTTTGGGATATTTGTGCTCAAATTTTGACCCCGGGTGATGATATTTTGTACCAAAATAAGTGCCAACATCAGTCAGTTGTTACTATTTATAGTACCTCTGAATGTTAAGACTCCCTTCTGGACACCTGAACAGATTCCCCGCCAAAAAATCGTCTGCTCAATCATTACGCTGGTTTTTTGTGTAACATATCACAGCTGCTTTGTTTCTGTTGATTTTTTGTTCTTAAAAACTAGCGTATTGTTCCCTATACCCCCATCTGCCTCATGTACTCGAAAATGTACATTATTACCTCCTCCAGAAACAGAATGATGGAGGTCTGACAGTTTAATGTTTTCCAATTATTTTCTGCCACACGAAAATGATTCGGGCTATAGCTCAGTAAGTTCAGGCGTTCGCTTTGTTGTATGAACAGTGCGTGATCGATGCGATGTGAGTTCAAAACCCATCTGTTCTTAATATTTTGCCCATTATCCTAACACATACATTTTTTCCTTTGTTCTGGTTGCATGGTCATCTATAGGACGTGTTTTCGCAAATTAGATGGTCTAAAGGCTGGGATACTCCACAATCACATTTAAACAAAAATGTTGAAAAACAACCAATTGCCGCAAAAAACACACCTTTTCACCTCAAGCCACATTGTCTAATTACGTGCGCTATTACGTTGCAAAAGTTAAGTCAAATAACGGTACAATAATCACTATTTGATGATGCCTTTTGTCTGTTCAGCACCACTCTCTGCCAGATTTAATATTTCCTTGAAATGAAAGGTTGCGAATATTCTCTACTACACTTAATAAACAGCCCTTCTGACAAACTAAAAGAGTATGTGCAATGGCACTCTTTATTACCACCACCCCGCGTTGAGTCTTTGGGCAAGGCACTCAACTCCGATTATCCACCTGGGGGCACGATGACGCTGTGTACTAAGATGTACTTCACGTCGATGGGGCGCATGTATTCAACCAATCTAACCCTGCCTGTGCAACAGTGAGGAGTTAAGATGTTGGGGTGCTGGCATCTGCTCGTCGTTGGTCGGTGGTTCTCTCTGAGTACTCCTGCGTCCTCCATCCATAAAACTGTCACCGACACGATTTAACCTTGGCTGTCATAGTGTCGTTAAACCCTAATAAATAAATAAATAAATAAATAATAAATTACCACCATATGCAATGCATTTCTTCTATGTTATGTCATTGGTGAGGCCCTCAATTTCATCTGTCCAAGTGCGAGCAGTTTGTGCATTGTGCAAATCCGTCCAACAGGTTAATGGTACACTACCCTTCAACCAATGATAGAGCTGCATGAGCCGTTTCAGTAAGTATGGAAGTAAGGTAGTAGATATCTGCCGCAGGATGATTCTCTCCATGCTATCCCTACTCTTTCATTCGACACAATACAAATCAGGTTGGTAAAAGAGTCACGATACCCCAATAATAAACAAACAAAAGCTTTCCATCACTACAAACTTTAAATTTTCTGTGTATTTTGAGTTAAAAGATGTTTCTTTCACTGGTATAGTGTCTCTACTTACAAGTTAGGTAACTTTTGGAGCTAAAATGGGGCGGCGGACTAGTGTCAATATTCCATGTGCTAAAGTGTGTGTGTCAGTTTTTATGGATAGCAAACCTTCAAAGTGTGTGTATGGGGTAGTTTGTTTTGGAGGGAGCGTTGTATTTCAGTTTTACATTTTAGATACCTCAATCTTCTTTTCGTCTTGATTTACCACCCGAGAGTTTATCTGGAATATTTTTCGATATGCATCTGTAGAGGCGGGAGTCACGGTGGGTATGGAAAGCGTTCACTTTACAACGATTAGTGTTTCACAGTTGATGTTTAGATTCCTACCTCCTGGTTTCCTACCTCTTCGTCTGTTTATCCCGGCTGAACATTAATTTAATGTATCATACTGAAGGTGAATGAATATTTTAGATTAGAGCCGTTTGATCTGATATTTAGGTTCAGATCCGACTTATTTCATCATTTACTGGGCATTAGGTACCTAAACACGCTGGTCCTGGTTTTGGTCGGCTGTCGTTTAAGATTCTTTGCTTCAAACAAGCGAATGGTAACGTTCGTTCCATATTGTAGCCCTGAGAACGTTAGGTACAGTTTAAGAAGTGTCATTCTTCAAACTACCCAGATTTATTATCGCGAAGAATTGTTAGCCGATTTGTGTGATTACTGGCCTTGATATTAGGTAATTTTATGTATTGGTCAGTATTAATTCTGTGTCAGTATTAATTCAGGTAGGTCACACAACGAAATTGGGATTCGTTGGAAAGTTCAAGCCCTTCATGTAACAGCCAAAGATCGAAACTATGGACTCTTCTATTCTAAGTTGCGAACTTGTATACGCCAGTGTTCCAGTTAAGAATTCAACATTTATGATAACGTGAATGAGGTGTTCACTCACCATACAGAAACTGTTAAAATGACATCAATAATTCAGAAGATAAGATTTCACAAGAATGAAATCGTGAACTATGGACAATTTTATGTGTGTCACTTATTGGTTTAGTCAACTAAAAAACTTTTTTTTTCAATTGTTTGCCTATGGTTACCCTTCTGAAATTTCTCAAAAAACTTCTAATTTTTTTTGGCCCATTTCATGATGCAAAAATGTTCTACATATAAAAATACCATTGTTTTCACATTTTCTGCTGCTGAAATTGCTTGTTCTGACTGAATAAATCAACTTGAAGTACAGAATGGGTATCACTGTAGGTCTAAATTCAACTTTTCCGGCAATGACAACCATAGGTTCACGAACAGTGTCACTTTCCATACGTTATAAAATCGGGATTCGGAGTTTCACTCGTTAGATATATGAAACACGAGTCAAACAAAATTCACCCATATTCTTTGTAAACTAACTGAATGAATAATCTTCAATTCATTTTTAGTGTTCCATCTATTCAAAATATAGCTGTCACAGCCGACAGAAAGAAACTTGTCAATTCCAATCGTTTGTTTTTCAGTACTTCTATAGGAAAGCAACTTCTGCGATTTGGAAGACTGCAGTATTTTCGAATATATCTCCATACCAACTTCTAAAAAGAAAGGCGGAGGAAAGTAGGTCTGAAAACTAATGATGCCTTCAAGAAGCTAATATTGATTATTCCCTTTTGAAAATGGAAAGGCATCCAATATATACGACTGAGCAAACCCCGAATAGAAATAGCGCTTGAATATCAGTCAATACAGGCATCTAAGAAACTGATTTTAAGCAACTTGAAGGGTTTTTTTCCTCACGGGAGGCCAGGCTTGGTGGGGTAATTTTGCTGCCGAGAGATATTCCTACAAACACAATGACGTGTATGTAGATAACGGCGTGCGAGGTGATAAGGGTGGATTTCCTTCGGATACCCCCAAGCATAGTCCCATCATTGCGCAGAGCTATGGGATGAGCTTTCACTAAAATTTTCCAGCAAAGTTTATCAGTGGTCATTTAGAGTAAAAAGAGTACGTTTTGAACAAATTCAAATTTTAAATTCTTTGAGTTATTTGGGGCGAAGATTTTCGATGTGTGCTTATACCCAAATCACAGACTATAATGATTGGTACTTTTCAGTGGAGGGCTCGGCTGAACTATGTTTAGTTCTGCCAATACTTTCACCCATCCCCCCCCCCCCTCCCCACCACACACACACACACATACGCACATATAAGCCATAGACTAGGGAGTGCATTTACGCAACAGCTGACACGTTCATGTTTTGTAATAGTACACATGAGCGTATTCTTGTTTGGGCACTGGGAACTACAGAATTGATGTTAACTGGGGTGGACACGTTGTGCGTTACTGCTTTAATATGACCAAGGGCCCAAACAAAGCCTTGTGTGTTTCTTCTCTGAAGAGGCATCATTATTGTAAACAATAAGCTAAACTTCATTTTGTTATGTTTAATAGTCATGATTTAGGCGTGAATACTGGTTGGGTGTGACCTAAAATACCAGTAAACAATTAGGTGGTGGTTAAATTCTGAGTCTTTTGGAACTCTGAAATTGTTTTTTCCTAATAGGTGTTGTCCCTTCATCAGAGGGCCCTCGCATCTTCAGAATTGTCAATCTAAACAATATACGGGCGATTCTGTACTCCTGAATCATACGTAACGTGACTGAGAATAGATTGGATGTATGGACAAAAATATGGACAGGGGTAAAAAATAAGTACCAATTCGGTAAAATTTTACAAATTTTCGAAAATGCGCTTTTTTATTAACACGATTTTCAGTGGGTCAAAAGGGTCTTTCTCTTTAGTGATATGTTCTGGATGTTGGCCCGGAACATCGGCACTATCTATTCACTCCTTTTTGGGATATTTGTGCTCAAATTTTAACCCCGGGTGATGATATTTTGTACCAAAATAAGTGCCAACATCAGTCAGTTGTTACTATTTATAGTACCTCTGAATGTTAAGACTCCCTTCTGGACACCTGAACAGATCCCCCGACAAAAAATCGTCTGCTCAATCATTACGCTGTTTTTTTGTGTAACATATCACAGCTGCTTTGTTTCTGTTGATTTTTTGTTCTTAAAAACTAGCGTATTGTTCCCTATACCCCCATCTGCCTCACGTACTCGAAAATGTACATTATTACCTCCTCTAGAAACAGAATGATGGAGGTCTGACAGTTTAAAGTTTTCCAATTATATTCTGCCACACGAAAATGATTTGGGCTATAGCTCAGTAAGTTCAGGCGTTCGCTTTGTTGTATGAACAGTGCGTGATCGATGCGATGTGAGTTCAAAACCCATCTGTTCTTAATATTTTGCCCATTATCCTAACACATACATTTTTTCCTTTGTTCTGGTTGCATCGTCATCTATAGAACGTGTTTTCGCAAATTAGCTGGTCTAACTTCTGGGATACTCCACAATCACATTTAAACAAAAATGTTGAAAAACAACCAATTGCCGCAAAAAAACACACCATTTCACCTCAAGCCACATTGTCTAATTAGGTGCGCTGTTACGTTGCAAAAGTTAAGTCAAATAACCATACGATAATCACTATTTGATGATGCCTTTTGTCTGTTCAGCACCACTCTCTGACAGATTTAATATTTCCTTGAAATGAAAGGTTGCGAATATTCTCTACTACACTTAATAACAGCCCTTCTGACAAACTAAAAGGGTATGTGCAATGGCACTCTTTATTACCACCATCCCGCGTTGAGTCCTTGGGCAAGGCACTCAACTCCGATTATCCACCTGGGGGCACGATGACGCTGTGTAGTAAGATGTACTTCACGTCGATGGGGCGCATGTATTCAACCAATCTAACCCTGTCTGTGCAACAGTGAGGAGTTAAGATATTGGGGTGCTGGCATCTGCTCGTCGTTGGTCGGTGGTTCTCTCTGAGAACTCCTGCTTCCTCCATCCATAAAACTGTCACCGGCACGATTAGACCTTGGCTGTCAAAGTGTCGTTAAACCCTAATAAATAAATAAATAAATAATAAATTACCACCATATGCAATGCATTTCTTCTATGTTATGTCATTGGTGAGGCCCTCAATTTCATTTGTCCAAGTGCGAGCAGTTTGTGCATTGTGCAAATCCGTCCAACAGGTTAATGGTACACTACCCTTCAACCAATGGTAGAGCTGCATGAGCCGTTTCAGTAAGTTTGGAAGTAAGGTAGTAGATATCTGCCGCAGGATGATTCTCTCCATGCTATCCCTACTCTTTCATTCGACACAATACAAATCAGGTTGGTAAAAGAGTCACGATACCCCAATAATAAACAAACAAAAGCTTTCCATCACTACAAACTTTAAATTTTCTGTGTATTTTGAGTTAAAAGATGTTTCTTTCACTGGTATAGTGTCTCTACTTACAAGTTAGGCAACTTTTGGAGCTAAAATGGGGCGGCGGACTAGTGTCAATATTCCATGTGCTATAGTGTGTGTGTCAGTTTTTATGGATAGCATACCTTCAAAGTGTGTGTATGGGATAGTTTGTTTTGGAGGGAGCGTTGTATTTCAGTTTTACATTTTAGATACCTCAATCTTCTTTTCGTCTTGATTTGCCACCCGAGAGTTTATCTGGAATATTTTTCGATATGCATGTGTAGAGGCGGGAGTCACGGTGGGTATGGAAAGCGTTCACTTTAGAACGATTAGTGTTTCACAGTTGATGTTTAGATTCCTACCTACTGGTTTCCTACCTCTTCGTCTGTTTATCCCGGCTGAACATTAATTTAATGTATCATACTGAAGGTGAATGAATATTTTAGATTAGAGCCGTTTGATCTGATATTTAGGTTCAGATCCGACTTATTTCATCATTTACTGGGCATTAGGTACCTAAACACGCTGGTCCTGGTTTTGCTCGGCTGTCGTTTAAGATTCTTTGCTTCAAACAAGCGAATGGTAACGTTCGTTCCATATTGTAGCCCTGAGAACGTTAGGTACAGTTTAAGAAGTGTCATTCTTCAAACTACCTAGATTTATTATCGCGAAGAATTGTTAGCCGATTTGTGTGATTACTGGCCTTGATATTAGGTAATTTTATGTATTGGTCAGTATTAATTTTGTGTCAGTATTAATTCAGGTAGGTCACACAACGAAATTGGGATTCGTTGGAAAGTTCAAGCCCTTCATGTAACAGCCAAAGATCGAAACTATGGACTCTTCTATTCTAAGTTGCGAACTTGTATACGCCAGTGTTACAGTTAAGAATTCAACATTTATGATAACGTGAATGAGGTGTTCACTCACCATACAGAAACTGTTAAAATGACATCAATAATTCAGAAGATAAGATTTCACAAGAATGAAATCGTGAACTATGGACAATTTTATGTGTGTCACTTATTGGTTTAGTCAACTAAAAAACTTTTTTTTTCAATTGTTTGCCTATGGTTACCCTTCTGAAATTTCTCAAAAAACTTCTAATTTTTTTTGGCCCATTTCATGATGCAAAAATGTTCTACATATAAAAATACCATTGTTTTCACATTTTCTGCTGCTGAAATTGCTTGTTCTGACTGAATAAATCAACTTGAAGTACAGAATGGGTATCACTGTAGGCCTAAATTCAACTTTTCCGGCAATGACAACCATAGGTTCACGAACAGTGTCACTTTCCATACGTTATAAAATCGGGATTCGGAGTTTCACTCGTTAGATATATGAAACACGAGTCAAACAAAATTCACCCATATTCTTTGTAAACTAACTGAATGAATAATCTTCAATTCATTTTTAGTGTTCCATCTATTCAAAATATAGCTGTCACAGCCGACAGAAAGAAACTTGTCAATTCCAATCGTTTGTTTTTCAGTACTTCTATAGGAAAGCAACTTCTGCGATTTGGAAGACTGCAGTATTTTCGAATATATCTCCATACCAACTTCTAATAAGAAAGGCGGAGGAAAGTAGGTCTGAAAACTAATGATGCCTTCAAGAAGCTAATATTGATTATTCCCTTTTGAAAATGGAAAGGCATCCATTATATACGACTGAGCAAACCCCGAATAGAAATAGCGCTTGAATATCAGTCAATACAGGCATCTAAGAAACTGATTTTAAGCAACTTGAAGGGTTTTTTTCCTCACGGGAGGCCAGGCTTGGTGGGGTAATTTTGCTGCCGAGAGATATTCCTACAAACACAATGACGTGTATGTAGATAACGGCGTGCGAGGTGATAAGGGTGGATTTCCTTCGGATACCCCCAAGCATAGTCCCATCATTGCGCAGAGCTATGGGATGAGCTTTCACTAAAATTTTCCAGCAAAGTTTATCAGTGGTCATTTAGAGTAAAAAGAGTACGTTTTGAACAAATTCAAATTTTAAATTCTTTGAGTTATTTGGGGCGAAGATTTTCGATGTGTGCTTATACCCAAATCACAGGCTATAATGATTGGTACTTTTCAGTGGAGGGCTCGGCTGAACTATGTTTAGTTCTGCCAATACTTTCACCCCTTCCCCCCCCCCCTCCCCACCACACACACACACACATACGCACATATAAGCCATAGACTAGGGAGTGCATTTACGCAACAGCTGACACGTTCATGTTTTGTAATAGTACACATGAGCGTATTCTTGTTTGGGCACTGGGAACTACAGAATTGATGTTAACTGGGGTGGACACGTTGTGCGTTACTGCTTTAATATGACCTAGGGCCCAAACAAAGCCTTGTGTGTTTCTTCTCTGAAGAGGCATCATAATTGTAAACAATAAGCTAAACTTCATTTTGTTATGTTTAATAGTCATGATTTAGGCGTGAATACTGGTTGGGTGTGACCTAAAATACCAGTAAACAATTAGGTGGTGGTTAAATTCTGAGTCTTTGGAACTCTGAAATTGTTTTTTCCTAATAGGTGTTGTCCCTTCATCAGAGGGCCCTCGCATCTTCAGAATTGTCAATCTAAACAATATACGGGCGATTCTGTACTCCAGAATCATACGTAACGTGACTGAGAATAGATTGGATGTATGGACGAAAATATGGACAGGGGTAAAAAATTAGTGCCAATTCGGTAAAATTTTACAAATTTTCGAAAATGCGCTTTTTTATTAACACGATTTTCAGTGGGTCAAAAGGGTCTTTCTCTTTAGTGATATGTTCTGGATGTTGGCCCGGAACATCGGCAATATCTATTCACTCCTTTTTGGGATATTTGTGCTCAAATTTTGACCCCGGGTGATGATATTTTGTACCAAAATAAGTGCCAACATCAGTCAGTTGTTACTATTTATAGTACCTCTGAATGTTAAGACTCCCTTCTGGACACCTGAACAGATCCCCCGCCAAAAAATCGTCTGCTCAATCATTACGCTGGTTTTTTGTGTAACATATCACAGCTGCTTTGTTTCTGTTGATTTTTTGTTCTTAAAAACTACCGTATTGTTCCCTATACCCCCATCTGCCTCATGTACTCGAAAATGTACATTATTACCTCCTCCAGAAACAGAATGATGGAGGTCTGACAGTTTAATGTTTTCCAATTATTTTCTGCCACACGAAAATGATGCGGGCTATAGCTCAGTAAGTTCAGGCGTTCGCTTTGTTGTATGAACAGTGCGTGATCGATGCGATGTGAGTTCAAAACCCATCTGTTCTTAATATTTTGCCCATTATCCTAACACATACATTTTTTCCTTTGTTCTGGTTGCATGGTCATCTATAGGACGTGTTTTCGCAAATTAGATGGTCTAAAGGCTGGGATACTCCACAATCACATTTAAACAAAAATGTTGAAAAACAACCAATTGCCGCAAAAAACACACCTTTTCACCTCAAGCCACATTGTCTAATTACGTGCGCTATTACGTTGCAAAAGTTAAGTCAAATAACGGTACAATAATCACTATTTGATGATGCCTTTTGTCTGTTCAGCACCACTCTCTGCCAGATTTAATATTTCCTTGAAATGAAAGGTTGCGAATATTCTCTACTACACTTAATAAACAGCCCTTCTGACAAACTAAAAGAGTATGTGCAATGGCACTCTTTATTACCACCACCCCGCGTTGAGTCTTTGGGCAAGGCACTCAACTCCGATTATCCACCTGGGGGCACGATGACGCTGTGTACTAAGATGTACTTCACGTCGATGGGGCGCATGTATTCAACCAATCTAACCCTGCCTGTGCAACAGTGAGGAGTTAAGATGTTGGGGTGCTGGCATCTGCTCGTCGTTGGTCGGTGGTTCTCTCTGAGTACTCCTGCGTCCTCCATCCATAAAACTGTCACCGACACGATTTGACCTTGGCTGTCAAAGTGTCGTTGAACCCTAATAAATAAATAAATAAATAAATAATAAATTACCACCATATGCAATGCATTTCTTCTATGTTATGTCATTGGTGAGGCCCTCAATTTCATCTGTCCAAGTGCGAGCAGTTTGTGCATTGTGCAAATCCGTCCAACAGGTTAATGGTACGCTACCCTTCAACCAATGATAGAGCTGCATGAGCCGTTTCAGTAAGTATGGAAGTAAGGTAGTAGATATCTGCCGCAGGATGATTCTCTCCATGCTATCCCTACTCTTTCATTCGACACAATACAAATCAGGTTGGTAAAAGAGTCACGATACCCCAATAATAAAGAAACAAAAGCTTTCCACCACTACAAACTTTAAATTTTCTGTGTATTTTGAGTTAAAAGATGTTTCTTTCACTGGTATAGTGTCTCTACTTACAAGTTAGGTAACTTTTGGAGCTAAAATGGGGCGGCGGACTAGTGTCAATATTCCATGTGCTAAAGTGTGTGTGTCAGTTTTTATGGATAGCAAACCTTCAAAGTGTGTGTATAGGGTAGTTTGTTTTGGAGGGAGCGTTGTATTTCAGTTTTACATTTTAGATACCTCAATCTTCTTTTCGTCTTGATTTACCACCCGAGAGTTTATCTGGAATATTTTTCGATATGCATGTGTAGAGGCGGGAGTCACGGTGGGTATGGAAAGCGTTCACTTTACAACGATTAGTGTTTCACAGTTGATGTTTAGATTCCTACCTCCTGGTTTCCTACCTCTTCGTCTGTTTATCCCGGCTGAACATTAATTTAATGTATCATACTGAAGGTGAATGAATATTTTAGATTAGAGTCGTTTGATCTGATATTTAGGTTCAGATCCGACTTATTTCATCATTTACTGGGCATTAGGTACCTAAACACGCTGGTCCTGGTTTTGGTCGGCTGTCGTTTAAGATTCTTTGCTTCAAACAAGCGAATGGTAACGTTCGTTCCATATTGTAGCCCTGAGAACGTTAGGTACAGTTTAAGAAGTGTCATTCTTCAAACTACCCAGATTTATTATCGCGAAGAATTGTTAGTCGATTTGTGTGATTACTGGCCTTGATATTAGGTAATTTTATGTATTGGTTAGTATTAATTTTGTGTCAGTATTAATTCAGGTAGGTCACACAACGAAATTGGGATTCGTTGGAAAGTTCAAGCCCTTCATGTAACAGCCAAAGATCGAAACTATGGACTCTTCTATTCTAAGTTGCGAACTTGTATACGCCAGTGTTCCAGTTAAGAATTCAACATTTATGATAACGTGAATGAGGTGTTCACTCACCATACAGAAACTGTTAAAATGACATCAATAATTCAGAAGATAAGATTTCACAAGAATGAAATCGTGAACTATCGTGAACTATGGACAATTTTATGTGTGTCACTTATTGGTTTAGTCAACTAAAAAACTTTTTTTTTCAATTGTTTGCCTATGGTTACCCTTTCTCAAAAAACTTCTAATTTTTTTTGGCCCATTTCATGATGCAAAAATGTTCTACATATAAAAATACCATTGTTTTCACATTTTCTGCTGCTGAAATTGCTTGTTCTGACTGAATAAATCAACTTGAAGTACAGAATGGGTATCACTGTAGGTCTAAATTCAACTTTTCCGGCAATGACAACCATAGGTTCACGAACAGTGTCACTTTCCATACGTTATAAAATCGGGATTCGGAGTTTCACTCGTTAGATATATGAAACACGAGTCAAACAAAATTCACCCATATTCTTTGTAAACTAACTGAATGAATAATCTTCAATTCATTTTTAGTGTTCCATCTATTCAAAATATAGCTGTCACAGCCGACAGAAAGAAACTTGTCAATTCCAATCGTTTGTTTTTCAGTACTTCTATAGGAAAGCAACTTCTGCGATTTGGAAGACTGCAGTATTTTCGAATATATCTCCATACCAACTTCTAAAAAGAAAGGCGGAGGAAAGTAGGTCTGAAAACTAATGATGCCTTCAAGAAGCTAATATTGATTATTCCCTTTTGAAAATGGAAAGGCATCCATTATATACGACTGAGCAAACCCCGAATAGAAATAGCGCTTGAATATCAGTCAATACAGGCATCTAAGAAACTGATTTTAAGCAACTTGAAGGGTTTTTTTCCTCACGGGAGGCCAGGCTTGGTGGGGTAATTTTGCTGCCGAGAGATATTCCTACAAACACAATGACGTGTATGTAGATAACGGCGTGCGAGGTGATAAGGGTGGATTTCCTTCGGATACACCCAAGCATAGTCCCATCATTGCGCAGAGCTATGGGATGAGCTTTCACTAAAATTTTCCAGCAAAGTTTATCAGTGGTCATTTAGAGTAAAAAGAGTACGTTTTGAACAAATTCAAATTTTAAATTCTTTGAGTTATTTGGGGCGAAGATTTTCGATGTGTGCTTATACCCAAATCACAGACTATAATGATTGGTACTTTTCAGTGGAGGGCTCGGCTGAACAATGTTTAGTTCTGCCAATACTTTCACCCTTCCCCCCCTCCCCACCACACACACACACACATACGCACATATAAGCCATAGACTAGGGAGTGCATTTACGCAACAGCTGACACGTTCATGTTTTGTAATAGTACACATGAGGGTATTCTTGTTTGGGCACTGGGAACTACAGAATTGATGTTAACTGGGGTGGACACGTTGTGCGTTACTGCTTTAATATGACCTAGGGCCCAAACAAAGCCTTGTGTGTTTCTTCTCTGAAGAGGCATCATAATTGTAAACAATAAGCTAAACTTCATTTTGTTATGTTTAATAGTCATGATTTAGGCGTGAATACTGGTTGGGTGTGACCTAAAATACCAGTAAACAATTAGGTGGTGGTTAAATTCTGAGTGTTTGTAACTCTGAAATTGTTTTTTCCTAATAGGTGTTGTCCCTTCATCAGAGGGCCCTCGCATCAGAATTGTCAATCTAAACAATATACGGGCGATTCTGTACTCCAGAATCATACGTAACGTGACTGAGAATAGATTGGATGTATGGACAAAAATATGGACAGGGGTAAAAAATTAGTGCCTATTCGGTAAAATTTTACAAATTTTCGAAAATGCGCTTTTTTATTAACACGATTTTCAGTGGGTCAAAAGGGTCTTTCTCTTTAGTGATATGTTCTGGATGTTGGCCCGGAACATCGGCACTATCTATTCACTCCTTTTTGGGATATTTGTGCTCAAATTTTGACCCCGGGTGATGATATTTTGTACCAAACTAAGTGCCAACATCAGTCAGTTGTTACTATTTATAGTACCTCTGAATGTTAAGACTCCCTTCTGGACACCTGAACAGATCCCCCGCCAAAAAATCGTCTACTCAATCATTACGCTGGTTTTTTGTGTAACATATCACAGCTGCTTTGTTTTTGTTGATTTTTTGTTATTAAAAACTAGCGTATTGTTCCCTATACCCCCATCTGCCTCATGTACTCGAAAATGTACATTATTACCTCCTCCAGAAACAGAATGATAGAGGTCTGACAGTTTAAAGTTTTCCAATTATATTCAGCCACACGAAAATGATTCGGGCTATAGCTCAGTAAGTTCAGGCGTTCGCTTTGTTGTATGAACAGTGCGTGATCGATGCGATGTGAATTCAAAACCCATCTGTTCTTAATATTTTGCCCATTATCCTAACACATACATTTTTTCCTTTGTACTGGTTGCAAGGTCATCTATAGGACGTGTTTTCGCAAATTAGATGGTCTAAAGGCTGGGATACTCCACAATCACATTTAAACAAAAATGTTGAAAAACAACCAATTGCCGCAAAAAACACACCATTTCACCTCAAGCCACATTGTCTAATTACGTGCGCTATTACGTTGCAAAAGTTAAGTCAAATAACGGTACGATAATCACTATTTGATGATGCCTTTTGTCTGTTCAGCACCACTCTCTGACAGATTTAATATTTCCTTGAAATGAAAGGTTGCGAATATTCTCTACTACGCTTAATAAACAGCCCTTCCGACAAACTAAAAGAGTATGTGCAATGGCACTCTTTATTACCACAATCCCGCGTTGAGTCCTTGGGCAATGCACTCAACTCCGATTATCCACCTGGGGGCACGATGACGCTGTGTACTAAGATGTACTTCACGTCGATGGGGCGCATGTATTCAACCAATCTAACCCTGCCTGTGCAACAGTGAGGAGTTAAGATGTTGGGGTGCTGGCATCTGCTCGTCGTTGGTCGGTGGTTCTCTCTGAGTACTCCTGCTTCCTCCATCCATAAAACTGTCACCGACACGATTTGACCTTGACTGTCAAAGTGTCGTTAAACCCTAATAAATAAATAAATAATAAATTACCACCATCTGCAATGCATTTCTTCTATGTTATGTCATTGGTGAGGCCCTCAATTTCATCTGTCCAAGTGGGAGCAGTTTGTATATTGTGCAAATCCGTCCAACAGGTTAATGGTACACTACCCTTCAACCAATGGTAGAGCTGCATGAGCCGTTTCAGTAAGTTAGGAAGTAAGGTAGTAGATATCTGCCGCAGGATGGTTCTCTCCTTGCTATCCCTACTCTTTCATTCGACGCAATACAAATCAGGTTGGTAAAAGAGTCACGATACCCCAATAATGAACAAACAAATGCTTTCCATCACTACAAACTTTAAATTTTCTGTGTATTTTGAGTTAAAAGATGTTTCTTTCACAGAATGACTGGTATAGTGTCTCTACTTACAAGTTAGGCAACTTTTGGAGCTAAAATGGGGCGGCGGACTAGTGTCAATATTACATGTGCTATAGTGTGTGTGTCAGTTTTTTATGGATAGCATACCTTCAAAGTGTGTGTATGGGATAGTTTGTTTTGGAGGGTGCGTTGTATTTCAGTTTTACATTTTAGATACCTCAATCTTCTTTTCGTCTTGATTTGCCACTCGAGGGTTTATCTGGAATATTTTTCGATATGCATGTGTAGAGGCGGGAGTCACGGTGGGTATGGAAAGCGTTCACTTTACAACGATTAGTGTTTCACAGTTGATGTTTAGATTCGTACCTCCTGGTTTCCTACCTCTTCGTCTGTTTATCCCGGCTGAACATTAGTTTAATGTATCATACTGAAGGTGAATGAATATTTTAGATTGGAGCCGTTTGATCTGATATTTAGGTTCAGATCCGACTTGTTTCATCATTTACTGGGCATTAGGTACCTAAACACGCTGGTCCTGGTTTTGCTCGGCTGTCGTTTAAGATTGTTTGCTTCAAACAAGCGAATGGTAACGTTCGTTCCATATTGTAGCCCTGAGAACGTTAGGTATAGTTTAAGAAGAGTCTCTCTTCAAACTACCCAGATTTATTATCGCGAAGAATTGTTAGCCGATTTGTGTGATTACTGGCCTTGATATTAGGTAATTTTATGTGTTGGTCATTATTAATTTTGTGTCAGTATTAATTCAGGTAGGTCACACAACGAAATTGGGATTCGTTGGAAAGTTGAAGCCCTTCATGTAACAGCCAAAGATCGAAACTATGGACTCTTCTATTCTAAGTTGCGAACTTGTATACGCCAGTGTTCCAGTTAAGAATTCAACATTTATGATAACGTGAATGAGGTGTTCACTCACCATACAGAAACTGTTAAAATGACTTCAATAATTCAGAAGATAGAATTTCACAAGAATAAAATCGTGAACTATGGACAATTTTATGTGTGTCACTTATTGGTTTAGTCAACTAAAAAACTTTTTTTTTTCAATTGTTTGCCTATCGTTACCCTTCTGAAATTTCTCAAAAAACTTCTAAATTTTTTTGGCCCATTTCATGATGCAAAAATGTTCTACATATAAAAATACCATTGTTTTCACATTTTCTGCTGCTGAAATCGCTTGTTCTGACTGAATAAATCAACTTGAAGTACAGAATGGGTATCACTGTAGGCCTAAATTCAACTTTTTCGGCAATGACAACCATAGGTTCACGCACAGTGTCACTTTCCATACGTTATAAAATCGGGACTCGGAGTTTCACTCGTTAGATATATGAAACACGAGTCAAACAAAATTCACCCATATTCTTTGTAAACTAACTGAATGAATAATCTTCAATTCATTTTTAGTGTTCCATCTTTTCAAAATATTGCTGTCACAGCCGACAGAAAGAAACTTGTCAATTCCAATCGTTTGTTTTTCAGTACTTCTATAGGAAAGCAACTTTTGCGATTTGGAAGACTGCAAGATTTGCGATTATAACTCCACAGCAACTTCTAATCAGAAAGGCGGAGGAAAGTAGGTCTGAAAACTAATGATGCTTTCAAGAAGCTAATTTTGATTACTCCCTTTTGAAAATGGAAACGCCTTCATTATATACGACTGAGCAAACCCCGAATAGAAATAGCGCTTGAATATCAGTCAATACAAGCATCTAAGAAACTGATTTTAAGCCACTTGAAGGGTTTTTTTCCTCACGGGAGGCCAGGCTTGGTGGGGTAATTTTGCTGCCGAGAGATATTCCTACAAACACAATGACGTGTATGTAGATAACGGTGTGCGAGGTGATAACGGTGGATTTGCTTCGTATACCCCCAAGCATAGTCCCATAATTGTGCAGAGCTATGGGATGAGCTTTCACTAAAATTTTCCAGCAAAGTTTGTTAGTGGTCATTTAGAGTAAAAAGAGTATGTTTTGAACAAATTCCAATTTTAAATTCTTTGAGTTATTAGAGGGGCAGATTTTCGATGTGTGCTTATACCCAAATCACAGACTATAATGATTGGTACTTTTCAGTGGAGGGCTCGGCTGAACAATGTTTAGTTCTGCCAATACTTTCACCCCTCCCCCTCCCCATCACACACACACACACATACGCACATATAAGCCATAGACTAGGGAGTGCATTTACGCAACAGCTGACACGTTCATGTTTTGTAATAGTACACATGAGCGTATTCTTGTTTGGGCACTGGGAACTACAGAATTGATGTTAACTGGGGTGGACACGTTGTGCGTTACTGCTTTTATATGACCTACGGCCCAAACAAAGCCTTGTGTGTTTCTTCTCTGAAGAGGCATCATAATTGTAAACAATAAGCTAAACTTCATTTTGTTATGTTTAATAGTCATGATTTAGGCGTGAATACTGGTTGGGTGTGACCTAAAATACCAGTAAACAATTAGGTGGTGGTTAAATTCTGAGTCTTTGGAACTCTGAAATTGTTTTTTCCTAATAGGTGTTGTCCCTTCATCAGAGGGCCCTCGCATCTTCAGAATTGTCAATCTAAACAATATACGGGCGATTCTGTACTCCAGAATCATACGCAACGTGACTGAGAATAGATTGGATGTATGGACAAAAATATGGACAGGGGTAAAAAATAAGTGCCAATTCGGTAAAATTTTACAAATTTTCGAAAATGTGCTTTTTTATTAACACGATTTTCAGTGGGTCAAAAGGGTCTTTCTCTTTAGTGATATGTTCTGGATGTTGTCCCGGAACATCAGCACTATCTATTCACTCCTTTTTGGGATATTTGTGCTCAAATTTTGACCCCGGGTGATGATATTTTGTACCAAAATAAGTGCCAACATCAGTCAGTTGTTACTATTTATAGTACCTCTGAATGTTAAGACTCCCTTCTGGACACCTGAACAGATCCCCCGCCAAAAAATCGTCTGCTCAATCATTACGCTGGTTTTTTGTGTAACATATCACAGCTGCTTTGTTTCTGTTGATTTTTTGTTCTTAAAAACTAGCGTATTGTTCCCTATACCCCCATCTGCCTCATGTACTCGAAAATGTACATTATTACCTCCTCCAGAAACAGAATGATGGAGGTCTGACAGTTTAAAGTTTTCCAATTATATTCTGCCACACGAAAATGATTCGGGCTATAGCTCAGTAAGTTCAGGCGTTCGCTTTGTTGTATGAACAGTGCGTCATCGATGCGATGTGAGTTCAAAACCCATCTGTTCGTAATATTTTGCCCATTATCCTAACACATACATTTTTTTCATTGTTCTAGTTGCATGGTCATCTATAGGACGTGTTTTAGCAAATTAGATGGTCTAAAGGCTGGGATACTCCACAATCACATTTAAACAAAAATGTTGAAAAACAACCAATTGCCGCAAAAACACACTTGTTTCATCATTTACTGGGCATTATGTACCTAAACACGCTGGTCCTGGTTTTGCTCGGCTGTCGTTTAAGATTCTTTGCTTCAAACAAGCGAATGGTAACGTTCGTTCCATATTGTAGCCCTGAGAACGTTAGGTACAGTTTAAGAAGAGTCTCTCTTCAAACTACCCAGATTTATTATCGCGAAGAATTGTTAGCCGATTTGTGTGATTACTGGCCTTGATATTAGGTAATTTTATGTGTTGGTCAGTATTAATTTTGTGTCAGTATTAATTCAGGTAGGTCACACAACGAAATTGGGATTCGTTGGAAAGTTCAAGCCCTTCATGTAACAGCCAAAGATCGAAACTATGGACTCTTCTATTCTAAGTTGCGAACTTGTATACGCCAGTGTTCCAGTTAAGAATTCAACATTTATGATAACGTGAATGAGGTGTTCACTCACCATACAGAAACTGTTAAAATGACTTCAATAATTCAGAAGATAAGATTTCACAAGAATAAAATCGTGAACTATGGACAATTTTATGTGTTTCACTTATTGGTTTAGTCAACTAAAAAACTTTTTTTTTCAATTGTTTGCCCATGGTTACCCTTCTGAAATTTCTCAAAAAACTTCTATTTTTTTTTTGGCCCATTTCATGATGCAAAAATGTTCTACATATAAAAATACCATTGTTTTCACATTTTCTGCTGCTGAAATTGCTTGTTCTGACTGAATAAATCAACTTGAAGTACAGAATGGGTATCACTGAAGGCCTAAATTCAACTTTTCCGGCAATGACAACCACAGGTTCACGAACAGTGTCACTTTCCATACGTTATAAAATCGGGACTCGGAGTTTCACTCGTTAGATATATGAAACACGAGTCAAACAAAATTCACCCATATTCTTTGTAAACTAACTGAATGAATAATCTTCAATTCATTTTTAGTGTTCCATCTCTTCAAAATATAGCTGTCACAGCCGACAGAAAGAAACTTGTCAATTCCAATCGTTTGTTTTTCAGTACTTCTATAGGAAAGCAACTTCTGCGATTTGGAAGACTGCAGTATTTTCGATTATATCTCCATAGCAACTTCTAATCAGAAAGGCGGAGGAAAGTAGGTCTGAAAACTAATGATGCCTTCAAGAAGCTAATTTTGATTATTCCCTTTTGAAAATGGAAAGACCTCCATTATATACGACTGAGCAAACCCCGAATAGAAATAGCGCTTGAATATCAGTCAATACAGGCATCTAAGAAACTGATTTTAAGCAACTTGAAGGGTTTTTTTCCTCACGGGAGGCCAGGCTTGGTGGGGTAATTTTGCCGCCGAGACATATTCCTACAAACACAATGACGTGTATGTAGATAACGGCGTGCGAGGTGATAAGGGTGGATTTGCTTCGGATACCCCCAAGCAAAGTCCCATAATTGTGCAGAGCTATGGGATGAACTTTCACTAAAGTTTTCCAGCAAAGTTTGTCAGTGGTCATTTAGAGTAAAAAGAGTACGTTTTGAACAAATTCAAATTTTAAATTCTTTGAGTTATTAAGGGCGCAGATTTTCGATGTGTGCTTATACCCAAATCACAGACTATAATGATTGGTACTTTTCAGTGGAGGGCTCGGCTGAACAATGTTTAGTTCTGTCAATACTTTCACCCCTCCACCCTCCCCCCCCCCCCACCACACACACACACATACGCACTTATAAGCTATAGACTAGGGAGTGCATTTACGCAACAGCTGACACGTTCATGTTTTATAATAGTACACATGAGCGTATTCTTGTATGGGCCCTGGGAACTACAGAATTGATGTTAACTGGGGTGGACACGTTGTGCGTTACTGCTTTAATATGACCCATGGCCCAAACAAAGCCTTGTGTGTTTCTTCTCTGAAGAGGCATCATAATTGTAAACTATAAGCTAAACTTCATTTTGTTATGTTTAATAGTCATGATTTAGGCGTGAATACTGGTTGGGTGTGACCTAAAATACCAGTAAACAATTAGGTGGTGGTTAAATTCTGAGTCTTTGGAACTCTGAAATTGTTTTTTCCTAATAGGTGTTGTCCCTTCATCAGAGGGCCCTCGCATCTTCAGAATTGTCAATCTAAACAATATACGGGCGATTCTGTACTCCAGAAACATACGTAACGTGACTGAGAATAGATTGGATGTATGGACAAAAATATGGACAGGGGTAAAAAATAAGTGCCAATTCGGTAAAATTTTACAAATTTTCGAAAATGCGCTTTTTTATTAACACGATTTTCAGTGGGTCAAAAGGGTCTTTGTCTTTAGTGATATGTTCTGGATGTTGGCCCGGAATATCGGCACTATCTATTCACTCCTTTTTGGGATATTTGTGCTCAAATTTTGACCCCGGGTGATGATATTTTGTACCAAAATAAGTGCCAACATCAGTCAGTTGTTACTATTTATAGTACCTCTGAATGTAAAGACTCCCTTCTGGACACCTGAACAGATCCCCTCGCCAAGAAATCGTCTGCTCAATCATTACGCTTGTTTATAGTGTAACATATCACAGCTGCTTTGTTTCTGTTGATTTTTTGTTATTAAAAACTAGCGTATTGTTCCCTATACCCCCATCTCCCTCATGTACTCGAAAATGTACATTATTACTTCCTCTAGAAACAGAATGATGAGGGTCTGACAGTTTAAAGTTTTCCAATTATATTCTGCCACACGAAAATGATTCGGGCTATAGCTCAGTAAGTTCAGGCGTTCGCTTTGTCTATCCTGCTGGGAGACTTTAACTGCTGTTTACAGCCTATGGACAGATATAGTGGTGTCACTGACAGTTCAGCTAAACATTTGCAAGATATGCTTGTTCATAATCATTTAATAGATGTTTGGCGTTACAAAAATTTTAATAAAAGGCAATTTTCATGGCAAAGAATTGTGCAGGGGACATTACAACAAAGCCGTATTGATTATGTTTTATGTGCCAAAGCTATTATTGGCCTAAACAGCTATTGTTATATAAACTATACTAATTTTTCAGATCATGCTATGGTTATAGCAAAGTTCAACCTCGAGAATACTGATAGAGGTTCAGGACTTTGGGTTCTGAATAATTCTGTTCTCAGTAATTCTGATTATGTGTCTGGAATACATAATCTTATTGATAGAGAAAAGAATTGTCCCTTATATAATTCAGAACCACTTGTTTGGTGGGATAATTTAAAATTTCAAATTAAGAAGTATTCTATAAGTTTTTGTCAGAAATTGAATAGAGAAGAAAAAGAATATTATTTGCAAAAACAGCTAGCATTAGAATGTAGTAGGAACAAAAAGTTGTTAAACATTCAAAGAATTCAGTTTTTAAAAGACGAGCTTGCCAAGTTCGAATTACAAAGATGTCAAGGAGCGATTCTTCGTTCCAAATCTAAATTTCATTTAGAATCAGACCGCTGCACCCGTTATTTTTTAAGATTAGAAAAAACACGACAAAATAGTAATCTTATCACTGAATTGTTAGATAAGAATGATATAGTGTTAAATGAAACTTTTGGGATTTTAAAAAGAGTAGAAAATTTTTACAAAGAGTTGTATGACGAGGAACCTTTAGAGGAGATTAATATTGATTATCTTTCAGACACAATGGTTAATAGTTTGGACGAGGACGATAAGATTCTGTGTGATGAACCTTTGTCATTACAAGAGTTGAAGTATGCTTTGAATAAGATGGCCCCTTCAAAATCGCCTGGGTTGGATGGATTAAGTAAGGAGTTTTATAAAACTTTCTGGGATAAAATTGGCCCTATACTTTTATACATTGTGAATACTAGTGCTGATACTGGCTCGTTAACACGATCGATGACAAGTGGTGTAATTGTTCTTGTGTATAAAAAGAAGGGAGACAAGAGAGACTTGTCTAATTGGCGTCCCATATCTCTTCTCAATGTTGATCGAAAAATAATTGCCAAAGTTTTGGCAAACAGGCTTAAATCGGTTATTCATAAATTGGTATCCAGTTTTCAGACATGTTGTATCCCAGGAAGAGATCTCAGTGAAACAATAATTTCAATTAGAGATTTTATTGAATATGTAGAAGAAAATAACTTGAATGGTATTGTTATGAAAATTGATCTCAATAAGGCCTTTGATAGACTTAATCATAAATATATGTTTTCAATTTTACAAAAAATTGGTTTTGGTCCTTACTTCATTGAATGGATAAAAATTTTATACAGGAACGCTAAGAGTTGTGTGAAGGTTAATGGACATGTTTCCTCCTTCTTTGAAGTGAAATCATCGGTAAGACAAGGTTGTCCTTTATCGGCTTTGCTTTTTGTTTTGTGTTCGGAACCACTCGCCAGGCTGATAAATGACTGCCCTGATATTCATGGTATGAAAATTCCACATTGTTCTATTGAATATAAACTTTTTCAACATGCCGATGATAATAAATTGACACTTGTAGATATAGATTCTGTTGTACAGGTGTTGAGGTGTTTTAAACAATTTTCTACTGGTTCTGGTGCCAAGATTAATTTCAAGAAATCAGAAATTTTGCCGCTAGGTAGATTGAAGAATGATGACCTATCACATCTTCCTATTCAATCATCAAAGGGTCACTTGGAAATTTTGGGAGTTTTTCTTGGTTATGACAGGAAACAATGTGAATTGTTAAATTGGGGTAGAAAGGTGCATAAACTATCCAATATTTTACACTTTTGGAGAGAAAGATCTTTGTCATTGAAAGGAAAGGCTATAGTAATTAATTTATTATTATTATCAACCCTGTGGTACATGTTGAATGTTATTTCAATACCAGACATATATGTCATTAAGATAAAAACCTTACTACTTAACTTTCTGTGGAATGATTCATACCACATAATAAAATACAAAACTATTATAGGTAAGACTATCAAAGGTGGTTTGAATATTCCAGATATTGAATTGAAAAAGTTAGCATTGCGTTGTAAGTGGCTGCGTAAGATTAACTCCAGTGGTTTCCCTTGGGTGCATTTTATGTGGTTTTATTTTCATAAGTACAAGTCCCTCCAACTAAAGGAAGGTATTTTCTCAATCAGAATCGACATAAAAGCTTTAGAGTGCATGCCTATATTTTACAGTGAAATTTTAAAAGGCTGGAATCGTTTAATGAAAGATTCCTTTTCTACTTTTTATCAAGATTTCGATTACAGAGAGCAGTCACTTTTTGAAAATCCTCAAATTACTGTTGACGGTAAGGTACTGTTTTACGAAAATTTTTATAAAATCAGAAATATGTAAAATTAAAGATATATCATATGAAGTGATTCCGGGTTTTTTGCCTTTAAAAGCTATACATGAACTTGTTTGCGGAGATTCTGGTTGCACATGTTTGAAAGTTGAATGTCAAATTGAACAACTAATAAATGCAATTAGCCAGCACCTGAAAGATAAAGTTAATGCTCTCTGCTCTGTTTCTAGTAATTTATTTTCTTCCGTTGGGTTTTCTGGACAGAATGTATTGTATTTTACAAATGCTCAGGGCTCAAGTACCAGTGTTGAATTTTTGACCACTAAAGCTGCATATGAAATATTTAGAGAACAGGAGTTTCAGTGTCCTACTGGTGAGTTATTCTGGGGTACTTTGTTTAATGACATGAGTAATTTTAAATTGCCATCGTCTTTGGTGGATAAGAGAATTAAATCTTTTGAAATGGTGGACTTGGATTTTAAAATATACCACAATGTTATATACACAATGGAAAAACAGTTTATCACAAAGCAACAACGGTCCGCAATGTGTCCTCTGTGTGCATTAGACAAAGAAAATATAAGTCACATATTTCTTAAATGCCCTTTACTGTCAAAAAGTTATGAACTTTGCCGAAATATTTCAGAAAATTTACTTGGCCCTACCTTCAATGTTATAAGTACGCAACAGTTTGACCATTTTATCCTGTTTGGGTGTCCAGAAAAATTGAAAAATGTCAATTGCACATTTTTAAATCTAATGTTAAGTTCGTATAGATTAGCAGTATTTAAAAGGAGAAATTTCTTTCTAAAGGAACAGAAGTGGGTTAGGGTTAATTCTTTATGGCATGTACTGCTGTCATCACATTTAAAAATGTATTTTACTTTCTGCAAGCATAATGGTTGTATCGGTGAATTTTTTAAGAAGATATTAGATAACAACAGCCTTGTCTCTCTGGTGAATGAGGAGATTTTGGTAAATTTTGATACTTTTTAGCAGCTAGGTTGTTGATGATTGTTTCCACTTGATCACTTCTAATAGGCTATCATTTTGATGTGAGGTGTGATATGGTGGAAGCCAAGACTTTTTTAATTGGCACTAAGAATGTAACAGAATTATTAATATTAGATTCCCTAGCTTTTTGAATAGCAAAGCTGTCTTGTTGTGCAATAAGACTTATAGTGGGGTAAGGGAAGGGTTGCGCAGAAAACATGATAATTAAATTAGTCATACTATTAGGGGTTGGGAACATGTAACTTTTTCAGGATTCATTTGACAGTGTGTGAATGTGCGAGTGAAGTTTAGCTGGAGAATGTTATTTATTGCGTTATCTGTGATAATGTTTATATTTGTAAATATGTAATGTTTTTAAAAATAATAAAAAAAAAAAAAAAAAAAAGGCGTTCGCTTTGTTATATGAACAGTGCATGATCGATGCGATGTGAGTTCAAAACCCATCTGTTCTTAATATTTTGCCCATTATCCTAACACATACATTTTTTCCTTTGTTCTGGTTGCATCGTCATCTATAGAACGTGTTTTCGCAAATTAGCTGGTCTAACGTCTGGGATACTCCACAATCACATTTAAACAAAAATGTTGAAAAACAACCAATTGCCGCAAAAAAACACACCATTTCACCTCAAGCCACATTGTCTAATTAGGTGCTCTGTTACGTTGCAAAAGTTAAGTCAAATAACCATACGATAATCACTATTTGATGATGTCTTTTGTCTGTTCAGCACCACTCTCTGACAGATTTAATATTTCCTTGAAATGAAAGGTTGCGAATATTCTCTACTACACTTAATAACAGCCCTTCTGACAAACTAAAAGGGTATGTGCAATGGCACTCTTTATTACCACCATCCCGCGTTGAGTCTTTTTGAGTTAAAAGATGTTTCTTTCACTGGTATAGTGTCTCTACTTACAAGTTAGGCAACTTTTGGAGCAAAAATGGGGCGGCGGACTAGTGTCAATATTCCATGTGCTATAGTGTGTGTGTCAGTTTTTATGGATAGCATACCTTCAAAGTGTGTGTATGGGATAGTTTGTTTTGGAGGGAGCGTTGTGTTTCAATTTTACATTTTAGATCCCTCAATCTTCTTTTCGTCTTGCTTTGCCACCCGAGGGTTTATCTGGAATATTTTTCGATATGCATGTGTAGAGGCGGGAGTCACGGTGGGTATGGAAAGCGTTCACTTTACAACGATTAGTGTTTCACAGTTGATGTTTAGATTCCTACCTCCTGGTTTCCTACCTCTTCGTCTGTTTATCCCGGCTGAACATTAATTTAATGTATCATTCTGAAGGTGAATGAATATTTTAGAGGGGAGCCGTTTGATCTGATATTTAGGTTCACATCCGACTTGTTTCATCATTTACTGGGCATTAGGTACCTAAACACGCTGGTCCTGGTTTTGCTCGGCTGTCGTCTAAGATAGTTTGCTTCAAACAAGCGAATGGTAACGTTCGTTCCATATTGTAGCCCTGGGAACGTTATGTACAGTTCAAGACGAGTCTCTCTTCAAACTACCCAGATCTATTATCGCGAAGAATTGTTAGCCGATTTGTGTGATTACTGGCCTTGATATTGGGTAATTTTATGTGTTGGTCAGTATTAATTCTGTGTCAGTATTAATTCAGGTAGGTCGCACAACGAAATTAGGATTCGTTGGAAAGTTCAAGCCTTTCATGTAACAGCCAAAGATCGAAACTATGGACTCTTCTATTCTAAGTTGCGAACTTGTATACGCCAGTGTTCCAGTTAAGAATTCAACATTTATGATAATGTGAATGAGGTGTTCACTCACCACACAGAAACTGTTAAAATGACTTCAATAATTCAGAAGATAAAATTTCACAAGAATAAAATCGTGAACTATGGAAAATTTTATGCGTGTCACTTATTGGTTTAGTCAACTAAAAAACTTTTTTTTTCAATTGTTTGCCTATGGTTACCCTTATGAAATTTCTCAAAAAATTTCAAATTTTTTTTGGCCCATTTTATGATGCAAAAATGTTCTACATATAAAAATACCATTGTTTTCACATTTACTGCTGCTGAAATCGCTTGTTCTGACTGAATAAATCAACTTGAAGTACAGAATGGGTATCACTGAAGGCCTAAATTCAACTTTTCCGGCAATGACAGCCATAAGTTCACGCACAGTGTCACTTTCCATACATTATAAAATCGGGACTCGGAGTTTCACTCGTTAGAAATATGAAACACGAGTCAAACAAAATTCACCTATATTCTTTCTCAACAGACTGAATGAATAATCTTCAATTCATTTTTAGTGTTCCATCTATTCAAAATATAGATGTCACAGCCGACAGAAAGAAATTTCTCAATTCCAATCGTTTGTTTTTCAGTACTTCTATAGGAAAGCAACTTCTGCGATTTGGAAGACTGCAGTATTTTCGATTATACCTCCATAGCAACTTCTGATCAGAAAGGCGGAGGTAAGTGAGTCTGAAAACTAATGATGCCTTCCAGAAGCTAATTTTGATTATTCCCTTTTGAAAATGGAAAGGCCGAATAGAAATGACGCTTGAATATCAGTCAATACAGGCATCTAAGAAACTGATTTTAAGCCACTTGAAGGGTTTTTTCCCAGACGGGAGGCCAGGCTTGGTGGGGTAATTTTGCTGCCGAGAGATATTCCTACAAACACAATGACGTGTATGTAGATAACGGTGTGCGAGGTGATAAGGGTGGATTTGCTTCGGATACCCCCAAGCATAGTCTCATAATTGTGCAGTGCTATGGGATGAGCTTTTACAAAAATTTTCTAGCTAAGTTTGTCAGTGGTCATATAGAGTAAAAAGAGTACGTTTTGAACAAATTCAATTTTTAAATTCTTTGAGTTATTAGGGGCGCAGAGTTTCGATCTGTGCTTATACCCAAATCACAGACTATAATGATTTGTACTTTTCTGTGGAGGGCTCGGCTGAACTATGTTTAGTCCTGCCGATACTTTCACCCCCCCCCCCCCCCACACACACACACACACACACATACGCACATATAAGCTATAGACCAGGGAGTGCATTTACGCAACAGCTGACGCGTTTATGTTTTATAATAGTACACATGAGCGTATTCTTGTATGGGCCCTGGAAACTACAGAAGTGATGTTAACTGGGGTGGACACTGCGTTGTGCGTTACTGCTTTAATATGACCCAGGGCCCAAACAAAGCCTTGCTTGTTTCTTCTCTGAAGAGGCATCATAATTGTAAACAATAAGCTAAACTTCATTTTGTTATGTTTAATAGCCATTATTTAGGCGTGAATACTGGGTGGGTGTGACCTAAAATGCCAGTAAACAATTAGGTGGTGGTTAAATTCTGAGTCTTTGGAACTGTGAAATTGTTTTTTCCTAATAGGTGTTGTCCCTTCATCAGAGGGCCCTCGCATCTTCAGAATTGTCAATCTAAACGATATACGGGCGATTCTCTACTCCAGAAACATACGTAACGTGACTGAGAATAGATTGGATGTATGGACAAAAATATGGACAGGGGTAAAAAATAAGTGCCAATTCGGTAAAATTTCACAAATTTTCGAAAATGCGCTTTTTTATTAACACGATTTTCAGTGGGTCAAAAGGATCTTTCTCTTTATTGAGATGCTCTGGATTTTGGCCCAGAACATCGGCACTTTCTATTCACTCCCTTTTGGGATATTTGTGCTCAAGTTTTGACCCCGGGTGATGATATTTTGTACCAAAATAAGTGCCAACATCAGTCAGTTGTTACTATTTATAGTACCTCTGAATGTTAAGACTCCATTCTGGACACCTGAACAGATCCCCCGCCAAAAAATCGTCTGCTCAGTCATTACGCTGGTTTATAGTGTAACATATCACAGCTGCTTTGTTTCTGTTGATTTTTTGTTATTAAAAACTAGCGTATTGTTCCCTAAACCCCCCATCTCCCTCATGTACTCGAAAATGTACATTATTATCTCCTCTAGAAACAGAATGACGGAGGTCTAACAGTTTAAAGTTTTCCAGTTATATACTGCTACAAGAAATTGATTCGGGCTACAGCTCAGTAAGTTCAGGCGTTCGCTTTGTTGTATGAAAAGTGCGTGGTCGATGCGATGTGAGTTCAAAACCAATCTCTTCTTAATATTTTGCCCATTATCCTAAGACATACATTTTTTCCTTTGTTCTGGTTGCATCGTCATCTATAGAACGTGTTTTCGCAAATTAGCTGGTCGAAAGGCTGGGATACTCCACAATCAAATTTAAACAAAAATGTTGAAAAACAACCAATTGCCGCAAAAAACAGACCATTTCTCCTCAAGCCACATTGTCTAATTAGGTGCCCTATTACGTTGCAAAAGTTAAGTCAAATAACGAGACGATAATCACTGTTTGATGATGCCTTTTGTCTGTTCAGCACCACTGTCTGCCAGATTTAATATTTCCTTGAAATGAAAGATTGTGAATATTCTCTACTACACTTAATAAACAGCCCTTCTGACAAACTAAAAGTGTATGTGCAATGGCACACTTTATTACCACCATCCCGCGTTGAGTCCTTGGGCACGGCACTCAACTCCGATTATCCACCTGGGGGCACGATGACGCTGTGTACTAAGATGTACTTCACGTCGATGGGGCGCATCTCTTCAACCAATCTAATCCTGCCTGTGCAGCAGTGAGGAGTTAAGATGTTGGGGAGCTGGCATCTGCTCGTCGTTGGTTCTCTCTGGGTACTCCTGCTTCCTCCATCCAAAAAACTGTCACCGTCACCATTTGACCTTGGCTGTCAAAGTGTCGTTAAACCCTAATAAATAAATAAATAATAAATTACCACCATAGGCAATGCATTTCTTCTATGTTATGTCATTGGCGAGGCCCTCAATTTCATCTGTCCAAGTGGGAGCAGTTTGTGCATTGTGCAAATCCGTCCAACAGGTTAATGGTACACTACCCTTCAACCAATGCTAGAGCTGCATGAGCCGTTTCAGTAAGTTAGGAAGTAAGGTAGTAGATAGCTGCGGCAGGATGGTTCCCTCCATGCTATCCGTACTCTTCCATCCGACACAATACAAATCAGGTTGGTAAAAGAGTCACGATACCCCAATAATAAACAAACAAATGCTTTCCATGACTACAAACTTTAAATTTTCTGTGTATTTTGAGTTAAAAGATGTTTCTTTCACAGAATGACTGGTAAGGTGTCTCTACTTACAAGTTAGGCAACTTTTGGAGCTAACCTGGGGCGGCGGACTAGTGTCAATATTTCATGTGCTATAGTGTGTGTGTCAGTTTTTAGGGATAGCATACCTTCAAAGCGTGTGTATGGAATAGTTTGTTTTGGAGGGAGCGTTGTATTTCAGTTTTACATTTTAGATCCCTCAATCTTCTTTTCGTCTTAATTTGCCACTCGAGGGTTTATCTGGAATATTTTTCGATATGCATGTATAGAGGCGGGAGTCACGGTGGGTATGGAAAGCGTTCACGTTACAACGATTAGTGTTTCACAGTTGATGTTTAGATTCCTACCTCCTGGTTTCCTACCTCTTCCTCTGTTTATCCCGGCTGAACATTAATTTAATGTATCATACTGAAGGTGAATGAATATTTTAGAGGGGAGCCGTTTGATCTGATATTTAGGTTCACATCCGACTTGTTTCATCATTTACTGGGCATTAGATACCTAAACACGCTGGTCCTGGTTTTGCTCGGCTGTCGTCTAAGATAGTTTGCTTCAAACAAGCGAATGGTAACGTTCGTTCCATATTGTAGCCCTGGGAACGTTATGTACAGTTCAAGACGAGTCTCTCTTCAAACTACCCAGATCTATTATCGCGAAGAATTGTTAGCCGATTTGTGTGATTACTGGCCTTGATATTAGGTAATTTTATGTGTTGGTCAGTATTAATTCTGTGTCAGTATTAATTCAGGTAGGTCGCACAACGAAATTAGGATTCGTTGGAAAGTTCAAGCCTTTCATGTAACAGCCAAAGATCGAAACTATGGACTCTTCTATTCTAAGTTGCGAACTTGTATACGCCAGTGTTCCAGTTAAGAATTCAACATTTATGATAATGTGAATGAGGTGTTCACTCACCACACAGAAACTGTTAAAATGACTTCAATAATTCAGAAGATAAAATTTCACAAGAATAAAATCGTGAACTATGGAAAATTTTATGCGTGTCACTTATTGGTTTAGTCAACTAAAAAACTTTTTTTTTCAATTGTTTGCCTATGGTTACCCTTATGAAATTTCTCAAAAAATTTCAAATTTTTTTTGGCCCATTTTATGATGCAAAAATGTTCTACATATAAAAATACCATTGTTTTCACATTTACTGCTGCTGAAATCGCTTGTTCTGACTGAATAAATCAACTTGAAGTACAGAATGGGTATCGCTGAAGGCCTAAATTCAACTTTTCCGGCAATGACAGCCATAAGTTCACGCACAGTGTCACTTTCCATACATTATAAAATCGGGACTCGGAGTTTCACTCGTTAGAAATATGAAACACGAGTCAAACAAAATTCACCTATATTCTTTCTCAACAGACTGAATGAATAATCTTCAATTCATTTTTAGTGTTCCATCTATTCAAAATATAGATGTGACAGCCGACAGAAAGAAACTTGTCAATTCCAATCGTTTGTTTTTCAGTACTTCTATAGGAAAGCAACTTCTGCGATTTGGAAGACTGCAGTATTTTCGATTATACATCCATAGCAACTTCTGATCAGAAAGGCGGAGGTAAGTGAGTCTGAAAACTAATGATGCCTTCCAGAAGCTAATTTTGATTATTCCCTTTTGAAAATGGAAAGGCCGAATAGAAATGACGCTTGAATATCAGTCAATACAGGCATCTAAGAAACTGATTTCAAGCCACTTGAAGGGTTTTTTCCCACACGGGAGGCCAGGCTTGGTGGGGTAATTTTGCTGCCGAGAGATATTCCTACAAACACAATGACGTGTATGTAGATAACGGTGTGCGAGGTGATAAGGGTGGATTTGCTTCGGATACCCCCAAGCATAGTCTCATAATTGTGCAGTGCTATGGGATGAGCTTTTACTAAAATTTTCCAGCTAAGTTTCTCAGTGGTCATTTAGAGTAAAAAGAGTACGTTTTGAACAAATTCAATTTTTAAATTCTTTGAGTTATTAGGGGCGCAGAGTTCCGATGTGTGCTTATACCCAAATCACAGACTATAATGATTTGTACTTTTCAGTGGAGGGCTCGTCTGAACTATGTTTAGTCCTGCCGATACTTTCACCCCCCCCCCCCCCCCCCCCCCCCCCCCACACACACACACATACGCACACATACGCACGTATAAGCTATAGACCAGGGAGTGCATTTACGCAATAGCTGACGCGTTTATGTTTTATAATAGTACACATGAGCGTATTCTTGTATGGGCCCTGGAAACTACAGAAGTGATGTTAACTGGGGTGGACACTGCGTTGTGCGTTACTGCTTTAATATGACCCAAGGCCCAAACAAAGCCTTGCGTGTTTCTTCTCTGAAGAGGCATCATAATTGTAAACAATAAGCTAAACTTCATTTTGTTATGTTTAATAGCCATTATTTAGGCGTGAATACTGGGTGGGTGTGACATAAAATGCCAGTAAACAATTAGGTGGTGGTTAAATTCTGAGTCTTTGGAACTGTGAAATTGTTTTTTCCTAATAGGTGTTGTCCCTTCATCAGAGGGCCCTCGCATCTTCAGAATTGTCAATCTAAACGATATACGGGCGATTCTGTACTCCAGAAACATACGTAACGTGACTGAGAATAGATTGTATGTATGGACAAAAATATGGACAGGGGTAAAAAATAAGTGCCAATTCGGTAAAATTTCACAAATTTTCGAAAATGCGCTTTTTTATTAACACGATTTTCAGTGGGTCAAAAGGATCTTTCTCTTTAGTGAGATGCTCTGGATTTTGGCCCAGAACATCGGCACTTTCTATTCACTCCTTTTTGGGATATTTGTGCTCAAATTTTGACCCCGGGTGATGATATTTTGTACCAAAATAAGTGCCAACATCAGTCAGTTGTTACTATTTATAGTACCTCTGAATGTTAAGACTCCATTCTGGACACCTGAACAGATCCCCCGCAAAAAAATCGTCTGCTCAGTCATTACGCTGGTTTATAGTGTAACATATCACAGCTGGTTTGTGTCTGTTGATTTTTTGTTATTAAAAACTAGCGTATTGTTCCATATACCCCCCCATCTCCCTCATGTACTCGAAAATGTACATTATTATCTCCTCTAGAAACAGAATGATGGAGGTCTAACAGTTTAAAGTTTTCCAGTTATATACTGCCACAAGAAATTTATTCGGGCTATAGCTCAGTAAGTTCAGGCGTTCGCTTTGTTGTATGAAAAGTGCGTGGTCGATGCGATGTGAGTTCAAAACCCATCTCTTCTTAATATTTTGCCCATTATCCTAACACATACATTTTTTCCTTTGTTCTGGTTGAATCGTCATCTATAGAACGTGTTTTCGCAAATTAGCTGGTCGAAAGGCTGGGATACTCCACAATCACATTTAAACAAAAATGTTGAAAAACAACCAATTGCCGCAAAAAACAGACCATTTCTCCTCAAGACACATTGTCTAATTAGGTGCCCTATTACCTTGCAAAAGTTAAGTCAAATAACGAGACGATAATCACTGTTTGATGATGCCTTTTGTCTGTTCAGCACCACTGTCTGCCAGATTTAATATTTCCTTGAAATGAAAAATTGCGAATATTCTCTACTACACTTAATAAACAGCCCTTCTGACAAACTAAAAGTGTATGTGCAATGGCACTCTTTATTACCACCATCCCGCGTTGAGTCCTTGGGCAAGGCACTCAACTCCGATTATCGACCTGGGGGCACGATGACGCTGTGTACTAAGATGTACTTCACGTCGATGGGGCGCATGTCTTCAACCAATCTAATCCTGCCTGTGCAGCAGTGAGGAGTTAAGATGTTGGGGAGCTGGCATCTGCACGTCGTTGGTCGGTGGTTCTCTCTGGGTACTCCTGCTTCCTCCATCCATAAAACTGTCACCGTCACCATTTGACCTTGGCTGTCAAAGTGTTGTTAAACCCTAATAAATAAATAATAAATTACCACCATAGGCAATGCATTTCTTCTATGTTATGTCATTGGTGAGGCCCTCAATTTCATCTGTCCAAGTGGGAGCAGTTTGTGCATTGTTCAAATCTGTCCAACAGGTTAATGATACACTACCCTTCAACCAATGCTAGAGCTGCATGAGCCGTTTCAGTAAGTTAGGAAGTAAGGTAGTAGATAGCTGCCGCAGGATGGCTCTCTCCATGCTATCCGTACTCTTCCATCCGACACAATACAAATCAGGTTGGTAAAAGAGTCACGATACCCCAATAATAAACAAACAAATGCTTTCCATGACTACAAACTTTAAATTTTCTGTGTATTTTGAGTTAAAAGATGTTTCTTTCACAGAATGACTGGTAAGGTGTCTCTACTTACAAGTTAGGCAACTTTTGGAGCTAACCTGGGGCGGCGGACTAGTGTCAATATTCCATGTGCTATAGTGTGTGTGTCAGTTTTTATGGATAGCATACCTTCAAAGCGTGTGTATGGAATATTTTGTTTTGGAGGGGGCGTTGTATTTCAGTTTTACTTTTTAGATCCCTCAGTCATCTTTTCGTCTTAATTTGCCGCTCGAGGGTTTATCTGGAATATTTTTCGATATGCATGTATAGAGGCGGGAGTCACGGTGGGTATGGAAAGCGTTCACGTTACAACGATTAGTGTTTCACAGTTGATGTTTAGATTCCTACCTCCTGGTTTCCTACCTCTTCCTCTGTTTATCCCGGCTGAACATTAATTTAATGTATCATACTGAAGGTGAATGAATATTTTAGAGGGGAGCCGTTTGATCTGATATTTAGGTTCACATCCGACTTGTTTCATCATTTACTGGGCATTAGGTACCTAAACACGCTGGTCCTGGTTTTGCTCGGCTGTCGTTTAAGATAGTTTGCTTCAAACAAGCGAATGGTAACGTTCGTTCCATATTGTAGCCCTGGGAACGTTATGTACAGTTCAAGACGAGTCTCTCTTCAAACTACCCAGATCTATTATCGCGAAGAATTGTTAGCCGATTTGTGTGATTACTGGCCTTGATATTAGGTAATTTTATGTGTTGGTCAGTATTAATTCTGTGTCAGTATTAATTCAGGTAGGTCACACAACGAAATTGGGATTCGTTGGAAAGTTCAAGCCTTTCATGTAACAGCCAAAGATCGAAACTATGGACTCTTTTATTCTAAGTTGCGAACTTGTATACGCCAGTGTTCCAGTTAAGAATTCAACATTTATGATAATGTGAATGAGGTGTTCACTCACCACACAGAAACTGTTAAAATGACTTCAATAATTCAGAAGATAAAATTTCACAAGAATAAAATCGTGAACTATGGAAAGTTTTATGCGTGTCACTTATTGGTTTAGTCAACTAAAAAACTTTTTTTTTTCAATAGTTTGCCTATGGTTACCCTTATGAAATTTCTCAAAAAACTTCAAATTTTTTTTGGCCCATTTTATGATGCAAAAATGTTCTACATATAAAAATACCATTGTTTTCACATTTACTGCTGCTGAAATCGCTTGTTCTGACTGAATAAATCAACTTGAAGTACAGAATGGGTATCACTGAAGGCCTAAATTCAACTTTTCAGGCAATGACAGCCACAGGTTCACGCACAGTGTCACTTTCCATACATTATAAAATCGGGACTCGGAGTTTCACTCGTTAGAAATATGAAACACGAGTCAAACAAAATTCACCCATATTCTTTCTCAACAGACTGAATGAATAATCTTCAATTCATTTTTAGTGTTCCATCTATTCAAAATATAGATGTCACAGCCGACAGAAAGAAATTTGTCAATTCCAATCGTTTGTTTTTTCAGTACTTCTATAGGAAAGCAACTTCTGCGATTTGGAAGACTGCAGTATTTTCGATTATACCTCCATAGCAACTTCTGATCAGAAAGGCGGAGGTAAGTGCGTCTGAAAACTAATGATGCCTTCCAGAAGCTAATTTTGATTATTCCCTTTTGAAAATGGAAAGGTCGAATAGAAATGACGCTTGAATATCAGTCAATACAGGCATCTAAGAAACTGATTTCAAGCCACTTGAATGGTTTTTTCCCACACGGGTGGCCAGGCTTGGTGGGGTAATTTTGCTGCCGAGAGATATTCCTACAAACACAATGACGTGTATGTAGATAACGGTGTGCGAGGTGATAAGGGTGGATTTGCTTCGGATACCCCCAAGCATAGTCTCATAATTGTGCAGTGCTATGGGATGAGCTTTTACTAAAATTTTTCAGCTAAGTTTGTCAGTGGTCATTTAGAGTAAAAAGAGTACGTTTTGAACAAATTCAATTTTTAAATTCTTTGAGTTATTAGGGGCGCAGAGTTTCGATGTGTGCTTATACCCAAATCAAGACTATAATGATTTGTACTTTTCAGTGGAGGGCTCGGCTGAACTATGTTTAGTCCTGCCGATACTTTCACCCCCCCCCCCCCCCCCCCCCCACACACACACACACATACGCACACATACGCACGTATAAGCTATAGACCAGGGAGTGCATTTACGCAATAGCTGACGCGTTTATGTTTTATAATAGTACACATGAGCGTATTCTTGTATGGGCCCTGGAAACTACAGAAGTGATGTTAACTGGGGTGGACACTGCGTTGTGCGTTACTGCTTTAATATGACCCAGGGCCCAAACAAAGCCTTGCGTGTTTCTTCTCTGAAGAGGCATCATAATTGTAAACAATAAGCTAAACTTCATTTTGTTATGTTTAATAGCCATTATTTAGGCGTGAATACTGGGTGGGTGTGACCTAAAATGCCAGTAAACAATTAGGTGGTGGTTAAATTCTGAGTCTTTGGAACTCTGAAATTGTTTTTTCCTAATAGGTGTTGTCCCTTCATCAGAGGGCCCTCGCATCTTCAGAATTGTCAATCTAAACGATATACGGGCGATTCTCTACTCCAGAAACATACGTAACGTGACTGAGAATAGATTGGATGTATGGACAAAAATATGGACAGGGGTAAAAAATAAGTGCCAATTCGGTAAAATTTCACAAATTTTCGAAAATGCGCTTTTTTATTAACACGATTTTCAGTGGGTCAAAAGGATCTTTCTCTTTAGTGAGATGCTCTGGATTTTGGCCCAGAACATCGGCACTTTCTATTCACTCCTTTTTGGGATATTTGTGCTCAAATTTTGACCCCGGGTGATGATATTTTGTACCAAAATAAGTGCCAACATCAGTCAGTTGTTACTATTTATAGTACCTCTGAATGTTAAGACTCCATTCTGGACACCTGAACAGATCCCCCGCAAAAAAATCGTCTGCTCAGTCATTACGCTGGTTTATAGTGTAACATATCACAGCTGGTTTGTTTCTGTTGATTTTTTGTTATTAAAAACTAGCGTATTGTTCCATATACCCCCCCCCCCCCCCCCCCCATCTCCCTCATGTACTCGAAAATGTACATTATTATCTCCTCTAGAAACAGAATGATGGAGGTCTAACAGTTTAAAGTTTTCCAGTTATATACTGCCACAAGAAATTGATTCGGGCTATAGCTCAGTAAGTTCAGGCGTTCGCTTTGTTGTATGAAAAGTGCGTGGTCGATGCGATGTGAGTTCAAAACCCATCTCTTCTTAATATTTTGCCCATTATCCTAACACATACATTTTTTCCTTTGTTCTGGTTGAATCGTCATCTATAGAACGTGGTTTCGCAAATTAGCTGGTCGAAAGGCTGGGATACTCCACAATCACATTTAAACAAAAATGTTGAAAAACAACCAATTGCCGCAAAAAACAGACCATTTCTCCTCAAGACACATTGTCTAATTAGGTGCCCTATTACATTGCAAAAGTTAAGTCAAATAACGAGACGATAATCACTGTTTGATGATGCCTTTTGCCTGTTCAGCACCACTGTCTGCCAGATTTAATATTTCCTTGAAATGAAAGATTGCGAATATTCTCTACTACACTTAATAAACAGCCCTTCTGACAAACTAAAAGTGTATGTGCAATGGCACTCTTTATTACCACCATCCCGCGTTGAGTCCTTGGGCAAGGCACTCAACTCCGATTATCCACCTGGGGGCACGATGACGCTGTGTACTAAGATGTACTTCACGTCGATGGGGCGCATGTCTTCAACCAATCTAATCCTGCCTGTGCAGCAGTGAGGAGTTAAGATGTTGGGGAGCTGGCATTTGCTCGTCGTTGGTCGGTGGTTCTCTCTGGGTACTCCTGCTTCCTCCATCCATAAAACTGTCACCGTCACCATTTGACCTTGGCTGTCAAAGTGTTGTTAAACCCTAATAAATAAATAATAAATTACCACCATAGGCAATGCATTTCTTCTATGTTATGTCATTGGTGAGGCCCTCAATTTCATCTGTCCAAGTGGGAGCAGTTTGTGCATTGTTCAAATCTGTCCAACAGGTTAATGGTACACTACTCTTCAACCAATGCTAGAGCTGCATGAGCCGTTTCAGTAAGTTAGGAAGTAAGGTAGTAGATAGCTGCCGCAGGATGGCTCTCTCCATGCTATCCGTACTCTTCCATCCGACACAATACAAATCAGGTTGGTAAAAGAGTCACGATACCCCAATAATAAACAAACAAATGCTTTCCATGACTACAAACTTTAAATTTTCTGTGTATTTTGAGTTAAAAGATGTTTCTTTCACAGAATGACTGGTAAGGTGTCTCTACTTACAAGTTAGGCAACTTTTGGAGCTAACCTGGGGCGGCGGACTAGTGTCAATATTCCATGTGCTATAGTGTGTGTGTCAGTTTTTATGGATAGCATACCTTCAAAGCGTGTGTATGGAATAGTTTGTTTTGGAGGGAGCGTTGTATTTCAGTTTTACTTTTTAGATCCCTCAGTCATCTTTTCGTCTTAATTTGCCGCTCGAGGGTTTATCTGGAATATTTTTCGATATGCATGTATAGAGGCGGGAGTCACGGTGGGTATGGAAAGCGTTCACGTTACAACGATTAGTGTTTCACAGTTGATGTTTAGATTCCTACCTCCTGGTTTCCTACCTCTTCCTCTGTTTATCCCGGCTGAACATTAATTTAATGTATCATACTGAAGGTGAATGAATATTTTAGAGGGGAGCCGTTTGATCTGATATTTAGGTTCACATCCGACTTGTTTCATCATTTACTGGGCATTAGGTACCAAAACACGCTGGTCCTGGTTTTGCTCGGCTGTCGTTTAAGATAGTTTGCTTCAAACAAGCGAATGGTAACGTTCGTTCCATATTGTAGCCCTGGGAACGTTATGTACAGTTCAAGACGAGTCTCTCTTCAAACTACCCAGATCTATTATCGCGAAGAATTGTTAGCCGATTTGTGTGATTACTGGCCTTGATATTAGGTAATTTTATGTGTTGGTCAGTATTAATTCTGTGTCAGTATTAATTCAGGTAGGTCACACAACGAAATTGGGATTCGTTGGAAAGTTCAAGCCTTTCATGTAACAGCCAAAGATCGAAACTATGGACTCTTTTATTCTAAGTTGCGAACTTGTATACGCCAGTGTTCCAGTTAAGAATTCAACATTTATGATAATGTGAATGAGGTGTTCACTCACCACACAGAAACTGTTAAAATGACTTCAATAATTCAGAAGATAAAATTTCACATGAATAAAATCGTGAACTATGGAAAGTTTTATGCGTGTCACTTATTGGTTTAGTCATCTAAAAAACTTTTGTTTTTCAATAGTTTGCCTATGGTTACCCTTATGAAATTTCTCAAAAAACTTCAAATTTTTTTTGGCCCATTTTATGATGCAAAAATGTTCTACATATAAAAATACCATTGTTTTCACATTTACTGCTGCTGAAATCGCTTGTTCTGACTGAATAAATCAACTTGAAGTACAGAATGGGTATCACTGAAGGCCTAAATTCAACTTTTCAGGCAATGACAGCCACAGGTTCACGCACAGTGTCACTTTCCATACATTATAAAATCGGGACTCGGAGTTTCACTCGTTAGAAATATGAAACACGAGTCAAACAAAATTCACCCATATTCTTTCTCAACAGACTGAATGAATAATCTTCAATTCATTTTTAGTGTTCCATCTATTCAAAATATAGATGTCACAGCCGACAGAAAGAAATTTGTCAATTCCAATCGTTTGTTTTTCAGTAATTCTATAGGAAAGCAACTTCTGCGATTTGGAAGACTGCAGTATTTTCGATTATACCTCCATAGCAACTTCTGATCAGAAAGGCGGAGGTAAGTGAGTCTGAAAACTAATGATGCCTTCCAGAAGCTAATTTTGATTATTCCCTTTTGAAAATGGAAAGGTCGAATAGAAATGACGCTTGAATATCAGTCAATACAGGCATCTAAGAAACTGATTTCAAGCCACTTGAATGGTTTTTTCCCACACGGGTGGCCAGGCTTGGTGGGGTAATTTTGCTGCCGAGAGATATTCCTACAAACACAATGACGTGTATGTAGATAACGGTGTGCGAGGTGATAAGGGTGGATTTGCTTCGGATACCCCCAAGCATAGTCTCATAATTGTGCAGTGCTATGGGATGAGCTTTTACTAAAATTTTTCAGCTAAGTTTGTCGGCGGTCATTTAGATTAAAAAGAGTACGTTTTGAACAAATTCAATTTTTAAATTCTTTGAGTTATTAGGGGCGCAGAGTTTCGATGTGTGCTTATACCCAAATCAAGACTATAATGATTTATACTTTTCAGTGGAGGGCTCGGCTGAACTATGTTTAGTCCTGCCGATACTCTCACCCCCCCCCCCCCCCCCCCCACACACACACACACACACATACGCACATATAAGCTATAGACCAGGGAGTGCATTTACGCAACAGCTGACGCGTTTATGTTTTATAATAGTACACATGAGCGTATTCTTGTATGGGCCCTGGAAACTACAGAAGTGATGTTAACTGGGGTGGACACTGCGTTGTGCGTTACTGCTTTAATATGACCCAGGGCCCAGACAAAGCCTTGCGTGTTTCTTCTCTGAAGAGGCATCATAATTGTAAACAATAAGCTAAACTTCATTTTGTTATGTTTAATAGCCATTATTTAGGCGTGAATACTGGGTGGGTGTGACCTAAAATGCCAGTAAACAATTAGGTGGTGGTTAAATTCTGAGTCTTTGGAACTCTGAAATTGCTTTTTCCTAATAGGTGTTGTCCCTTCATCAGAGGGCCCTCGCATCTTCAGAATTGTGAATCTAAACGATATACGGGCGATTCTGTACTCCAGAAACATACGTAACGTGACTGAGAATAGATTGGATGTATGGACAAAAATATGGACAGGGGTAAAAAATAAGTGCTAATTCGGTAAAATTTCACAAATTTTCGAAAATGCGCTTTTTTATTAACACGATTTTCAGTGGGTCAAAAGGATCTTTCTCTTTAGTGAGATGCTCTGGATTTTGGCCCTGAACATCGGCACTTTCTATTCACTCCTTTTTGGGATATTTGTGCTTAAATTTTGACCCCGGGTGATGATATTTTGTACCAAAATAAGTGCCAACATCAGTCAGTTGTTTCTATTTATAGTACCTCTGAATGTTAAGACTCCATTCTGGACACCTGAACATATCCCCCGCCAAAAAATCGTCTGCAAAGTCATTACGCTGGTTTATAGTGTAACATATCACAGCTGCTTTGTTTCTGTTGATTTTTTGTTATTAAAAACTAGCGTATTGTTCCCTATACCCCCCATCTCCCTCATGTACTCGAAAATGTACATTATTATCTCCTCTAGAAACAGAATGATGGAGGTCTAACAGTTTAAAGTTTTCCAGTTATATACTGCAACAAGAAATCGATTCGGGCTATAGCTCAGTAAGTTCAGGCGTTCGCTTTGTTGTATGAAAAGTGCGTGGTCGATGCGATGTGAGTTCAAAACCCATCTCTTCTTAATATTTTGCCCATTATCCTAACACACATTTTTTCCTTTGTTCTGGTTTTATCGTCATCTATAGAACGTGTTTTCGCAAATTAGCTGGTCGAAAGGCTGGGATACTCCACAATCGCATTTAAACAAAAAGGTTGAAAAACAACCAATTGCCGCAAAAAACAGACCATTTCTCCTCAAGCCACATTGTCTATTTAGGTGCGCTATTACCTTGCAAAAGTTAAGTCAAATAACGAGACGATAATCACTGTTTGATGATGCCTTTTGTCTGTTCAGCACCACCGTCTGCCAGATTTAATATTTCCTTGAAATGAAAGATTGCGAATATTCTCTACTACACTTAATAAACAGCCCTTCTGAGAAACTAAAAGTGTATGTGCAATGGCACTCTTTATTACCACCATCCCGCGTTGAGTCCTTGGGCAAGGCACTCAACTCCGATTATCCACCTGGGGGCACGATGACGCTGTGTACTAAGATGTACTTCACGTCGATGGGGCGCATGTCTTCAACCAATCTAATCCTGCCCGTGCAGCAGTGAGGAGTTAAGATGTTGGGGAGCTGGCATTTGCTCGTCGTTGGTCGGTGGTTCTCTCTGGGTACTCCTGCTTCCTCCATCCATAAAAAAGTCACCGTCACCATTTGGCCTTGGCTGTCAAAGTGTCGTTAAACCCTAATAAATAAATAATAAATTACCACCATAGGCAATGCATTTCTTCTATGTTATGTCATTGGTGAGGCCCTCAATTTCATCTGTCCAAGCGGGAGCAGTTTGTGCATTGTGCAAATCCGTCCAACAGGTTAATGGTACACTACCCTTCAACCAATGCTAGAGCTGCATGATCCGTTTCAGTAAGTTAGGAAGTAAGGTAGTAGATAGCTGCCGCAGGATGGTTCTCTCCAATAGCTGCCGCAGGATGGTTCTCTCCATGCTATCCGTACTCTTCCATCCGACACAATACAAATCAGGTTGGTAAAAGAGTCACGATACCCCAATAATAAACAAACAAATGCTTTCCATGACTACAAACTTTAAATTTTCTGTGTATTTTGAGTTAAAAGATGTTTCTTTCACAGAATGACTGGTAAGGTGTCTCTACTTACAAGTTAGGCAACTTTTGGAGCTAACCTGGGGCGGCGGACTAGTGTCAATATTCCATGTGCTATAGTGTGTGTGTCAGTTTTTATGGATAGCATACCTTCAAAGCGTGTGTATGGAATATTTTGTTTTGGAGGGAGCGTTGTATTTCAGTTTTACTTTTTAGATCCCTCAGTCATCTTTTCGTCTTAATTTGCCGCTCGAGGGTTTATCTGGAATATTTTTCGATATGCATGTATAGAGGCGGGAGTCACGGTGGGTATGGAAAGCGTTCACGTTACAACGATTAGTGTTTCACAGTTGATGTTTAGATTCCTACCTCCTGGTTTCCTACCTCTTCCTCTGTTTATCCCGGCTGAACATTAATTTAATGTATCATACTGAAGGTGAATGAATATTTTAGAGGGGAGCCGTTTGATCTGATATTTAAGTTCACATCCGACTTGTTTCATCTTTTACTGGGCATTAGGTACCTAAACACGCTGGTCCTGGTTTTGCTCGGCTGTCGTTTAAGATAGTTTGCTTCAAACAAGCGAATGGTAACGTTCGTTCCATATTGTAGCCCTGGGAACGTTATGTACAGTTCAAGACGAGTCTCTCTTCAAACTACCCAGATCTATTATCGCGAAGAATTGTTTGCCGATTTGTGTGATTACTGGCCTTGATATTAGGTAATTTTATGTGTTGGTCAGTATTAATTCTGTGTCAGTATTAATTCAGGTAGGTCACACAACGAAATTGGGATTCGTTGGAAAGTTCAAGCCTTTCATGTAACAGCCAAAGATCGAAACTATGGACTCTTTTATTCTAAGTTGCGAACTTGTATACGCCAGTGTTCCAGTTAAGAATTCAACATTTATGATAATGTGAATGAGGTGTTCACTCACCACACAGAAACTGTTAAAATGACTTCAATAATTCAGAAGATAAAATTTCACAAGAATAAAATCGTGAACTATGGAAAGTTTTATGCGTGTCACTTATTGGTTTAGTCAACTAAAAAACCTTTTTTTTTTCAATAGTTTGCCTATGGTTACCCTTATGAAATTTCTCAAAAAACTTCAAATTTTTTTTGGCCCATTTTATGATGCAAAAATGTTCTACATATAAAAATACCATTGTTTTCACATTTACTGCTGCTGAAATCGCTTGTTCTGACTGAATAAATCAACTTGAAGTACAGAATGGGTATCACTGAAGGCCTAAATTCAACTTTTCAGGCAATGACAGCCACAGGTTCACGCACAGTGTCACTTTCCATACATTATAAAATCGGGACTCGGAGTTTCACTCGTTAGAAATATGAAACACGAGTCAAACAAAATTCACCCATATTCTTTCTCAACAGACTGAATGAATAATCTTCAATTCATTTTTAGTGTTCCATCTATTCAAAATATAGATGTCACAGCCGACAGAAAGAAATTTGTCAATTCCAATCGTTTGTTTTTCAGTACTTCTATAGGAAAGCAACTTCTGCGATTTGGAAGACTGCAGTATTTTCGATTATACCTCCATAGCAACTTCTGATCAGAAAGGCGGAGGTAAGTGAGTCTGAAAACTAATGATGCCTTCCAGAAGCTAATTTTGATTATTCCCTTTTGAAAATGGAAAGGTCGAATAGAAATGACGCTTGAATATCAGTCAATACAGGCATCTAAGAAACTGATTTCAAGCCACTTGAAGGGTTTTTTCCCACACGGGAGGCCAGGCTTGGTGGGGTAATTTTGCTGCCGAGAGATATTCCTACAAACACAATGACGTGTATGTAGATAACGGTGTGCGAGGTGATAAGGGTGGATTTGCTTCGGATACCCCCAAGCATAGTCTCATAATTGTGCAGTGCTATGGGATGAGCTTTTACTAAAATTGATCAGCTAAGTTTGTTAGTGGTCATTTAGAGTAAAAAGAGTACGTTTTGAACAAATTCAATTTTTAAATTCTTTGAGTTATTAGGGGCGCAGAGTTTCGATGTGTGCTTATACCCAAATCAAGACTATAATGATTTGTACTTTTCAGTGGAGGGCTCGGCTGAACTATGTTTAGTCCTGCCGATACTTTCACCCCCCCCCCCCCCCCCACACACACACACACACATACGCACACATACGCACGTATAAGCTATAGACCAGGGAGTGCATTTACGCAATAGCTGACGCGTTTATGTTTTATAATAGTACACATGAGCGTATTCTTGTATGGGCCCTGGAAACTACAGAAGTGATGTTAACTGGGGTGGACACTGCGTTGTGCGTTACTGCTTTAATATGACCCAGGGCCCAAACAAAGCGTTGCGTGTTTCTTCTCTGAAGAGGCATCATAATTGTAAACAATAAGCTAAACTTCATTTTGTTATGTTTAATAGCCATTATTTAGGCGTGAATACTGGGTGGGTGTGACCTAAAATGCCAGTAAACAATTAGGTGGTGGTTAAATTCTGAGTCTTTGGAACTGTGAAATTGTTTTTTCCTAATAGGTGTTGTCCCTTCATCAGAGGGCCCTCGCATCTTCAGAATTGTCAATCTAAACGATATACGGGCAATTCTGTACTCCAGAAACATACGTAACGTGACTGAGAATAGATTGGATGTATGGACAAAAATATGGACAGGGGTAAAAAATAAGTGCCAATTCGGTAAAATTTCACAAATTTTCGAAAATGCGCTTTTTTATTAACACGATTTTCAGTGGGTCAAAAGGATCTTTCTCTTTAGTGAGATGCTCTGGATTTTGGCCCAGAACATCGGCACTTTCTATTCACTCCTTTTTGGGATATTTGTGCTCAAATTTTGACCCCGGGTGATGATATTTTGTACCAAAATAAGTGCCAACATCAGTCAGTTGTTACTATTTATAGTACCTCTGAATGTTAAGACTCCAGTCTGGACACCTGAACAGATCCCCCGCAAAAAAAATCGTCTGCTCAGTCATTACGCTGGTTTATAGTGTAACATATCACAGCTGGTTTCTTTCTGTTGATTTTTTGTTATTAAAAAGTAGCGTATTGTTCCATATACCCCCCATCTCCCTCATGTACTCGAAAATGTACATTATTATCTCCTCTAGAAACAGAATGATGGAGGTCTAACAGTTTAAAGTTTTCCAGTTATATACTGCCACAAGAAATTGATTCGGGCTATAGCTCAGTAAGTTCGGGCGTTTGCTTTGTTGTATGAAAAGTGCGTGGTCGATGCGATGTGAGTTCAAAACCCATCTCTTCTTAATATTTTGCCCATTGTCCTAACACATACATTTTTTCCTTTGTTCCGGTTGAATCGTCATCTATAGAACGTGGTTTCGCAAATTAGCTGGTCGAAAGGCTGGGATACTCCACAATCACATTTAAACAAAAATGTTGAAAAACAACCAATTGCCGCAAAAAACAGACCATTTCTCCTCAAGACACATTGTCTAATTAGGTGCCCTATTACCTTGCAAAAGTTAAGTCAAATAACGAGACGATAATCACTGTTTGATGATGCCTTTTGCCTGTTTAGCACCACTGTCTGCCAGATTTAATATTTCCTTGAAATGAAAGATTGCGAATATTCTCTACTACAATTAATAAACAGCCCTTCTGACAAACTAAAAGTGTATGTGCAATGGCACTCTTTATTACCACCATCCCGCGTTGAGTCCTTGGGCAAGCCACTCAACTCCGTTTATCCACCTGGGGGCACGATGACGCTGTGTACTAAGATGTACTTCACGTCGATCGGGCGCATGTCTTCAACCAATCTAATCCTGCCTGTGCAGCAGTGAGGAGTTAAGATGTTGGGGGGCTGGCATCTGCTCGTCGTTGGTCGGTGGTTCTCTCTGGGCACTCCTGCTTCCTCCATCCATAAAACTGTCACCGTCACCATTTGACCTTGGCTGTCAAAGTGTTGTTAAACCCTAATAAATAAATAATAAATTACCACCATAGGCAATGCATTTCTTCTATGTCATGTCATTGGTGAGGCCCTCAATTTCATCTGTCCAAGTGGGAGCAGTTTGTGCATTGTGCAAATCCGTCCAACAGGTTAATGGTACACTACCCTTCAACCAATGCTAGAGCTGCATGAGCCGTTTCAGTAAGTAAGGAAGTAAGGTAGTAGATAGCTGCCGCAGGATGGTTCTCTCCATGCTATCCGTACTCATCCATCCGACACAATACAAATCAGGTTGGTAAAAGAGTCACGATACCCCTATAATAAACAAACAAATGCTTTCCATGACTACAAACTTTAAATTTTCTGTGTATTTTGAGTTAAAAGATGTTGCTTTCACAGAATGACTGGTAAGGTGCCTCTACTTACAAGTTAGGCAACTTTTGGAGCTAACCTGGGGCGGCGGACTAGTGTCAATATTTCATGTGCTATAGTGTGTGTGTCAGTTTTTATGGATAGCATACCTTCAAAGCGTGTGTATGGAATAGTTTGTTTTGGAGGGAGCGTTGTATTTCAGTTTTACATTTTAGATCCCTCAATCTTCTTTTCGTCTTAATTTGCCACTCGAGGGTTTATCTGGAATATTTTTCGATATGCATGTATAGAGGCGGGAGTCACGGTGGGTATGGAAAGCGTTCACGTTACAACGATTAGTGTTTCACAGTTGATGTTTAGATTCCTACCTCCTGGTTTCCTACCTCTTCCTCTGTTTATCCCGGCTGAACATTAATTTAATGTATCATACTGAAGGTGAATGAATATTTTAGAGGGGAGCCGTTTGATCTGATATTTAGGTTCACATCCGACTTGTTTCATCATTTACTGGGCATTAGGTACCTAAACACGCTGGTCCTGGTTTTGCTCGGCTGTCGTCTAAGATAGTTTGCTTCAAACAAGCGAATGGTAACGTTCGTTCCATATTGTAGCCCTGGGAACGTTATGTACAGTTCAAGACGAGTCTCTCTTCAAACTACCCAGATCTATTATCGCGAAGAATTGTTAGCCGATTTGTGTGATTACTGGCCTTGATATTAGGTAATTTTATGTGTTGGTCAGTATTAATTCTGTGTCAGTATTAATTCAGGTAGGTCGTACAACGAAATTAGGATTCGTTGGAAAGTTCAAGCCTTTCATGTAACAGCCAAAGATCGAAACTATGGACTCTTCTATTCTAAGTTGCGAACTTGTATACGCCAGTGTTCCAGTAAAGAATTCAACATTTATGATAATGTGAATGAGGTGTTCACTCACCACACAGAAACTGTTAAAATGACTTCAATAATTCAGAAGATAAAATTTCACAAGAATAAAATCGTGAACTATGGAAAATTTTATGCGTGTCACTGTTTTACTGGCAGCCACAAAAACCTGCTCTTGACATTTTTCAAGTTTTTCAAAATTATTACTGTGACTTCTGCACATATTTTTGGATTGGATTATTCTAGAAACTCTGTTGCATCAGATTATGTTTAAATTTATATGTTTTGTTCATGGAATGCCGACTTATATGGATTTTAAGAACAAAAACTTTGTAAAAATTAGCTGTATTTTTGACTCTGTGTTCATTCATACATGATGGATTTTCTTCACACCTTATACTGGCTTTTGTTCCTGTTCATCTTGATAGAGACAGTTACTGAGACCAACTCACTACCTTATTATTTTTCTTATAAACCATTGTTTGTACTGTGGGTGACTGATTGCACTGTTATAAGCTCAACCATTGAAGTATCTTGGATGATTGCACAATTGACATTCTCACAGCCAGCCACTGCAGCAGTTAATGTGTTTTGCTTGTTAACACTTTCCTTACCAATTATGCCAATAGTATATAGCAAATATGAATTGCTCCAACTGAGGTCTTCTGTTTTAGTCCCAAGCAGGTTAAACACCAATATATGGAAACAGATTGTTAGCTTGCAAGATGTAGCTCCTTTTTGTCCAACTCACCGTGGAAAAAGAGGGGGTGGTAAAAGACACATACCAGTTGTTAGAAACACGCGTGGTATTCATCCACAAAAAGGTAAAACAGGTGTGAACTGGAAGAACCTCATACCAATTTCAACTACTAAGCGTTTAAATGACACTCATTCCACCGACTCAGTTAACCTTAATGGTTATAGACAAGGACACTCATCCTTCAGTTTAGGAACAATTAACGCTCAGTCCGTGAGAGAAAAGACAGATGCTATTGTCGATTTTGTTCTCGATCAGGATCTAGACTGTCTCGCAATAACAGAGACCTGGTTACACCAGCACGATGATGATGTAATTAGCTGTTTAACACCAACAGGGTATCTTTTCAAGCATGTACCCCGGATGTCTAGAGGTGGTGGGGTGGGCTTTCTGTTCAAAGAAAACCTCACGGTGACCTCTAAAACTTCAAAAACTGTATTTTCAACATTCGAACACATGGATATTCTCATATCCGCTGATGGAAAGTCATTTTTCAGGCTTTTAATAGTCTACAGACTGCTTCCCAGTAAGAAAAGACATATAACTAGTGCCATGTTTTTCGAAGAATTTGATCCCTTTCTCCACAACATCTGTTCCGAGACTGACCGGATAATGTTAGTTGGGGACTTAAACTTTCACTTCGATAAGGCGACCAACACAGACACCCAACGATTTATGGATCTTCTTGGTTCTTTGGACCTCAAACAGCATGTAAATGAACCGACCCATAATTTAGGTCACACGCTGGATCCCATTATTTCCAGGAATACTGACAACATCATATCTTCAACTAGAATTCATGACTTATCCTTGTCAGATCACTTTCTTGTTGAATGTATTTTGTCTATCAAGAAGGCATCTCTGCAGAAAAGAACTGTCTCATTCAGAAAACTTAGGGATCTTGACATCAATAATTTTATGCAGTGTATTACCGATTGTATGCGAAAAACTTCAGGCAACGATTTAAACTCAAAAGTAGAATCATACAATGTCAAGTTGAGGAATGTACTTGATGAAATGGCCCCCATTTTATCAAGAACCTTTACTCTAAAAGCCATTCGTCCCTGGATCAATTCTGCAGTACGGTCGGCTAAGCGTTTGCGCCATCAACTCGAACGGAAATGGCGTAAAACTAAGTTGACTGTGCATCATGAGTTGTTTAAACAACAATGTAAAAAAGTTAAAAACTTGATAAACCACCTAAAAAAGCAATATTTGAGTGAGAAAATTTCCGCTTGTGAATCTGACCAAAAACAGCTCTTCAAGATCCTAAAGTCACTGGAAGCCAAAGAAACCCATAATTTCTCCGATCATCTTTCCAAAACAGAGGTCGCAAATGCGTTCTCAGAGTTTTTTATCACAAAGATTAACTCCTTAAAACATCTCTTCCCGTACTCATTGGCAGCATTACAGAAATTGTTAACAACTCAGTGAGTTCTGGCTATCTACCGCCTAGTCTGAAAACAGCTCTTGTTACCCCACTTCTTAAAAAAACATCTCTTGATCCCACAATGCTGAAAAATTATCGCCCGGTCTCGAATCTTCCTTTTATCTCCAAGATTATAGAAAAAGTCATTGCATAACAACTGCGTGCGCATTTGGACGATAATTGTTTACTTGACCCTAAGCAGTCTGCATATAGACCTGGTTATTCAACAGAGACTGCCCTTCTCTCAGTCCAAAATGCGGTTTTGGAATCTATTGACAACAAAAAAGGTGTTGCGTTGGTGCTACTTGACCTTTCAGCCGCATTCGACACGATTGACCATGAAATTCTTTTTGAACGACTTTCTCAGCTAGGAATAGAAGGATCAGCACTAGATTGGTTTCGATCTTATTTGAGTAACCGAACCCAGTGTGTTACCGTTGATGGCAACAAATCTGAAATAGCCTCACTTGAATTTGGGGTACCCCAGGGTTCCGTTCTCGGCCCAATTTTATTCACCCTTTATATGCAGCCTCTGGGCGCCATTATTCGCTCACACGGTATTGAGTGCATCTTTTACGCTGATGACTCCCAGTTATATGTAGAATTTAACCCCATTGATTATGAAGATACAGCCACACAGTTTATGCGTCTCGAAAACTGTATTAAGGAAGTGAGAGCATTTATGCTACAAAACAAACTTAAATTAAATGACGAAAAAACTGAGCTGATAGTATTTTCCTCAAGATTCAGACCCGCACCAGACACTCTGCCACGGCTCATGGTTGGTGATGTAGTGATTAATCCGTCAACTAAGGTTCGGAATTTAGGTGTCTATTTCGACAGACACCTAACTATGGCTGATCATATTACCAAAATATGTCAGTCTGCCAACTGGTACCTCCGTAAACTGGGTCGCTCTCGAAAAATTTTGACGAAGAAGGCTGCAGTGTGCCAGGTGCATGCATTTATCACATCACGCTTAGATTATTGCAACTCATTGTTGTATGGGCTTCCAGGCAAGCAGATACAAAGGTTGCAACAAATACAGAACACAGCTGCCCGTATTGTCTCACTGACGAAGCGGCGCCAACACATAACTCCAGTCCTGAAAGATCTTCATTGGCTTCCTATTTCATCACGGATTCAGTTCAAGGTCTTACTTTTTGCACACAGGGCTCGCTGCTGTGATCTGACCCCGGCTTATATAAGCGACCTAGTGGTTCCGTATGAGCCTAAACGCACGTTAAGGTCTTCTATGCATGACTTGCTTGAAGAGACTACCTGCAACTTGGTATCATATGGTGGCCGCTCCTTCTCTCATAGTGCACCTAGGCTTTTCAATGAGCTACCCATTTCAGTGCGACAGACTGCGCCAAGTGCTTTCAAATCGGTACTGAAAACCTATCTTTTTGGTAAACCATACTCGGAGTGATTTCCGCGTAGCACTATGCAAATCTACAGTACAGAAGTACTGTCACATGTAACCATGATTTTTCTTGTAAAGCGCCATGGAACTTTTTATTATTGTGAAATGAGCGCTATATAAATATCTATTATTATTATTATTATTATTATTATTATTGGTTTAGTCAACTAAAAAACTTTTTTTTTCAATTGTTTGCCTGTGGTTACCCTTATGAAATTTCTCAAAAAATTTCAAATTTTTTTTGGCCCATTTTATGATGCAAAAATGTTCTACATATAAAAATACCATTGTTTTCACATTTACTGCTGCTGAAATCGCTTGTTCTGACTGAATAAATCAACTTGAAGTACAGAATGGGTATCACTGAAGGCCTAAATTCAACTTTTCCGGCAATGACAGCCATAAGTTCACGCACAGTGTCACTTTCCATACATTATAAAATCGGGACTCGGAGTTTCACTCGTTTGAAATATGAAACACGAGTCAAACAAAATTCTCCTATATTCTTTCTCAACAGACTGAATGAATAATCTTCAATTCATTTTTAGTGTTCCATCTATTCAAAATATAGATGTCACAGCCGACAGAAAGAAATTTGTCAATTCCAATCGTTTGTTTTTCAGTACTTCTATAGGAAAGCAACTTCTGCGATTTGGAAGACTGCAGTATTTTCGATTATACGTCCATAGCAACTTCTGATCAGAAAGGCGGAGGTAAGTGAGTCTGAAAACTAATGATGCCTTCCAGAAGCTAATTTTGATTATTCCCTTTTGAAAATGGAAAGGTCGAATAGAAATGACGCTTGAATATCAGTCAATACAGGCATCTAAGAAACTGATTTCAAGCCACTTGAAGGGTTTTTTCCCACACGGGAGGCCAGGCTTGGTGGGGTAATTTTGCTGCCGAGAGATATTCCTACAAACACAATGACGTGTATGTAGATAACGGTGTGCGAGGTGATAAGGGTGGATTTGCTTCGGATACCCCCAAGCATAGTCTCATAATTGTGCAGTGCTATGGGATGAGCTTTTACTAAAATTTTCCAGCTAAGTTTCTCAGTGGTCATTTAGACTAAAAAGAGTACGTTTTGAACAAATTCAATTTTTAAATTCTTTGAGTTATTAGGGGCGCAGAGTTCCGATGTGTGCTTATACCCAAATCACAGACTATAATGATTTGTACTTTTCAGTGGAGGGCTCGTCTGAACTATGTTTAGTCCTGCCGATACTTTCACCCCCCCCCCCCCCCAACACACACACACATATGCACACATACGCACATATAAGCTATAGACCAGGGAGTGCATTTACGCAACAGCTGACGCGTTTATGTTTTATAATAGTACACATGAGCGTATTCTTGTATGGGCCCTGGAAACTACAGAAGTGATGTTAACTGGGGTGGACACTGCGTTGTGCGTTACTGCTTTAATATGACCCAGGGCCCAAACAAAGCCTTGCGTGTTTCTTCTCTGAAGAGGCATCATAATTGTAAACAATAAGCTAAACTTCATTTTGTTATGTTTAATAGCCATTATTTAGGCGTGAATACTGGGTGGGTGTGACCTAAAATGCCAGTAAACAATTAGGTGGTGGTTAAATTCTGAGTCTTTGGAACTCTGAAATTGTTTTTTTCCTAATAGGTGTTGTCCCTTCATCAGAGGGCCCTCGCATCTTCAGAATTGTCAATCTAAACGATATACGGGCGATTCTCTACTCCAGAAACATACGTAACGTGACTGAGAATAGATTGGATGTATGGACAAAAATATGGACAGGGGTAAAAAATAAGTGCCAATTCGGTAAAATTTCACAAATTTTCGAAAATGCGCTTTTTTATTAACACGATTTTCAGTGGGTCAAAAGGATCTTTCTCTTTAGTGAGATGCTCTGGATTTTGGCCCAGAACATCGGCACTTTCTATTCACTCCTTTTGGGGATATTTGTGCTCAAATTTTGACCCCGGGTGATGATATTTTGTACCAAAATAAGTAGTTCAGCGATCTGAACGTAGTGGCTACCCCTCTACGTTCAGATTCTTCCCATTCAATCCTATAGAAAAAGTTCCCATCAAGTTTTTATGGGAACTCAAAACTCGAAATTAAGAATATATATCAAGCTTTCGCCCTTATTACCGGCTGCAATCGATAGTACACGTATTTCCTTACATTTGGGAAGAGTTTATTAATCCAAACTAGGTTTTATCCTTTAAATGTCGTCATTTGTGTACTCGTGAGGCGGCGACGGAGATTTCAAAACCGGCCATGTTGTTGTTTAAATATAAAACAGTAAAAACGATAACCCGGTAGTGGCGCCGAAACGAATAGACCTTTTCATCGATGCGGAATAGGAAATTCGATCGCAATTGTGCAGAATGGGTTTGATAATCTGCTCTGTGCGAATGCGACTGAGTTTGATGGCCTCCTCTGCGCGAATGAGATCGAATTTCCTATTCCGCATCGATGAAAAGGTCTATTCGTTTCGGCGCCACTACCGGGTTATCGTTTTTACTGTTTTATATTTAAACAACAACATGGCCGGTTTTGAAATCTCCGTCGCCGCCTCACGAGTACACAAAGGACGACATTTAAAGGATAAAACCTAGTTTGGATTAATAAACTCTTCCCAAATGTAAGGAAATACGTGTACTATCGATTGCAGCCGGTAACAAGGGCGAAAGCTTGATATATATTCCTAATTTCGAGTTTTGAGTTCCCATAAAAAATTGATGGGAACTTTTTCTATAGGATTGAATGGGAAGAATCTGAACGTAGAGGGGTAGCCACTACGTTCAGATCGCTGAACTACAAAATAAGTGCCAACATCAGTCAGTTGTTACTATTTATAGTACCTCTGAATGTTAAGACTCCATTCTGGACACCTGAACAGATCCCCCGCCAAAAAATCGTCTGCTCAGTCATTACGCTGGTTTATAGTGTAACATATCACAGCTGCTTTGTTTCTGTTGATTTTTTGTTATTAAAAACTAGCGTATTGTTCCCTATATCCCCCCATCTCCCTCATGTACTCGAAAATGTACATTATTATCTCCTCTAGAAACAGAATGATGGAGGTCTAACAGTTTAAAGTTTTCCAGTTATATACTGCCACAAAAAATTGATTCGGGCTATAGCTCAGTAAGTTCAGGCGTTCGCTTTGTTGTATGAAAAGTGCGTGGTCGATGCGATGTGAGTTCAAAACCCATCTCTTCTTAATATTTTGCCCATTATCCTAACACATACATTTTTTCCTTTGTTCTGGTTGAATCGTCATCTATAGAACGTGTTTTCGCAAATTAGCTGGTCGAAAGGCTGGGATACTCCACAATCACATTTAAACAAAAATGTTGAAAAACAACCAATTGCCGCAAAAAACAGACCATTTCTCCTCAAGACACATTGTCTAATTAGGTGCCCTATTACCTTGCAAAAGTTAAGTCAAATAACGAGACGATAATCACTGTTTGATGATGCCTTTTGTCTGTTCAGCACCACTGTCTGCCAGATTTAATATTTCCTTGAAATGAAAGATTGCGAATATTCTCTACTACACTTAATAAACAGCCCTTCTGACAAACTAAAAGTGTATGTGCAATGGCACTCTTTATTACCACCATCCCGCGTTGAGTCCTTGGGCAAGGCACTCAACTCCGATTATCGACCTGGGGGCACGATGACGCTGTGTACTAAGATGTACTTCACGTCGATGGGGCGCATGTCTTCAACCAATCTAATCCTGCCTGTGCAGCAGTGAGGAGTTAAGATGTTGGGGAGCTGGCATCTGCTCGTCGTTGGTCGGTGGTTCTCTCTGGGTACTCCTGCTTCCTCCATCCATAAAACTGTCACCGTCACCATTTGACCTTGGCTGTCAAAGTGTTGTTAAACCCTAATAAATAAATAATAAATTACCACCATAGGCAATGCATTTCTTCTATGTTATGTCATTGGTGAGGCCCTCAATTTCATCTGTCCAAGTGGGAGCAGTTTGTGCATTGTTCAAATCTGTCCAACAGGTTAATGGTACACTACCCTTCAACCAATGCTAGAGCTGCATGAGCCGTTTCAGTAAGTTAGGAAGTAAGGTAGTAGATAGCTGCCGCAGGATGGCTCTCTCCATGCTATCCGTACTCTTCCATCCGACACAATACAAATCAGGTTGGTAAAAGAGTCACGATACCCCAATAATAAACAAACAAATGCTTTCCATGACTACAAACTTTAAATGTTCTGTGTATTTTGAGTTAAAAGATGTTTCTTTCACAGAATGACTGGTAAGGTGTCTCTACTTACAAGTTAGGCAACTTTTGGAGCTAACCTGCGGCGGCGGACTACTGTCAATATTCCATGTGCTATAGTGTGTGTGTCAGTTTTTATGGATAGCATACCTTCAAAGCGTGTGTATGGAATATTTTGTTTTGGAGGGAGCGTTGTATTTCAGTTTTACTTTTTAGATCCCTCAGTCATCTTTTCGTCTTAATTTGCCGCTCGAGGGTTTATCTGGGATATTTTTCGATATGCATGTATAGAGGCGGGAGTCACGGTGGGTATGGAAAGCGTTCACGTTACAACGATTAGTGTTTCACAGTTGATGTTTAGATTCCTACCTCCTGGTTTCCTACCTCTTCCTCTGTTTATCCCGGCTGAACATTAATTTAATGTATCATACTGAAGGTGAATGAATATTTTAGAGGGGAGCCGTTTGATCTGATATTTAGGTTCACATCCGACTTGTTTCATCATTTACTGGGCATTAGGTACCTAAACACGCTGGTCCTGGTTTTGCTCGGCTGTCGTTTAAGATAGTTTGCTTCAAACAAGCGAATGGTAACGTTCGTTCCATATTGTAGCCCTGGGAACGTTATGTACAGTTCAAGACGAGTCTCTCTTCAAACTACCCAGATCTATTATCGCGAAGAATTGTTAGCCGATTTGTGTGATTACTGGCCTTGATATTAGGTAATTTTATGTGTTGGTCAGTATTAATTCTGTGTCAGTATTAATTCAGGTAGGTCACACAACGAAATTGAGATTCGTTGGAAAGTTCAAGCCTTTCATGTAACAGCCAAAGATCGAAACTATGGACTCTTTTATTCTAAGTTGCGAACTTGTATACGCCAGTGTTCCAGTTAAGAATTCAACATTTATGATAATGTGAATGAGGTGTTCACTCACCACACAGAAACTGTTAAAATGACTTCAATAATTCAGAAGATAAAATTTCACAAGAATAAAATCGTGAACTATGGAAAGTTTTCTGCGTGTCACTTATTGGTTTAGTCAACTAAAAAACTTTTTTTTTTCAATAGTTTGCCTATGGTTACCCTTATGAAATTTCTCAAAAAACTTCAAATTTTTTTTGGCCCATTTTATGATGCAAAAATGTTCTACATATAAAAATACCATTGTTTTCACATTTACTGCTGCTGAAATCGCTTGTTCTGACTGAATAAATCAACTTGAAGTACAGAATGGGTATCACTGAAGGCCTAAATTCAACTTTTCAGGCAATGACAGCCACAGGTTCACGCACAGTGTCACTTTCCATACATTATAAAATCGGGACTCGGAGTTTCACTCGTTAGAAATATGAAACACGAGTCAAACAAAATTCACCCATATTCTTTCTCAACAGACTGAATGAATAATCTTCAATTCATTTTTAGTGTTCCATCTATTCAAAATATAGATGTCACAGCCGACAGAAAGAAATTTGTCAATTCCAATCGTTTGTTTTTCAGTACTTCTATAGGAAAGCAACTTCTGCGATTTGGAAGACTGCAGTATTTTCGATTATACCTCCATAGCAACTTCTGATCAAAAAGGCGGAGGTAAGTGAGTCTGAAAACTAATGATGCCTTCCAGAAGCTAATTTTGATTATTCCCTTTTGAAAATGGAAAGGTCGAATAGAAATGACGCTTGAATATCAGTCAATACAGGCATCTAAGAAACTGATTTCAAGCCACTTGAAGGGTTTTTTCCCACACGGGAGGCCAGGCTTGGTGGGGTAATTTTGCTGCCGAGAGATATTCCTACAAACACAATGACGTGTATGTAGATAACGGTGTGCGAGGTGATAAGGGTGGATTTGCTTCGGATACCCCCAAGCATAGTCTCATAATTGTGCAGTGCTATGGGATGAGCTTTTACTAAAATTTTTCAGCTAAGTTTGTCAGTGGTCATTTAGAGTAAAAAGAGTACGTTTTGAACAAATTCAATTTTTAAATTCTTTGAGTTATTAGGGGCGCAGAGTTCCGATGTGTGCTTATACCCAAATCAAGACTATAATGATTTGTACTTTTCAGTGGAGGGCTCGGCTGAACTATGTTTAGTCCTGCCGATACTTTCACCCCCCCCCCCCCCCCCCCCACACACACACATACACACATACGCACACGTACGCACGTAAAAGCTATAGACCAGGGAGTGCATTTACGCAATAGCTGACGCGTTTATGTTTTATAATAGTACACATGAGCGTATTCTTGTATGGGCCCTGGAAACTACAGAAGTGATGTTAACTGGGGTGGACACTGCGTTGTGCGTTACTGCTTTAATATGACCCAGGGCCCAAACAAAGCCTTGCGTGTTTCTTCTCTGAAGAGGCATCATAATTGTAAACAATAAGCTAAACTTCATTTTGTTATGTTTAATAGCCATTATTTAGGCGTGAATACTGGGTGGGTGTGACCTAAAATGCCAGTAAACAATTAGGTGGTGGTTAAATTCTGAGTCTTTGGAACTGTGAAATTGTTTTTTCCTAATAGGTGTTGTCCCTTCATCAGAGGGCCCTCGCATCTTCAGAATTGTCAATCTAAACGATATACGGGCGATTCTGTACTCCAGAAACATACGTAACGTGACTGAGGATAGATTGGATGTATGGACAAAAATATGGACAGGGGTAAAAAATAAGTGCCAATTCGGTAAAATTTCACAAATTTTCGAAAATGCGCTTTTTTATTAACACGATTTTCAGTGGGTCAAAAGGATCTTTCTCTTTAGTGAGATGCTCTGGATTTTGGCCCAGAACATCGGCACTTTCTACTCACTCCTTTTTTGGGATATTTGTGCTCAAATTTTGACCCCGGGTGATGATATTTTGTACCAAAATAAGTGCCAACATCAGTCAGTTGTTACTATTTATAGTACCTCTGAATGTTAAGACTCCATTCTGGACACCTGAACAGATCCCCCGCAAAAAAATCGTCTGCTCAGTCATTACGCTGGTTTATAGTGTAACATATCACAGCTGGTTTGTTTCTGTTGATTTTTTGTTATTAAAAACTAGCGTATTGTTCCATATACCCCCCATCTCCCTCATGTACTCGAAAATGTACATTATTATCTCCTCTAGAAACAGAATGATGGAGGTCTAACAGTTTAAAGTTTTCCAGTTATATACTGCCACAAGAAATTGTTTCGGGCTATAGCTCAGTAAGTTCAGGCGTTCGCTTTGTTATATGAAAAGTGCGTGGTCGATGCGATGTGAGTTCAAAACCCATCTCTTCTTAATATTTTGCCCATTATCCTAACACATACATTTTTTCCTTTGTTCTGGTTGAATCGTCATCTATAGAACGTGGTTTCGCAAATTAGCTGGTCGAAAGGCTGGGATACTCCACAATCACAGTTAAACAAAAATGTTGAAAAACAACCAATTGCCGCAAAAAACAGACCATTTCTCCTCAAGACACATTGTCTAATTAGGTGCCCTATTACCTTGCAAAAGTTAAGTCAAATAACGAGACGATAATCACTGTTTGATGATGCCTTTTGTCTGTTCAGCACCACTGTCTGCCAGATTTAATATTTCCTTGAAATGAAAGATTGCGAATATTCTCTACTACACTTAATAAACAGCCCTTCTGACAAACTAAAAGTGTATGTGCAATGGCACTCTTTATTACCACCATCCCGCGTTGAGTCCTTGGGCAAGGCACTCAACTCCGATTATCCACCTGGGGGCACGATGGCGCTGTGTACTAAGATGTACTTCACGTCGATGGGGCGCATGTCTTCAACCAATCTAATCCTGCCTGTGCAGCAGTGAGGAGTTAAGATGTTGGGGAGCTGGCATCTGCTGGTCGTTGGTCGGTGGTTCTCTCTGGGTACTCCTGCTTCCTCCATCCATAAAACTGTCACCGTCACCATTTGACCTTGGCTGTCAAAGTGTTGTTAAACCCTAATAAATAAATAATAAATTACCACCATAGGCAATGCATTTCTTCTATGTTATGTCATTGGTGAGGCCCTCAATTTCATCTGTCCAAGTGGGAGCAGTTTGTGCATTGTTCAAATCTGTCCAACAGGTTAATGGTACACTACCCTTCAACCAATGCTAGAGCTGCATGAGCCGTTTCAGTAAGTTAGGAAGTAAGGTAGTAGATAGCTGCCGCAGGATGGCTCTCTCCATGCTATCCGTACTCTTCCATCCGACACAATACAAATCAGGTTGGTAAAAGAGTCACGATACCCCAATAATAAACAAACAAATGCTTTCCATGACTACAAACTTTAAATGTTCTGTGTATTTTGAGTTAAAAGATGTTTCTTTCACAGAATGACTGGTAAGGTGTCTCTACTTACAAGTTAGGCAACTTTTGAAGCTAACCTGGGGCGGCGGACTACTGTCAATATTCCATGTGCTATAGTGTGTGTGTCAGTTTTTATGGATAGCATACCTTCAAAGCGTGTGTATGGAATATTTTGTTTTGGAGGGAGCGTTGTATTTCAGTTTTACTTTTTAGATCCCTCAGTCATCTTTTCGTCTTAATTTGCCGCTCGAGGGTTTATCTGGAATATTTTTCGATATGCATGTATAGAGGCGGGAGTCACGGTGGGTATGGAAAGCGTTCACGTTACAACGATTAGTGTTTCACAGTTGATGTTTAGATAACTACCTCCTGGTTTCCTACCTCTTCCTCTGTTTATCCCGGCTGAACATTAATTTAATGTATCATACTGAAGGTGAATGAATATTTTAGAGGGGAGCCGTTTGATCTGATATTTAGGTTCACATCCGACTTGTTTCATCATTTACTGGGCATTAGGTACCTAAACACGCTGGTCCTGGTTTTGCTCGGCTGTCGTTTAAGATAGTTTGCTTCAAACAAGCGAATGGTAACGTTCGTTCCATATTGTAGCCCTGGGAACGTTATGTACAGTTCAAGACGAGTCTCTCTTCAAACTACCCAGATCTATTATCGCGAAGAATTGTTAGCCGATTTGTGTGATTACTGGCCTTGATATTAGGTAATTTTATGTGTTGGTCAGTATTAATTCTGTGTCAGTATTAATTCAGGTAGGTCACACAACGAAATTGAGATTCGTTGGAAAGTTTAAGCCTTTCATGTAACAGCCAAAGATCGAAACTATGGACTCTTTTATTCTAAGTTGCGAACTTGTATACGCCAGTGTTCCAGTTAAGAATTCAACATTTATGATAATGTGAATGAGGTGTTCACTCACCACACAGAAACTGTTAAAATGACTTCAATAATTCAGAAGATAAAATTTCACAAGAATAAAATCGTGAACTATGGAAAGTTTTCTGCGTGTCACTTATTGGTTTAGTCAACTAAAAAACTTTTTTTTTTCAATAGTTTGCCTATGGTTACCCTTATGAAATTTCTCAAAAAACTTCAAATTTTTTTTGGCCCATTTTATGATGCAAAAATGTTCTACATATAAAAATACCATTGTTTTCACATTTACTGCTGCTGAAATCGCTTGTTCTGACTGAATAAATCAACTTGAAGTACAGAATGGGTATCACTGAAGGCCTAAATTCAACTTTTCAGGCAATGACAGCCACAGGTTCACGCACAGTGTCACTTTCCATACATTATAAAATCGGGACTCGGAGTTTCACTCGTTAGAAATATGAAACACGAGTCAAACAAAATTCACCCATATTCTTTCTCAACAGACTGAATGAATAATCTTCAATTCATTTTTAGTGTTCCATCTATTCAAAATATAGATGTCACAGCCGACAGAAAGAAATTTGTCAATTCCAATCGTTTGTTTTTCAGTACTTCTATAGGAAAGCAACTTCTGCGATTTGGAAGACTGCAGTATTTTCGATTATACCTCCATAGCAACTTCTGATCAAAAAGGCGGAGGTAAGTGAGTCTGAAAACTAATGATGCCTTCCAGAAGCTAATTTTGATTATTCCCTTTTGAAAATGGAAAGGTCGAATAGAAATGACGCTTGAATATCAGTCAATACAGGCATCTAAGAAACTGATTTCAAGCCACTTGAAGGGTTTTTTCCCACACGGGAGGCCAGGCTTGGTGGGGTAATTTTGCTGCCGAGAGATATTCCTACAAACACAATGACGTGTATGTAGATAACGGTGTGCGAGGTGATAAGGGTGGATTTGCTTCGGATACCCCCAAGCATAGTCTCATAATTGTGCAGTGCTATGGGATGAGCTTTTACTAAAATTTTTCAGCTAAGTTTGTCAGTGGTCATTTAGAGTAAAAAGTGTACGTTTTGAACAAATTCAATTTTTAAATTCTTTGAGTTATTAGGGGCGCAGAGTTCCGATGTGTGCTTATACCCAAATCAAGACTATAATGATTTGTACTTTTCAGTGGAGGGCTCGGCTGAACTATGTTTAGTCCTGTCGATACTTTCACCCCCCCCCCCCCCCCCCCACACACACACACATACGCACACATACGCACGTATAAGCTATAGACCAGGGAGTGCATTTACGCAATAGCTGACGCGTTTATGTTTTATAATAGTACACATGAGCGTATTCTTGTATGGGCCCTGGAAACTACAGAAGTGATGTTAACTGGGGTGGACACTGCGTTGTGCGTTACTGCTTTAATATGACCCAGGGCCCAAACAAAGCCTTGCGTGTTTCTTCTCTGAAGAGGCATCATAATTGTAAACAATAAGCTAAACTTCATTTTGTTATGTTTAATAGCCATTATTTAGGCGTGAATACTGGGTGGGTGTGACCTAAAATGCCAGTAAACAATTAGGTGGTGGTTGAATTCTGAGTCTTTGGAACTGTGAAATTGTTTTTTCCTAATAGGTGTTGTCCCTTCATCAGAGGGCCCTCGCATCTTCAGAATTGTCAATCTAAACGATATACGGGCGATTCTGTACTCCAGAAACATACGTAACGTGACTGAGAATAGATTGGATGTATGGACAAAAATATGGACAGGGGTAAAAAATAAGTGCCAATTCGGTAAAATTTCACAAATTTTCGAAAATGCGCTTTTTTATTAACACGATTTTCAGTGGGTCAAAAGGATCTTTCTCTTTAGTGAGATGCTCTGGATTTTGGCCCAGAACATCGGCACTTTCTACTCACTCCTTTTTTGGGATATTTGTGCTCAAATTTTGACCGCGGGTGATGATATTTGGTACCAAAATAAGTGCCAACATCAGTCAGTTGTTACTATTTATAGTACCTCTGAATGTTAAGACTCCATTCTGGACACCTGAACAGATCCCCCGCAAAAAAATCGTCTGCTCAGTCATTACGCTGGTTTATAGTGTAACATATCACAGCTGGTTTGTTTCTGTTGATTTTTTGTTATTAAAAACTAGCGTATTGTTCCATATACCCCCCATCTCCCTCATGTACTCGAAAATGTACATTATTATCTCCTCTAGAAACAGAATGATGGAGGTCTAACAGTTTAAAGTTTTCCAGTTATATACTGCCACAAGAAATTGTTTCGGGCTATAGCTCAGTAAGTTCAGGCGTTCGCTTTGTTATATGAAAAGTGCGTGGTCGATGCGATGTGAGTTCAAAACCCATCTCTTCTTAATATTTTGCCCATTATCCTAACACATACATTTTTTCCTTTGTTCTGGTTGAATCGTCATCTATAGAACGTGGTTTCGCAAATTAGCTGGTCGAAAGGCTGGGATACTCCACAATCACAGTTAAACAAAAATGTTGAAAAACAACCAATTGCCGCAAAAAACAGACCATTTCTCCTCAAGACACATTGTCTAATTAGGTGCCCTATTACCTTGCAAAAGTTAAGTCAAATAACGAGACGATAATCACTGTTTGATGATGCCTTTTGTCTGTTCAGCACCACTGTCTGCCAGATTTAATATTTCCTTGAAATGAAAGATTGCGAATATTCTCTACTACACTTAATAAACAGCCCTTCTGACAAACTAAAAGTGTATGTGCAATGGTACTCTTTATTACCACCATCCCGCGTTGAGTCCTTGGGCAAGGCACTCAACTCCGATTATCCACCTGGGGGCACGATGACGCTGTGTACTAAGATGTACTTCACGTCGATGGGGCGCATGTCTTCAACCAATCTAATCCTGCCTGTGCAGCAGTGAGGAGTTAAGATGTTGGGGAGCTGGCATCTGCTCGTCGTTGGTCGGTGGTTCTCTCTGGGTACTCCTGCTTCCTCCATCCATAAAACTGTCACCGTCACCATTTGACCTTGGCTGTCAAAGTGTTGTTAAACCCTAATAAATAAATAATAAATTACCACCATAGGCAATGCATTTCTTCTATGTTATGTCATTGGTGAGGCCCTCAATTTCATCTGTCCAAGTGGGAGCAGTTTGTGCATTGTTCAAATCTGTCCAACAGGTTAATGGTACACTACCCTTCAACCAATGCTAGAGCTGCATGAGCCGTTTCAGTAAGTTAGGAAGTAAGGTAGTAGATAGCTGCCGCAGGATGGCTCTCTCCATGCTATCCGTACTCTTCCATCCGACACAATACAAATCAGGTTGGTAAAAGAGTCACGATACCCCAATAATAAACAAACAAATGCTTTCCATGACTACAAACTTTAAATTTTCTGTGTATTTTGAGTTAAAAGATGTTTCTTTCACAGAATGACTGGTAAGGTGTCTCTACTTACATGTTAGGCAACTTTTGGAGCTAACCTGGGGCGGCGGACTAGTGTCAATATTCCATGTGCTATAGTGTGTGTGTCAGTTTTTATGGATAGCATACCTTCAAAGCGTGTGTATGGAATAGTTTGTTTTGGAGGGAGCGTTGTATTTCAGTTTTACTTTTTAGATCCCTCAGTCATCTTTTCGTCTTAATTTGCCGCTCGAGGGTTTATCTGGAATATTTTTCGATATGCATGTATAGAGGCGGGAGTCACGGTGGGTATGGAAAGCGTTCACGTTACAACGATTAGTGTTTCACAGTTGATGTTTAGATTCCTACCTCCTGGTTTCCTACCTCTTCCTCTGTTTATCCCGGCTGAACATTAATTTAATGTATCATACTGAAGGTGAATGAATATTTTAGAGGGGAGCCGTTTGATCTGATATTTAGGTTCACATCCGACTTGTTTCATCATTTACTGGGCATTAGGTACCTAAACACGCTGGTCCTGGTTTTGCTCGGCTGTCGTTTAAGATAGTTTGCTTCAAACAAGCGAATGGTAACGTTCGTTCCATATTGTAGCCCTGGGAACGTTATGTACAGTTCAAGACGAGTCTCTCTTCAAACTACCCAGATCTATTATCGCGAAGAATTGTTAGCCGATTTGTGTGATTACTGGCCTTGATATTAGGTAATTTTATGTGTTGGTCAGTATTAATTCTGTGTCAGTATTAATTCAGGTAGGTCACACAACGAAATTGGGATTCGTTGGAAAGTTCAAGCCTTTCATGTAACAGCCAAAGATCGAAACTATGGACTCTTTTATTCCAAGTTGCGAACTTGTATACGCCAGTGTTCCAGTTAAGAATTCAACATTTATGGTAATGTGAATGAGGTGTTCACTCACCACACAGAAACTGTTAAAATGACTTCAATAATTCAGAAGATAAAATTTCACAAGAATAAAATCGTGAACTATGGAAAGTTTTCTGCGTGTCACTTATTGGTTTAGTCAACTAAAAAACTTTTTTTTTTCAATAGTTTGCCTATGGTTACCCTTATGAAATTTCTCTAAAAACTTCAAATTTTTTTTGGCCCATTTTATGATGCAAAAATGTTCTACATATAAAAATACCATTGTTTTCACATTTACTGCTGCTGAAATCGCTTGTTCTGACTGAATAAATCAACTTGAAGTACAGAATGGGTATCACTGAAGGCCAAAATTCAACTTTTCAGGCAATGACAGCCACAGGTTCACGCACAGTGTCACTTTCCATACATTATAAAATCGGGACTCGGAGTTTCACTCGTTAGAAATATGAAACACGAGTCAAACAAAATTCACCCATATTCTTTCTCAACAGACTGAATGAATAATCTTCAATTCATTTTTAGTGTTCCATCTATTCAAAATATAGATGTCACAGCCGACAGAAAGAAATTTGTCAATTCCAATCGTTTGTTTTTCAGTACTTCTATAGGAAAGCAACTTCTGCGATTTGGAAGACTGCAGTATTTTCGATTATACCTCCATAGCAACTTCTGATCAGAAAGGCGGAGGTAAGTGAGTCTGAAAACTAATGATGCCTTCCAGAAGCTAATTTTGATTATTCCCTTTTGAAAATGGAAAGGTCGAATAGAAATGACGCTTGAATATCAGTCAATACAGGCATCTAAGAAACTGATTTCAAGCCACTTGAAGGGTTTTTTTTCCCACACGGGAGGCCAGGCTTGGTGGGGTAATTTTGCTGCCGAGAGATATTCCTACAAACACAATGACGTGTATGTAGATAACGGTGTGCGAGGTGATAAGGGTGGATTTGCTTCGGATACCCCCAAGCATAGTCTCATAATTGTGCAGTGCTATGGGATGAGCTTTTACTAAAATTGTTCAGCTAAGTTTGTCAGTGGTCATTTAGAGTAAAAAGAGTACGTTTTGAACAAATTCAATTTTTAAATTCTTTGAGTTATTAGGGGCGCAGATTTTCGATGTGTGCTTATACCCAAATCAAGACTATAATGATTTGTACTTTTCAGTGGAGGGCTCGGCTGAACTATGTTTAGTCCTGCCGATACTTTCACCCCCCCCCCCCACCCACCCCCCCCCCCCACCCCCCCCCCCCACACACACACACACACACATACGCACACATACGCACGTATAAGCTATAGACCAGGGAGTGCATTTACGCAATAGCTGACGCGTTTACGTTTTATAATAGTACACATGAGCGTATTCTTGTATGGGCCCTGGAAACTACAGAAGTGATGTTAACTGGGGTGGACACTGCGTTGTGCGTTACTGCTTTAATATGACCCAGGGCCCAAACAAAGCCTTGCGTGTTTCTTCTCTGAAGAGGCATCATAATTGTAAACAATAAGCTAAACTTCATTTTGTTATGTTTAATAGCCATTATTTAGGCGTGAATACTGGGTGGGTGTGACCTAAAATGCCAGTAAACAATTAGGTGGTGGTTAAATTCTGAGTCTTTGGAACTGTGAAATTGTTTTTTCCTAATAGGTGTTGTCCCTTCATCAGAGGGCCCTCGCAATTTCAGAATTGTCAATCTAAACGATATACGGGCGATTCTGTACTCCAGAAACATACGTAACGTGACTGAGAATAGATTGGATGTATGGACAAAAATATGGACAGGGGTAAAAAATAAGTGCCAATTCGGTAAAATTTCACAAATTTTCGAAAATGCGCTTTTTTATTAACACGATTTTCAGTGGGTCAAAAGGATCTTTCTCTTTAGTGAGATGCTCTCGATTTTGGCCCAGAACATCGGCACTTTCTATTCACTCCTTTTTGGGATATTTGTGCTCAAATTTTGACCCCGGGTGATGATATTTTGTACCAAAATAAGTGCCAACATCAGTCAGTTGTTACTATTTATAGTACCTCTGAATGTTCTCCATTCTGGACACCTGAACAGATCCCCCGCAAAAAAATCGTCTGCTCAGTCATTACGCTGGTTTATAGTGTAACATATCACAGCTGCTTTGTTTCTGTTGATTTTTTGTTATTAAAATCTAGCGTATTGTTCCATATACCCCCCATCTCCCTCATGTACTCGAAAATGTACATTATTATCTCCTCTAGAAACAGAACGATGGAGGTCTAACAGTTTAAAGTTTTCCAGTTATATACTGCCACAAGAAATTGATTCGGGCTATAGCTCAGTAAGTTCAGGCGTTCGCTTTGTTGTATGAAAAGTGCGTGGTCGATGCGATGTGAGTTCAAAACCCATCTCTTCTTAATATTTTGCCCATTATCCTAACACATACATTTTTTCCTTTGTTCTGGTTGAATCGTCATCTATAGAACGTGGTTTCGCAAATTAGCTGGTCGAAAGGCTGGGATACTCCACAATCACATTTAAACAAAAATGTTGAAAAACAACCAATTGCCGCAAAAAACAGACCATTTCTCCTCAAGACACATTGTCTAATTAGGTGCCCTATTACCTTGCAAAAGTTAAGTCAAATAACGAGACGATAATCACTGTTTGATGATGCCTTTTGTCTGTTCAGCACCACTGTCTGCCAGATTTAATATTTCCTTGAAATGAAAGATTGCGAATATTCTCTACTACACTTAATAAACAGCCCTTCTGACAAACTAAAAGTGTATGTGCAATGGCACTCTTTATTACCACCATCCCGCGTTGAGTCCTTGGGCAAGGCACTCAACTCCGATTATACACCTGGGGGCACGATGACGCTGTGTACTAAGATGTACTTCACGTCGATGGGGCGCATGTCTTCATCCAATCTAATCCTGCCTGTGCAGCAGTGAGGAGTTAAGATGTTGGGGAGCTGGCATCTGCTCGTCGTTGGTCGGTGGTTCTCTCTGGGTACTCCTGCTTCCTCCATCCATAAAACTGTCACCGTCACCATTTGACCTTGGCTGTCAAAGTGTTGTTAAACCCTAATAAATAAATAATAAATTACCACCATAGGCAATGCATTTCTTCTATGTTATGTCATTGGTGAGGCCCTCAATTTCATCTGTCCAAGTGGGAGCAGTTTGTGCATTGTTCAAATCTGTCCAACAGGTTAATGGTACACTACCCTTCAACCAATGCTAGAGCTGCATGAGCCGTTTCAGTAAGTTAGGAAGTAAGGTAGTAGATAGCTGCCGCAGGATGGCTCTCTCCATGCTATCCGTACTCTTCCATCCGACACAATACAAATCAGGTTGGTAAAAGAGTCACGATACCCCAATAATAAACAAACAAATGCTTTCCATGACTACAAATTTTAAATTTTCTGTGTATTTTGAGTTAAAAGATGTTTCTTTCACAGAATGACTGGTAAGGTGTCTCTACTTACAAGTTAGGCAACTTTTGGAGCTAACCTGGGGCGGCGGACTAGTGTCAATATTCCATGTGCTATAGTGTGTGTGTCAGTTTTTATGGATAGCATACCTTCAAAGCGTGTGTATGGAATAGTTTGTTTTGGAGGGAGCGTTGTATTTCAGTTTTACTTTTTAGATCCCTCCGTCATCTTTTCGTCTTAATTTGCCGCTCGAGGGTTTATCTGGAATATTTTTCGATATGCATGTATAGAGGCGGGAGTCACGGTGGGTATGGAAAGCGTTCACGTTACAACGATTAGTGTTTCACAGTTGATGTTTAGATTCCTACCTCCTGGTTTCCTACCTCTTCCTCTGTTTATCCCGGCTGAACATTAATTTAATGTATCATACTGAAGGTGAATGAATATTTTAGAGGGGAGCCGTTTGATCTGATATTTAGGTTCACATCCGACTTGTTTCATCATTTACTGGGCATTAGGTACCAAAACACGCTGGTCCTGGTTTTGCTCGGCTGTCGTTTAAGATAGTTTGCTTCAAACAAGCGAATGGTAACGTTCGTTCCATATTGTAGCCCTGGGAACGTTATGTACAGTTCAAGACGAGTCTCTCTTCAAACTACCCAGATCTATTATCGCGAAGAATTGTTAGCCGATTTGTGTGATTACTGGCCTTGATATTAGGTAATTTTATGTGTTGGTCAGTATTAATTCTGTGTCAGTATTAATTCAGGTAGGTCACGCAACGAAATTGGGATTCGTTGGAAAGTTCAAGCCTTTCATGTAACAGCCAAAGATCGAAACTATGGACTCTTTTATTCTAAGTTGCGAACTTGTATACGCCAGTGTTCCAGTTAAGAATTCAACTTTTATGATAATGTGAATGAGGTGTTCACTCACCACACAGAAACTGTTAAAATGACTTCAATAATTCAGAAGATAAAATTTCACAAGAATAAAATCGTGAACTATGGAAAGTTTTATGCGTGCCACTTATTGGTTTAGTCAACTAAAAAACTTTTTTTTTTCAATTGTTTGCCTATGGTTACCCTTATGAAATTTCTCAAAAAACTTCAAATTTTTTTTGGCCCATTTTATGATGCAAAAATGTTCTACATATAAAAATACCATTGTTTTCACATTTACTGCTGCTGAAATCGCTTGTTCTGACTGAATAAATCAACTTGAAGTACAGAATGGGTATCACTGAAGGCCTAAATTCAACTTTTCCGGCAATGACAGCCACAGGTTCACGCACAGTGTCACTTTCCATACATTATAAAATCGGGACTCGGAGTTTCACTCGTTAGAATGAAACACGAGTCAAACAAAATTCACCCATATTCTTTCTCAACAGACTGAATGACTGATCTTCAATTCATTTTTAGTGTTCCATCTATTCAAAATATAGATGTCACAGCCGACAGAAAGAAATTTGTCAATTCCAATCGTTTGTTTTTCAGTACTTCTATAGGAAAGCAACTTCTGCGATTTGGAAGACTGCAGTATTTTCGATTATACCTCCATAGCAACTTCTGATCAGAAAGGCGGAGGTCAGTGAGTCTGAAAACTAATGATGCCTTCCAGAAGCTAATTTTGATTATTCCCTTTTGAAAATGGAAAGGTCGAATAGAAATGACGCTTGAATATCAGTCAATACAGGCATCTAAGAAACTGATTTTAAGCCACTTGAAGGGTTTTTTCCCACACGGGAGGCCAGGCTTGGTGGGGTAATTTTGCTGCCGAGAGATATTCCTACAAACACAATGACGTGTATGTAGATAACGGTGTGCGAGGTGATAAGGGTGGATTTGCTTCGGATACCCCCAAGCATAGTCTCATAATTGTGCAGTGCTATGGGATGAGCTTTTACTAAAATTTTCCAGCTAAGTTTGTCAGTGGTCATTTAGAGTAAAAAGAGTACGTTTTGAACAAATTCAATTTTCAAATTCTTTGAGTTATTAGGGGCGCAGAGTTTCGATGTGTGCTTATACCCAAATCAAGACTATAATGATTTGTACTTTTCAGTGGAGGGCTCGGCTGAACTATAATTAGTCCTGCCGATACTTTCACCCCCCCCCCCCCCCCCCCACACACACACACACATACGCACATATAAGCTATAGACCAGGGAGTGCATTTACGCAACAGCTGACGCGTTTATGTTTTATAATAGTACACATGAGCGTATTCTTGTATGGGCCCTGGAAACTACAGAAGTGATGTTAACTGGGGTGGACACTGCGTTGTGCGTTACTGCTTTAATATGACCCAGGGCCCAAACAAAGCCTTGCGTGTTTCTTCTCTGAAGAGGCATCATAATTGTAAACAATAAGCTAAACTTCATTTTGTTATGTTTAATAGCCATTATTTAGGCGTGAATACTGGGTGGGTGTGACCTAAAATGCCAGAAAACAATTAGGTGGTGGTTAAATTCTGAGTCTTTGGAACTCTGAAATTGTTTTTTCCTAATAGGTGTTGTCCCTTCATCAGAGGGCCCTCGCATCTTCAGAATTCTCAATCTAAACGATATACGGGCGATTCTGTACTCCAGAAACATACGTAACGTGACTGAGAATAGATTGGATGTATGGGCAAAAATATGGACAGGGGTAAAAAATAAGTGCCAATTCGGTAAAATTTCACAAATTTTCGGAAATGCGCTTTTTTATTAACACGATTTTCAGTGGGTCAAAAGGATCTTTCTCTTTAGTGAGATGCTCTGGATTTTGGCCCAGAACATCGGCACTTCTCACTCCTTTTTGGGATATTTGTGCTCAAATTTTGACCCCGGGTGATGATATTTTGTACCAAAATAAGTGCCAACATCAGTCAGTTGTTACTATTTATAGTACCTCTGAATGTTGAGACTCCATTCTGGACACCTGAACAGATCCCCCGCCAAAAAATCGTCTGCTCATTCATTACGCTGGTTTATCGTGTAACATATCACAGATGCTTTGTTTCTGTTGATTTTTGTTATTAAAAACTAGCGTATTGTTCCCTATACCACCCATCTCCCTCATGTACTCGAAAATGTACATTATTATCTCCTCCAGAAACTGAATGATGGAGGTCTAACAGTTTAAAGTTTTCCAGTTATATACTGCCACAAGAAATTGATTCGGGCAATAGCTCAGTAAGTTCAGGCGTTCGCTTTGGAGCCTCGTTTTGGTTGTTAAACTGGCAAGAGGCATGGAATTTAGAGCGTCAATATTTCCTAAATTTCAATTTATTGGTTTTCTAATTGATTTTGATTTGTGGTGCCATCGATGCTTTAAAGTCTTGAGAATCAAGTGTCACGCAGATTTTAGCCTTTAAGTCTAATTTGAAACACCTATTTAGAAGTTTGATTATAAGTTCCAATACACATTTGTTGACAAGATGGCGACGCCCATGGTTACGAATAAACAAAGTCAAAACAGACAGAAAAATGCTGATATGAGAGTCGAGTACAAAAATTATAAAAAGGATTCTACTGTGAGATTATTAGTTGGAGATAACAGACAAACTAAAGCAATACATATTATCAATGAAATTGATTCTGTGTGTGGAGAGCACTCTGTTCTTGCCTGTGTACCTGTGGGTGGCGATGCTTTTGATGTGACATTATCAGATAAAACGCGAGCGGCAGTTTTGGTAGATGTTTTTAGTGACAAACACCCTGATTATCACCCTAGAACAATTTTTTCAGAACATGTCATGGTATCTTTCATGCATCTACCCTCGTATATTGATGATGAAGTGCTTATTGCAAAGCTTGAACTCTTGGGTGTTACAGTTGTGTCCAAAATCAATCGAAGATTATATCCAGGAACTGACATTGCTGATGGAACACGATATTTGAAAGTTAAATTCCCACCTACAATTAAATCTTTACCATACAGCATGAAATTTGACACTGTTGATGGACCAAATTACTATAGAGTTATTCATAATGACCAAATAAAAGTATGCAGAAACTGTTTATCAGACTCTCACTTAATTCAGGACTGTCCTAATTTGATTTGTTTCAAGTGTAAAGTGAAAGGGCATATAGCCAGAAATTGTTTAAAGGATCAGTGCAAAACCTGTAAAAACAATTTAAGAAATTGTGTATGTAATGTTGAGACTGATAATCTGTCCAGTGCCAAAACTGATAGGGAGATATCTAGTATTAACAATGAAGGAGAAATGTTCAGCAAGGATAAAATTTGTGACAGTGGGGCCAAACTATGTGAAAAATGTGGCTTTAGTGGATTGGCATGTTCATGTGACCCCTTTCCCAATCTTGGAATAAATAATTCATGGCTTAATTCAGCTGATAGTGTTGAATCAATTGAATCAACATTTTCAGTGAAGTCTGATAGTATGGATACTTCACATGAATCCACAGTAGATGAAGTCACATTTGGTGATGTTTTAGAAAGTATCAATGTATCACAATCTGGTGGGGATGAGTTTGCAGTTTCAGTACCTGAATCTGGATGTATTTTGAATAAGATTCAGGTAACTGTTGATGAATCCGAAAGTAAAGGAAGTGAAAATATTGTACCAGGTGCTGAACCTGTTAACTCATCCTCTACTCCCATACCTATGAATGTTGATCCTGCTATACTTAAAAGGAAAAATGTGTCTCCAGAAGCAACTGAAGATAAATCTTCTAAAATAAAGAAGGCCGATGTTCATTCATAATCATGATTATGTCATCTATGCATTGTTTCTTCCTTTTTGTAACAATGGCACTTTTGGCAACTCATAATACTAATGGTCTCACTGATATAAATAAATTTCGAAAATTATGTACAATTTTCAACTCTAGTCATGTTGAAATTGCAGCACTCCAAGAAACATTTTAGATTAATGACCCTGATAAATCTTTCTTGAATTGCTGGAATGGTTCAATTGTTTATAGTAATTATACGACACAATGCCGAGGAGTTGCTCTTCTAATTTCTAGAAAGTATGCTAATAATATTATCAATACTTGGAAATACCCAGATGGCAGATTTGTATGTGTTCAGCTGTCAATAGAAAATATAAATTATCATATTATGAGTGTTTATGCACCTAACTTTCTATCTGAAAAAGTTGAATTTTTCTCAGAATTGAATAAATTCATTACTGGTAAAGAAAATGCAATTATACTTGGGGATTTCAATACTGCATTATCTCCCTTAGATAGACCACTTGGTAAATTTGTGATGAAAAAAAGTGTAAAATCATTAAACAGCATCATAAAAAATAATAACTTGACTGATCAGTGGAGATATAAATATCCGGACAAATCTGAATTTACCTGGCATAGATTCCATGAAGAAGTACTTCAACAAAGCCGAATTGATTTTATTCTTAATTCTTCCAACTTAAATTCAATCTTTGATTACTGTTTTATATCTCATTCTTCTCTTAGTGATCATTCAATTATTTACACAAAATGTAATTTTGAGATGATTGATAGAGGGCCTGGAGTGTGGATTTTAAATAATACCTTGTTAAAAAATTCTGAATATTGCAAAAGCATTGAAAAATTGATTCAACAAAGCAAGTTACAGAGTTTATATAATGATGATATTTTAGTATGGTGGGATAATCTCAAATATCAAATGAAAAAATATAGCATTTATTTTAGTAAAAAAGTTAATAAAGAGAGATACCAATACAAAAATAATTTGGAAAAGCGTTTGAAAATTGAAATGGCAAAAGCCGCACACTTGAACAATAGGCACGATTGTATTTTACGAATTAAAGAATTACAAGCTGAGTTGAATGCAATAGAAAATTTTGAATTGGAAGGTGCGATACTGCGATCTAAAGCCAATCATACCTTAGAAGAAGATAAATGTACTAGCTATTTTCTAGGTTTAGAAAGTTACAGACAACAATTTAACTTTATTAAAGAAATCCTTGATAATAATGGCTTAACTATAACTGACCCATTCATGATTGTAAATACTGTAAACAATTTCTATGAAACATTATATAAATCTGAAGACATAGACCCATTATCCAAAGCTTTACTTTTAGATAGCTTGGAAAGAAATTTGAGTCAAGAAGACGTTGAGTTCTGTGATTTTGAAATAACTTCCGAAGAGTTGTCAAATGCCCTTTCTAACATGGCATCTAAAAAATCCCCTGGCTCAGATGGTTTAACATCTGAATTTTATAAACATTTCTGGAGTATTTTGAAATCAATTCTTTTTGAGGTGTTCAACAAAATATTTGAACAAAAAGAGCTTTGCCGATCTATGAAAACAGGCATCATTGTTGTAATTTATAAAAAGAAAGGTGATAAAAGAGACCTTAAAAATTGGAGACCGATTAGCCTTTTAAATACTGATTATAAGATTCTGTCAAAAGTACTCGCAAATCGTTTAAAAAATGTCATTTGTTCTTTGGTGTCTCCTACTCAAACATGTGTACCAGGTAGGGATATTAGTGAGAACATTGCCAGCATTCGAGATATCATTAAATACATAGAAGATGAAAATCAAGAAGGTATTCTCATCAAATTAGACCAAATGAAAGCATTTGATCGAGTGAATCATGTATATTTGTTTCATGTTCTTGAAAAATTTTGATTTGGCCAAAATTTCATACAGTGGGTTAAAATATTATATCATGAGGTTAAAACTTGCATTAAAGTAAATCAGCATACATCGTCTTATTTCAGAATTGAAAGATCGGTTCGACAAGGTTGTCCATTGTCGGCAATGCTGTACGTATTAACAGCAGAACCTTTAATATGTTTAATTAACAATAGAGATGATATTCATGGAATAAAACTCCCAGATGGAAGTGTGTGTAAATCTTTCAATCATGCCGATGATACTGAACTGTTATTAAAAAATAAAGTTTCATGTGAAAATACACTCAGTGTTTTAGATATTTACTCAAAAGGTTCAGGAGCAAAAATTAACATGGACAAATCTGAGTACATGCCTTTAGGTATTTCAAAGTTTTCTGATTTTTCGGACTTCCCACTGAAAGATTGTAAAGAAACAATACTAATTTTAGGAATATTTCTTGGTCCCAATGAAAATAAGTATAATATTTTTAACTGGAATGAAAGAATTACTAAGAAGAAGAAGATTCTCTTTTTGTGGAAAAGAAGGAATTTATCGCTAAAAGGCAGAGCCTTGATTTTGAATACTCTCCTCTTGTCGACAATTTGGTATACACTTCATGTCGTAAGTATCCCTCAAAATTGTTTGCATGAAATAAAGAAAATTTGCTTAGATTTTCTGTGGTTCGGTAAAAAACATTTAGTTAAATATAGTACTATAGTTGCTAAATTTAATGATGGGGGTCTAAATTTTGTTGACATTGAAACAAAAATGTATGCCATGAGATGTAAATGGATTAAAAAATTATTTGTGAGTGAGTTTCCATGGACAAAATTTTTTTATTACCATATAGGTAAATATAAAATGTTAAATTTATCTCAAAATATATTCAGTATTAGCTTAGACAAAAAAATTTTGAAATCATCGTCAAATTTTTATTTTCAAATACTTGAAGCATGGAGACTATTAACTGATAAGAATAAATATCTAAATCTGAACACATCTAATATTCTAGACCAATGTATTTTTGATAATCCACAAATTATTGATGAAGATGGCAAACAATTATATTTTTTTGATTTTGTGAATGCGGGGCTCATTTGTGTGAGAGATTTTGTTTATGAGGTAGTTCCAGGGTTCCTTCCTCCTGATGCTATTATTGAGCTAATTTCAGATTCTACTATTACATTTTCCCCAAAAGATATACGACGCAAATTCAATATAATCGTAAACGCACTACCGCAGTCTTGGAAAGACTTCATAAATTCTGAATCTCAGAATAATCGAAGAAACTCTTTTGATGATAAAGACAATTTAAGATTTGTAAGTGCAAATGGTGAAATAACAGATATTGAATTTTTGACAACAAAACAAGCTTACAATATTTTAATACAGCAGTTTATCGAAAAACCCTCTGCTGAACAATACTGGAGATCATTATTTCCACACATAAGCTTCAGTCAAATCTGGAAGTCTCTACATGCATTTTGGAAATCATCTGATATGATTGATACTGATTTTAAAGTAATACATAATATAATTTATACCTTTTCCTTACAGCACAAAATTGACAACAGTATTTCCTCATTATGCCCTCTTTGTAAACAAGAACCTGAAGATATATTACACATTTTCATTAACTGTCCATTATTGGTTAAAGTAAAAAGTGAATGTCACAAGTTAACTGAATATTTATTGTTAGGTTTACAAATAAGTTTATCTGTTGATAATTTTAATGAGTTTTTGCTATTCGGCTACCACAAAAAAAGTTCAGTGGTCAATGGAATTTTTATCAATTTATTACTAAGTTCATACAGGGTGGCCGTGTTCAGAAGAAGAAATTTTTTCATGAAGGAAGGCAAATTATTAAGAGTGTTTGACTTGCTTAGAATTTTAATAAAGCAGCACTTAAAATACATGCAAATATTTTTTGGCCACAGTCATTCAAATAATTTCTTAGAAAAAAATATTCTTCAGAACAATAATTTAGTATATATGCGTGACGGCACGATCGAAGTTAACTTTTAATAATCTATTTGTCACTAGGTCATAGAAATTTATTAGAATTACTTGAACATCCAATAGGAGTGAAGTATACTTTGAATAATGTTTTTAGGTTTTACTTTCAATGTGCTGCTGTAAGCATTCACCTAGCCCACATCTAGTGTGGCAGTTGTCTAAGTGGGCTACACAGGCATAAATGATGATTTAGAATTAGGTTTACTCTTGTAAAACTGGTTTTATATAGCCATATATGCTTAAAGTAGCATTAAACTCAATTATGGTATTGTGCTTTTAGTAGTGTTAAAAACCAAAGATGGTTGTAAGGAAAGGGGGGGGGGGGGGGGTCTGATTACTGTACCTGGTGTACTAGTGGCTATATTTATAATTGTTATCAGCATTTTCTCAGTTTGTAAACTCTTCTTTGGTTGTCAATTTTGCCATTGTTATGGCCCTAGGGAAAGCAAAGAGACTTAGAAACAGTGCATATTTGATAGGTTTGCCTTGCATGAACTTTTATATTGCCTAGATAAACACAACATTACAGTCTTCCCTTTTTAGGGGGTGCCACGGTGGACCGTGGTGGGCCCCGGGGTGCCCTGGTGGTACCATGGTATACCATGGTATTGCCAGGGTATTTTGGGATTTGCCATGGTCTGCCGTGGTACTTTTTTTATGAGGGTTACCAAAATGGTAGAATTTGTTTTTAATCAACCCTGGATTTGATACAAGATATTTTTAAATACACTTGGGTAAAGAATTAATAATTGTGAGGGGAGTTCAATTATAAATAATTAGTTCCTTGTATGTGCGTAATCCCATATATGAGGATGTTATGTCTTTCAGTAAATAAGAATATAAACGGTTGTTTTTGTTTGAACAATTTCAGTTGTTTTGGGTTTATGGTTTTTTGGGGTTTTTTTTTTTTTTTTTGGTGGTGGTGCGGGGGGGGGGGGGGGGGGGTTCTGTTCTACTTTTAATAGTTAGTATTTGCACATAATATTTCCCATTTCGTGAGTAGAATAGAAATGATACATAATACTTTCACTATTTTCAATATTTTACACTTGCCATTCTTGAATGTAATCAATCACTTCCTTGTTCCCGGTATTTCGTAATTTTGTGTTGATAGATAGAGGTTTGACTTTTGAGTTTAGTTTATCCTCTCTGTACAAGGCCTAGTTTCTTTAAGGTAATTAACATCCTAACTTTTCTATTTTACACAATTTTGAGTATACCCTTTATTTGTTCATTTGTAATTTGTTTCTGAGAAGCTTTCACCATGATGTTCGCGATCGAGTTCATATTCAAAGGGAGGTAACAACTCTTTACTCTCAAATTAACAAAATGACATTAGTCAAACACCCTAGGTTATTTTGGCACCTATTCTAGAGTCACAGAAAATAATTTGGGTTTTTTTTTTTTTTTTTTTTTTTTTTTTTTCGAACTTCAAAAGCTATACCCTGTTAATTGCTTAAATATACTTTATACTAGACTTTCTAATATTATAATATATGATTGATACGTTTAGGAATAACACTTGAAAATATACAGTTTTTGTTTGAATAATTATGTAATTTTTGGTTTGATATGCTTTTAGTGAAAATTTAATTGGCTATGGTGGGATTCAGTTTACACTCATTCTTTAGACGGGTGTTGCTGAAATTCAGTGGGATTTACTAGGGATTTGTTTCTATCAGCTACAACAGTCTTTAAACGGTGTAGCTGAAATGCCGTACAGAATTTTTTGGGGTTGGGTTCAGTCAACACCCAGTCTTTAGACAGGTGTTGCTGAAATGCTGCGATATAATGCACCAATGTTTTAAATTTCTGAGTATTGATGTTCCATATGTGATTCTTCATTGATGGTTTGAAGAATTTCTATGAATCTTCTTATTTTTCATCTTTCCAGTATTTTATTATTATCACGTTGCAGTTTTTATATTGGGAGGGCTCTGCTGATTGTTGGGTTTACACGTCAGGCCAACTTTCAGGGGGTTGGGAACATGTGCCAGTGTGTGAATCTGTGAGAGAGAGATGATCAATTGTCAGTGCGGATCATATATTTATTGTATATATGGTAAATATTTTGTACAAAGTTTTATTATAGAACTGCTTTTAAATATAAAAAAAAAAAAAAAAAAAAAAAAAAAAGGCGTTCGCTTTGTTGTATGAACAGTGCGTGATCGATGCGATGTGAGTTCAAAACCCATCTGTTCTTAATATTTTGCCCATTATCCTAACACATACATTTTTTCCTTTGTTCTGGTTGCATCGTCATCTATAGAACGTGTTTTCGCAAATTAGCTGGTCTAACGTCTGGGATACTCCACAATCACATTTAAACAAAAATGTTGAAAAACAACCAATTGCCGCAAAAAAACACACCATTTCACCTCAAGCCACATTGTCTAATTAGGTGCGCTGTTACGTTGCAAAAGTTAAGTCAAATAACCATACGATAATCACTATTTGATGATGCCTTTTGTCTGTTCAGCACCACTCTCTGACAGATTTAATATTTCCTTGAAATGAAAGGTTGCGAATATTCTCTACTACACTTAATAACAGCCCTTCTGACAAACTAAAAGGGTATGTGCAATGGCACTCTTTATTACCACCATCCCGCGTTGAGTCCTTGGGCAAGGCACTCAACTCCGATTATCCACCTGGGGGCACGATGACGCTGTGTACTAAGATGTACTTCACGTCGATGGGGCGCATGTATTCAACCAATCTAATCCTGCCTGTGCAACAGAGAGGAGTTAAGATGTTGGGGTGCTGGCATCTGCTCGTCGTTGGTCGGTGGTTCTCTCTGAGTACTCCTGCTTCCTCCAACCATAAAACTGTCACCGACACGATTTGACCTTGGCTGTCAAAGTGTCGTTAAACCCTAATAAATAAATAAATAATAAATTACCACCATATGCAATGCATTTCTTCTATGTTATGTCAATCGAGAGGCCCGCAATTTCATCTGTCCAAGTGGGAGCAGTTTGTACATTGTGCAAATCCGTCCAACAGGTTAATGGTACACTACCCTTCAACCAATGCTAGAGCTGCATGAGCCGTTTCAGTAAGTTTGGAAGTAAGGTAGTAGATATCTGCCGCAGGATGATTCTCTCCATGCTATCCCTACTCTTTCATTCGACACAATACAAATCAGGTTGGTAAAAGAGTCACGATACCCCAATAATAAACAAACAAAAGCTTTCCATCACTACAAACTTTAAATTTTCTGTGTATTTTGAGTTAAAAGATGTTTCTTTCACTGGTATAGTGTCTCTACTTACAAGTTAGGCAACTTTTGGAGCAAAAATGGGGCGGCGGACTAGTGTCAATATTCCATGTGCTATAGTGTGTGTGTCAGTTTTTATGGATAGCATACCTTCAAAGTGTGTGTATGGGATAGTTTGTTTTGGAGGGAGCGTTGTGTTTCAATTTTACATTTTAGATCCCTCAATCTTCTTTTCGTCTTGATTTGCCACCCGAGGGTTTATCTGGAATATTTTTCGATATGCATGTGTAGAGGCGGGAGTCACGGTGGGTATGGAAAGCGTTCACTTTACAACGATAAGTGTTTCACAGTTGATGTTTAGATTCCTACCTCCTGGTTTCCTACCTCTTCGTCTGTTTATCCCGGCTGAACATTAATTTAATATATCACACTGAAGGTGAATGAATATTTTAGAGGGGAGCCGTTTGATCTGATATTTAGGTTCAGATCCGACTTATTTCATCATTTACTGGGCATTAGGTACCTAAACACGCTGGTCCTGGTTTTGCTCGGCTGTCGTTTAAGATTCTTTGCTTCAAACAAGCGAATGGTAACGTTCGTTCCATATTGTAGCCCTGAGAACGTTAGGTACAGTTTAAGAAGAGTCTCTCTTCAAACTACCCAGATTTATTATCGCGAAGAATTGTTAGCCGATTTGTGTGATTACTGGCCTTGATATTAGGTAATTTTATGTGTTGGTCAGTATTAATTTTGTGTCAGTATTAATTCAGGTAGGTCACACAACGAAACTGGGATTCGTTGGAAAGTTCAAGCCCTTCATGTAACAGCCAAAGATCGAAACTATGGACTCTTCTATTCTAAGTTGCGAACTTGTATACGCCAGTGTTCCAGTTAAGAATTCAACATTTATGATAACGTGAATGAGGTGTTCACTCACCATACAGAAACTGTTAAAATGACTTCAATAATTCAGAAGATAAGATTTCACAAGAATAAAATCGTGAACTATGGACAATTTTATGTGTGTCACTTATTGGTTTAGTCAACTAAAAAACTTTTTTTTTCAATTGTTTGCCTATGGTTACCCTTCTGAAATTTCTCAAAAAACTTCTAATTTTTTTTGGCCCATTTCATGATGCAAAAATGTTCTACATATAAAAATAACATTGTTTTCACATTTTCTGCTGCTGAAATTGCTTGTTCTGACTGAATAAATCAACTTGAAGTACAGAATGGGTATCACTGTAGGCCTAAATTCAACTTTTCCGGCAATGACAACCACAGGTTCACGAACAGTGTCACTTTCCATACGTTATAAAATCGGGACTCGGAGTTTCACTCGTTAGATATATGAAACACGAGTCAAACAAAATTCACCCATATTCTTTGTAAACTAACTGAATGAATAATCTTCAATTCATTTTTAGTGTTCCATCTATTCAAAATATAGCTGTCACAGCCGACAGAAAGAAACTTGTCAATTCCAATCGTTTGTTTTTCAGTACTTCTATAGGAAAGCAACTTCTGCGATTTGGAAGACTGCAGTATTTTCGATTATATCTCCATAGCAACTTCTAATCAGAAAGGCGGAGGAAAGTAGGTCTGAAAACTAATGATGCCTTCAAGAAGCTAATTTTGATTATTCCCTTTTGAAAATGGAAAGGCCTCCATTATATACGACTGAGCAAACCCCAATAGAAATAGCGCTTGAATATCAGTCAATACAGGCATCTAAGAAACTGATTTTAAGCAACTTGAAGGGTTTTTTTCCTCACGGGAGGCCAGGCTTGGTGGGGTAATTTTGCAGCCGAGAGATATTCCTACAAACACAATGACGTGAATGTAGATAACGGTGTGCGAGGTGATAAGGGTGGATTTGCTTCGGATACCCCCAAGCAAAGTCCCATAATTGTGCAGAGCTATGGGATGAACTTTCACTAAAGTTTTCCAGCAAAGTTTGTCAGTGGTCATTTAGAGTAAAAAGAGTACGTTTTGAACAAATTCAAATTTTAAATTCTTTGAGTTATTAAGGTCGCAGATTTTCGATGTGTGCTTATACCCAAATCACAGACTATAATGATTGATACTTTTCTGTGGAGGGCTCGGCTGAACAATGTTTAGTTCTGTCAATACTTTCACCCATCCACCCCCACCACACACACACACATACGCACTTATAAGCTATAGACTAGGGAGTGCATTTACGCAACAGCTGACGCGTTCATGTTTTATAATAGTACACATGAGCGTATTCTTGTATGGGCCCTGGGAACTACAGAATTGATGTTAACTGGGGTGGACACTTTGTGCGTTACTGCTTTAATATGACCCATGGCCCAAACAAAGCCTTGTGTGTTTCTTCTCTGAAGAGGCATCATAATTGTAAACAATAAGCTAAACTTCATTTTGTTATGTTTAATAGTCATGATTTAGGCGTGAATACTGGTTGGGTGTGACCTAAAATACCAGTAAACAATTAGGTGGTGGTTAAATTCTGAGTCTTTGGAACTCTGAAATTGTTTTTTCCTAATAGGTGTTGTCCCTTCATCAGAGGGCCCTCGCATCTTCAGAATTGTCAATCTAAACAATATACGGGCGATTCTGTACTCCAGAATCATACGTAACGTGACTGAGAATAGATTGGATGTATGGACAAAAATATGGACAGGGGTAAAAAATAAGTGCCAATTCGGAAAAAATCTTACAAATTTTCGAAAATGCGCTTTTTTATTAACACGATTTTCAGTGGGTCAAAAGGGTCTTTCTCTTTAGTGATATGTTCTGGATGTTGGCCCGGAACATCGGCACTATCTATTCACTCCTTTTTGGGATATTTGTGCTCAAATTTTGACCCCGGGTGATCATATTTTGTACCAAAATAAGTGCCAACATCAGTCAGTTGTTACTATTTAAAGTACCTCTGAATGTTAAGACTCCATTCTGGACACCTGAACAGATACCCCGCCAAAAATCGTCTGCTCAATCATTACGCTGGTTTTTTGTGTAACATATCACAGCTGCTTTGTTTCTGTTGATTTTTTGTTATTAAAAACTAGCGTATTGTTCCCTATACCCCCATCTCCCTCATGTACTCGAAAATGTACATTATTACCGCCTCTAGAAACAGAATGATGGAGGTCTGACAGTTTAAAGTTTTCCAATTATATTCTGCCACACGAAAATGCTTCGGGCTATAGCTCAGTAAGTTCAGGCGTTCGCTTTGTTGTATGAACAGTGCGTGATCGATGCGATGTGAGTTCGAAACCCATCTGTTCTTAATATTTTGCCCATTATCCTAACACATACATTTTTTCCTTTGTTCTGGATGCATCGTCTTCTATAGGACGTGTTTTCGCAAATTAGCTGGTCTAAAGGCTGGGATACTCCATAATCACATTTAAACAAAAATGTTGAAAAACAACCAATTGCCGCAAAAAACACACCATTTCACCTCAAGCCACATTGTCTAATTAGGTGCGCTATTACGTTGCAAAAGTTAAGTCAAATAACGATACGATAATCACTATTTGATGATGCCTTTTGTCTGTTCAGCACCACTCTCTGCCAGATTTAATATTTCCTTGAAATGAAAGGTTGCGAATATTCTCTACTACACTTAATAAACAGCCCTTCTGACAAACTAAAAGAGTATGTGCAATGGCTCTCTTTATTACCACCATCCCGCGTTGAGTCCTAGGGCAAGGCACTCAACTCCGATTATCCACCTGGGGGCACGATGACGCTGTGTACTAAGATGTACTTCACGTCGATGGGGCGCATGTATTCATCCAATCTAATCCTGCCTGTGCAACAGTGAGGAGTTAAGATGTTGGGGTACTGGCATCTGCTCGTCGTTGGTCTGTGGTTCTCTCTGAGTACTAATGCTTCCTCCATCCATAAAACTGTCACCGACACGATTTGACCTTGGCTGTCAAAGTGTCGTTAAACCCTAATAAATAAATAAATAATAAATTACCACCATATGCAATGCATTTCTTCTATGTCATGTCATTGGTGAGGCCATCAATTTCATCTGTCCAAGTGGGAGCAGTTTGTGCATTGTGCAAATCCGTCCAACAGGTTAATGGTACACTACCCTTCAACCAATGCTAGAGCTGCATGAGCCGTTTCAGTAAGTTAGGAAGTAAGGTAGTAGATAGCTGCCGCAGGATGGGTCTCTCCATGCTATCCCTACTCTTTCATTCGACACAATACAAATCAGGTTGGTAAAACAGTCACGATACCCCAATAATAAACAATCAAATGCTTTCCATCACCACAAACTTTTAATTTTCTGTGTATTTTGAGTTAAAAGATGTTTCTTTCACAGAATGACTGGTATAGTGTCTCTACTTACAAGTTAGGCAACTTTTGGAGCTAAACTGGGGCGGCGGACTAGTGTCAATATTCCGTGTGCTATTGTGTGTGTGTCAGTTTTTATGGATAGCGTACCTTCAAAGCGTGTGTATGGGATAGTTTGTTTTTGAGGGAGCGTTGTATTTCAGTTTTACATTTTAGATCCCTCAATCTTCTTTTCGTCTTGATTTGCCACTCGAGGGTTTATCTGGAATATTGTTCGATATGCATGTGTAGAGGCAGGAGTCACGGTGGGTATGGAAAGCGTTCACGTTACAACAATTAGTGTTTCACAGTTGATGTTTAGATTCCTACCTCCTGGTTTCCTACCTCTTCCTCTGTTTATCCCGGCTGAACATTAATTTAATGTATCATACTGAAGGTGAATGAATATTTCAGAGGGGAGCCGTTTGATCTGATATTTAGGTTCAGATCCGACTTGTTTCATCATTTACTGGGCATGAGGAACCTAAACACGCTGGTCCTGGTTTTGCTCGGCTGTCGTTTAAAATTTCACAAATTTTCGAAAATGGGCTTTTTTATTAACACGATTTTCAGTGGGTCAAAAGGGTCTTTCTCTTTAGTGAGATGTTCTGGATTTTGGCCCGGAACATCAGCACTTTCTATTTACTCCTTTTTGGGATATTTGTGCTCAAATTTTGATCCGACACAATACAAATCAGTGTCAGGGCAAAGCCAGCCTAAATATAGGGGCAAGGGGCCTCATATTTAAAGATATTGTAAGTTCAAAATATATTCCGCATCAAGGCGAAAAACCTTCATGAATTTCACTTCTCTGTAAAGCTGGGAAAAACACACGTGGTGTATATCCAGCTTTAGCGCAGGGACCCAGGGGAGAAACGGTATGTTAGATAATGTCTAATCTCATTTAATTTGGCTGTCATGACAATGACTGGCAATAACGAATCGGTTCTCTCGACAAGTGAAACCACGGTTAAGTCACGCGCGAGATGACTTGTATTGATTCTGCCTCGATATATGTCATCTCCCACCGTTTTGACAGGTGGACAGATGAGCGTCTGTCCACCTGACAGTTTAGGGTAAAAAGTATATATACCTTGAAGAGCAGAGCATTAGACACACACTTGGGGTCACAAACACGTTGGTGAAGTCCAGGACAGGCGGACTCTGTTTCCTGGCATAAAGGTACCTTCGATCACAGGACCCTGACACGGCTGGAATCGCCAGAGAAGGCATTCCATGATTGATTTAGCTTAACGTTGATAGGCGGCTACGGGGCCGAATTCGTGAGAAGGAACACCCCAGGTGGAACGTTAAAGTTTAGATTGTCGAGTAGCAGGTATCGGCCTGCAATAGTCAGAAGTGTAGGTTAATTGTATTGTGCGTATTAACCCTTTGAAGCGTCAGACTGATTGCGTTCTGAGTGGTTTATTTTGCTGTCGGAACATCGTAATACCGACTGGAGATCGGTGTGAGTGACAATTTCGCCCTAGCACAAAAAGGGCATTTGTGAATCGTGAATTCAACCAGGAACGGTGAATATTTCAATAGGACTTTCACGGAGGACTTTCAAAAGGCACATAAGGTATGAGTAGACAATATCTGACCCAAATCAGAAGTACGGTGGCTTTATAGATGACGAACATTGCTGGTCGGAACCCTCCGACAGCCAGAGGCACAGCTACGCGCAGACGTTGACATTTGAACCTAAGCGGGTGAAGCTCTTAAGGCGAGCTCACAGTAATAACATTTCAGATTTGTGAAGCTCTTATGGCGAGCTCACGGTAGTAACATTTCCAGTGTGTAGACTATAGTGCCAGTACAGGGCTATAGAATGACTATATGATTGTATAGAATTATTTAACCGTAGCGACCCATTTTCTGTGAAAAGAATCGAATTGTTGATTGTTGAAATATTGAAACGCATTTATTTTTATGTGTAAATAAAAGAATCGTTGTTACTTTAAATCATTCTTTCCATTATACAGCCTGAAGTGATTAGGAATCACACCTAACGGAAATCGAACCTATTTCAGGCCAATTTGGCAGAGAAGGAATCACGGCGTCGGTCTAACTCCGCTCTCTGCGCCGAGTTCGCGACACTTGGATTCCGACCCTCCACGTTGGTCTAATTTTCCCGCAACTTCATCAGCGGGACTAAATAACCCCACGTCAGCCCAGGCCTTACGGGGCCCCAGGAGTCCCTGACATTGATTGGCGAGCGCTAACCAGGATATTTCTAAAAGGTAAAAAATGGCTGTATGGAAATTTTGTTTTATTTTAACGGCGGTTCTGTTTAGGTTTTGACGCGTTCGGTCAGCTGATGCCGTTCAAGGGTTTAATATCGCAATACTGTAGTCCCCAAAAGGAAACTTAATAGCCACTATAACTGCTTAGGTTTCAGAATATTTGGGGCGTTTAATTACGTTAAATTACAGAGGTAAATTAGGATCAATTGCCATATTTTTTTTTTCTTTCTTTCTTTTCCTTCTTCATTCCTTTTGACGAGTGTTGAAGATAGAAAGAAAAAATCAAAATGGATGTTGTTACACCCCTCGCCCAACTGGTATCATTAGGCAAGGAAATGGGCCTTGAGGGAGCTGAACTTCAGAAGTTCGTTAAAGATGAGCAGAAACGTGAGGCCAAGGAGATTGCCTTACGTAATGACGCAAGGGAGAGAGAAGCCCATTTAGAACGAGAGCGTGAGAAAGACGCAAGAGAGGCGAAAGAGAGAGAGATTCAATTAACAAACGAGGCGAGGGAGAGAGAAGCCCAATTAGAACGAGAGCGTGAGAAAGACGCAAGAGAGGCGAAAGAGAGAGAGATTCAATTAACAAACGAGGCGAGGGAGAGAGAAGCCCAATTAGAACGAGAGCGTGAGAAAGACGCAAGAGAGGCGAAAGAGAGAGAGATCCAATTAGCAAATGAGGCGAGAGAGAGGGAAGCCCAATTAGCAAGGGAGGCAGAGCGAGAGCTCGAACAACAGAGGCTCGAGAGAGAATTAGAGCTCCTCAGAGCAAGGGCCGATGTGGAGAATGAAAGTCGGCGCTCAGGGGATGGGAGTGCAGGGGTAGCAATTCATGCCCCACGCCCCCATCTCGCTCATTTCAATGAAAACACAGATGACTTGGACTCGTACTTGGAGAGGTTCGAGCGTTTTGCCTCCAGTCAAATGTGGCCAGAAGACACATGGGCTATGTGCTTGAGCCCTTTGTTGTCAGGTAAAGCCCCCGAGGCTTATACCAGTATGCCCCCTGCTCTTCTTAACGACTACAGTGAGCTGAAGAATGCCATCCTTCGGAGATACCAGCTCACGGAAGAAGGATTCCAGACCAAGTTCCGAGAAATTAAGCAGGAGAAGGGAGAAACAGTACCTCAGTATTTTGCCCGAGCTAGGCGGTACTTTGACCGCTGGACTGATCTCGCAGAAGTGAATGAGTCATATGGAGCCCTGCGAGATCTATTTCTCCGGGAGCAGTTTTTAACTACATGCTCCAAGGAGTTGGGCCTGTTCATCAAGGAAAGGGGTCCGCCCACCTATGATGAGATGGCAACTGTGGCAGAACGCTACATCGAAGCCCACGGTGGGAGTGTAAACGCACCCAAATCGGCTAGGGGTGGGGCAAACGGGTTGGCAATGGCACCCGTAAGGCAACACCACCCCGATCCTCCTGCGTCGCAGCCCAGCCGGAAGGGGAGCGCTCCCAAGGACACCACTTGTTTTATCTGCAACAAGCGGGGTCATATTGCCAGGGACTGCTGGCAGAAGCAGGTAAGGACCACTGGGAACATTAGACCACCTCAGCAGGGGGCCGGGAACGCAGCGCCAAGGGGTTGGAAGCAAGGTGACCGCGTAGATCCAGGGCCCAGTAGGCAGACGGCAGTGTTCTGTCAAACTATCGGCCCAGAACACAGTCCCCTCCGGGAATGTATACAAGAGGGAGAATTAAGGCTGGAAGGCGGGAAGGTTGTCCCGATAATAAGTGGCATGTGTGAGAGGCTCACAACTTCGCAGGAGAAGGTTGATATGCCAGTGTACCCAGGGTATGTGGGACAAAGGAAGATCCGTCTGCTCCGGGATTCTGGGTGCTCCTCTGCAGCGGTTAGAAAGCAACTGGTTGACGACGAGCAATTGTTGGGGCGCGACCATTTGTGTATTTTGATAGATGGGACCGTTAGAAGGTTCCCCATCGCGAGGATAACTGTGGATACCCCATTTTATTGTGGCGAAGTGGAAGCCATGTGCATTGAATCACCTGTGTATGACCTGGTCATAGGTAATATCCCAGGGGTGAGGGCAAGTCCTGATGAGTTATGGTCCAGGGGTATGGGGCCAAGTGAGGGCCCAACGGGGGCAAAGGAAGTTCAAGTCGGTGGGCAAGGACCCCCGGCGGTTGCACTCGGTAACGTACCGAGTAAGGAAGGGAAGGTTCCCAGGGGGAACCAGTCCGATGGTCCAGGGGATGGCCCCTACACGACGAAATGTCGCAAAGTTTCAAGAGGGACGACTCCTGTCCAATTAGGGAGAAGGGGCCGCAGGCGGTCCAGGCTAAACGCCAAACAGCGAGGGAACCCAATGGGGTCATTGGGGAAAGACCCTCAAGCAAATTTATGTGGGGGAGTTGAGCGCCCCAAGAAGTCGGTGTCACCCGTGTGGAGAGGGGAGGCCAGACCCACGCAAATGGCTGGGCAAACTTCCACAGAATTGAGAGGGCACGGGTCAACACAAGTTGAGTTTGTTAAAGTGGATGGGACCGCTAAGGTGGACGCCCAGGGGACCGAGGAAAGGGTCCACAAATCAAAGGAGAAGCATCCTAGGTGGCGGAGACCACGTAGAGAGTGCCGGGGGCGCACAACGCCCAATGTGCGCAAGAAGTCGTCGCAATGGACCGGGGGGTCGACGGCACAAGGGCCAAGGACGGCCAGTGTCGTTCGAACGACGGTAATAGCCGGGACGAGTGAGCCTGGGGGATATAGCGCCAAGGGAAGCTCTTGGGAATGCGAAAATGACAGGGTATGGGGACCCTGGTGGAATACCCGTAGAAATAACGGGGCGAGAAGAAGGGGTGTGTCGAGGGTTACCCAAGGGGATTCTGGGAACCGGGCCCCTACCAATGGTCGGTGGTTATAAAGAAGCAATAGTTGGGCGGTTGCGGGCCTGCTGTCCGGACGGGGGCTCCAGCCGCAAATATTTTTCTTGGTGAGGTGATGGGCTTCGTAAACTCGGTGTTAAGGCCCGGAGGAATTTTCTTATTTTAGTATTATTATTGCTCTGACTGCTGACTAGAGTTGGTTGTGAGTGCGAATGTGAGATACACTGCCCCGTTCGTCGCATGTGCGTGAACGGGGAGCCTGTGTGTCGAGTTTTGTGAGTGTGAGGCACACTAACCCCGTCTGTCGCAAAGGCGCGGTCGGGAAATCTGTGTGTTGAATGTGTGAGTGTGTTAGGCACGATTTTAATCCCCTGGTTGAGCTTCGCGAGGGTGAGGCTCAACATAATGCAGGGGTCGTTTGCTCCTTCACAAGTCATAGGGGAATGGGAGGCGAAGTTACACTCCGTTGGAATTAACCCATCTGACGCAAAGGGGCGGACGGTGTTACTCGGAGTGAGTGCCCAGTGAACTGTTTGCAAAATGGGCGAATGTGTATAAAAACGTGTATGTTTAGGTGTAAATATATAGTATTACAGAGAGGGAGAGTGCTGCAAATCTAAGAATAAGGCTACTCTCCATATGTAAACCCGCAAGACGGGAGCATGTGGTAGCGTGTGTGTCGTGGGAATCGGTATGGCCGACGCATGAGCCCGGTCTTGAACCCCACGACCACTAGGGCACAGTTTTGTAGTCTTAAACATGATGGGTAGATTGTAAAAAGGTGTGAGAGGCGAGCGTGCGTGGCTTTGCCCCTTGTGTTTTAAGAGATACACAGGGTGTTTCTCTCGGGAAGGGAGTTGTCAGGGCAAAGCCAGCCTAAATATAGGGGCAAGGGGCCTCATATTTAAAGATATTGTAAGTTCAAAATATATTCCGCATCAAGGCGAAAAACCTACATGAATTTCACTTCTCTGTAAAGCTGGAAAAAACACACGTGGTGTATATCCAGCTTTAGCGCAGGGACCCAGGGGAGAAACGGTATGTTAGATAATGTCTAATCTCGTTTAATTTGGCTGTCATGACAATGACTGGCAATAACGAATCGGTTCTCTCGACAAGTGAAACCACGGTTAAGTCACGCGCGAGATGACTTGTATTGATTCTGCCTCGATATATGTCATCTCCCACCGTTTTGACAGGTGGACAGATGAGCGTCTGTCCACCTGACAGTTTAGGGTAAAAAGTATATATACCTTGAAGAGCAGAGCATTAGACACACACTTGGGGTCACAAACACGTTGGTGAAGTCCAGGACAGGCGGACTCTGTTTCCTGGCATAAGGGTACCTTTGATCACAGGACCCTGACACGGCTGGAATCGCCAGAGAGGGCATTCCATGATTGATTTAGCTTAACGTTGATAGGCGGCTACGGGGCCGAATTCGTGAGAAGGAACACCCCAGGTGGAACGTTAAAGTTTAGATTGTCGAGTAGCAGGTATCGGCCTGCAATAGTCAGAAGTGTAGGTTAATTGTATTGTGCGTATTAACCCTTTGAAGCGTCAGACTGATTGCGCTCTGAGTAGTTTGTTTTGCTGTCGAAGCATCGTAATACCGACTGGGGATCGGTGTGAGTGACAATTTCGCCCTAGCACAAAAAGGGCATTTGTGAATCGTGAATTCAACCAGGAACGGTGAATATTTCAATAGGACTTTCACGGAGGACTTTCAAAAGGCACATAAGGTATGAGTAGACAATATCTGACCCAAATCAGAAGTACGGTGGCTTTATAGATGACGAACATTGCTGGTCGGAACCCTCCGACAGCCAGAGGCACAGTTACGCGCAGACGTTGACATTTGAACCTAAGCGGGTGAAGCTCTTATGGCGAGCTCACAGTAATAACATTTCAGATTTGTGAAGCTCTTATGGCGAGCTCACGGTAGTAACATTTCCAGTGTGTAGACTATAGTGCCAGTACAGGGCTATAGAATGACTATATGATTGTATAGAATTATTTAACCGTAGCGACCCATTTTCTGTGAAAAGAATCGAATTGTTGATTGTTGAAATATTGAAACGCATTTATTTTTATGTGTAAATAAAAAAATCGTTGTTACTTTAAATCATTCTTTCCATTATACAGCCTGAAGTGATTAGGAATCACACCTAACGGAAATCGAACCTATTTCAGGCCAATTTGGCAGAGAAGGAATCACGGCGTCGGTCTAACTCCGCTCTCTGCGCCGAGTTCGCGACACTTGGATTCCGACCCTCCACGTTGGTCTAATTTTCCCGCAACTTCATCAGCGGGACTAAATAACCCCACGTCAGCCCAGGCCTTACGGGGCCCCAGGAGTCCCTGACAATCAGGTTGGTAAAAGAGTCACGATACCCCAATAATAAACAAACAAATGCTTTCCATCACTACAAACTTAAAATTTTCTGTGTATTTTGAGTTAAAAGATGTTTCTTTCACAGAATGACTGGTATAGTGTCTCTACTTACAAGTTAGGCAACTTTTGGAGCTAAACTGGGGCGGCGGACTAGGGTCAATATTCCATGTGCTATAGTGCGTGTGTCAGTTTTTTATGGATAGCATACCTTCAAAGCGTGTGTATGGGATAGTTTGTTTTGGAGGGAGCGTTGTATTTCAGTTGCACATTTTAGATCCCTCAAGCTTCTTTTCGTCTTGATTTCCCACTCGAGTGTTTATCTGGAATATTTTTCGAAAGGCATGTGAAGAGGCGGGAGTCACGGTGGAAAGCGTTCACGTTACAACGATTAGTGTTTCACAGTTGACGTTTAGATTCCTACCTCTTCCTCTGTTTATCCCGGCTGAATATTAATTTAATGTATCATACTGACGGTGAATGAATATTTTAGAGGGGAGCCGTTTGGTCTGATATTTAGGCTCAGATCCGACTTGTTTCATCATTTACTGGGCATTAGGTACCTAAACACGCTGGTCCTGGTTTTGCTCGGCTGTCGTTTAAGATTCTTTGCTTCAAACAAGCGAATGGTAACGTTCGTTCCATATTGTAGCCCTGGGAACGTCATGTACAGTTTAAGAAGAGTCTCTCTTCAAACTACCCAGATTTATTATCGCGAAGAATTGTTAGCCGATTTGTGTGATCACTGGCCTTCATATTAGGTAATTTTATGTGTTGGTCAGTATTAATTCTGTGTCAGTATTAATTCAGGTAGGTCACACAACGAAATTGGGATTCGTTGGAAAGTTCAAGCCCTTCATGTAACAGCCAAAGATCGAAACTATGGACACTTCTATTCTAAGTTGCGAACTTGTATACGCCAGTGTTCCAGTTAAGAATTCAACATTTATGATAACGTGAATGAGGTGTTCACTCACCATACAGAAACTGTTAAAATGACTTCAATAATTCAGAAGATAAGATTTCACAAGAATAAAATCGTGAACTATGGACAATTTTATGTGTGTCACTTATTGGTTTAGTCAACTAAAAAACTTTTTTTTTCAATTGTTTGCCTATGGTTACCCTTCTGAAATTTCTCAAAAAACTTCTAAATTTTTTTGGCCCATTTCATCATGCAAAAATGTTCTACATATAAAAATACCATTGTTTTCACATTTTCTGCTGCTGAAATCGCTTGTTCTAACTGAATAAATTAACTTGAAGTACAGAATGGGTATCACTGTAGGCCTAAATTCAACTTTTTCGGCAATGACAGCCATAGGTTCACGCACAGTGTCACTTTCCATACATTATAAAATCGGGACTCGGAGTTTCACTCGTTAGATATATGAAACACGAGTCCAACAAAATTTACCCATATTCTTTGTAAACTAACTGAATGAATAATCTTCAATTCATTTTTAGTGTTCCATCTTTTCAAAATATTGCTGTCACAGCCGACAGAAAGAAACTTGTCAATTCCAATCGTTTGTTTTTCAGTACTTCTATAGGAAAGCAACTTCTGCGATTTGGAAGACTGCAGGATTTGCGATTATACCTCCATAACAACTTCTAATCAGAAAGGCGGAGGAAAGTAGGTCTGAAAACTAATGATGCTTTCAAGAAGCTAATTTTGATTATTCCCTTTTGAAAATGGAAAGGCCTTCATTATATACGACTGAGCAAACGCCGAATAGAAATAGCGCTTGAATATCAGTCAATACAAGCATCTAAGAAACTGATTTTAAGCCACTTGAAGGGTTTGTTTCCTCACTTGAGGCCAGGCTTGGTGGGATAATTTTGCTGCCGAGAGATATTCCTACAAACACAATGACGTGTATGTAGATAACGGTGTGCGAGGTGATAAGGGTGGATTTGCTTCGGATACCCCCAAGCATAGTCCCATAATTGTGCAGAGCTATGGGATGAGCTTTCACTAAAATTTTCCAGCAAAGTTTGTCAGTGGTCATTTTGAGTAAAAAGAGTACGTTTTGAACAAATTCAATTTTTAAATTCTTTGAGTTATTAGGGGCGCAGATTTTCGATGTGTGCTTATACCCAAATCACAGACTATAATGATTAGTACTTTTCAGGGGAGGGCTCGGCTGAATTATGTTTAGTTCTGCCAATACTTTCCCCCCTCTGCCCCCCCTCCCCACACACACACACATACGCACATATAAGCTATAGACTTGGGAGTGCATTTACGCAACAGCTGACGCGTTTATGTTTTATAATAGTACACATGAGCGTATTCTTGTATGGGCCCTGGGAACTACAGAAGTGATGTTAACTGGGTGGACACGTTGTGCGTTACTGCTTTAATATGACCCAGGGCCCAAAAAAAGCCTTGTGTGTTTCTTCTCTGAAGAGGCATCATAATTGTAAACAATAAGCTGAACTTCATTTTGTTATGTTTAATACCCATGATTTAGGCGTGAATACTGGGTGGGTGTGACCTAAAATACCAGTAAACAATTACGTGGTGGTTAAATTCTGAGTCTTTGGAACTCTGAAATTGTTTTTTCCTAACAGGTGTTGTCCCTTCATCAGAGGGCCCTCGCATCTTCAGAATTGTCAATCTAAACGATATACGGGCGATTCTGTACTCCAGAAACATACGTAACGTGACTGAGAATAGATTGTATGTTTGACAAAAATATGGACAGGGGTACAAAATAAGTGCCAATTCGGTAAAATTTCACAAATTTTCGAAAATGCGCTATTTTATTAACACGATTTTCAGTGGGTCAAAAGGGTCTTTCTCTTTAGTGAGATGTTCTGTATTTTGGCTCGGAACATCGGCACTTTCTATTCAGTCCTTTTTGGGTTATTTGTGCTCAAATTTTGACCCCGGGTGATGATATTTTGTACCAAAATAAGTGCAAAAATCAGTCATTTGTTACTATTTATAGTACCTCTGAATGTTGATACTCCCTTCAGGACACCTGAACAGATCCCCCGCCAAAAAATCGTCTGCTCAGTCATTACCCTGGTTTATAGTGTAACATATCACAGCTGCTTTGTTTCTGTTGATTTTTTGTTATTAAAAACTAGCGTAGTGTTCCCTATACCCACCATCTCCCTCATGTACTCGAAAATGTACATTATTATCTCCTCTAGAAACAGAATGATGGAGGTCTAACAGTTTAAAGTTTTCCAATTATATTCTGCTACAAGAAAATGATTCGGGCTATAGCTCAGTAAGTTCAGGCGTTCGCTTTGTTGTATGAAAAGTGCGTGATCGATGCGATGTGAGTTCAAAACCAATCTCTTCTTAATATTTTGCCCATTATCCTTACACATACATTTTGTTCTTTGTTCTGGTTGCATCGTCATCTATAGAACGTGTTTTCGCAAATTATCTGGTGAAAGGCTGGGATACTCCACAATCACATTTAAACAAAAATGTTGAAAAACAACCAACTGCCGCAAAAAACAGACCATTTCTCCTGAAGCCACATTGTAAAATTAGGTGCGCTATTACGTTGCAAAAGTGAAGTCAAATAACGAGATGATAATCACTGTTTGATGATGCCTTTTGTCTGTTCAGAACCACTGTCTGCCAGATTTAATAGTTCCTTGAAATGAAAGGTTGCGAATATTCTCTACTACACTTAATGAACAGCCTTTCTGACAAACTAAAAGAGTATGTGCAATGGCACTCTTTATTACCACCATCCCGCGTTGAGTCCCTGGGCAAGGCACTCAACTCCGATTATCCACCTGGGGGCACGATGACGCTCTGTACTAAGATGTACTTCACGTCGATGGGGCGCATGTCTTCAACCAATCCAATCCTGCCTGTGCAGCAGTGAGGAGTTAAGATGTTGGTGAGCTGGCATCTGCTCGTCGTTGGTCGGTGGTTCTCTCTGGGTACTCCTGCTTCCTCCATCCATAAAACTGTCACCGACACGATTTGACCTTGGCTGTCAAAGTGTCGTTAAACCCTAATAAATAAATAAATAAATAAATAAATAAATAAATAAATAAATAAATAATTACCACCGTAGGCAATGCATTTCTTCTATGTTATGTCATTGGCGAGGCCCTCAATTTCATCTGTCCAAGTGGGAGCAGTTTGTGCATTGTGCAAATCCGTCCTACAGGTTAATGGTACACTACCCTTCAACCAATGCTAGAGCTGCATGAGCCGTTTCAGTAAGTTAGGAAGTGAGGTAGTAGATAGCTGCCGCAGGATGGTTCTCTCCATGCTATCCGTACTCTTTCATCCGACACAATACAAATCAGGTTGGTAAAAGAGTCACGATACCCCAATAATAAACAAACAAATGCTTTCCATCGCAACAAACTTTAAATTTTCCGTGTATTTTGAGTTAGAAGATGTTTCTTTTACAGAATGACTGGTATAGTGTCTCCACTTACAAGTTATGCAACTTTTGGAGCTAAACTGGGGTGGCGGACTAGTGTCAATATTCCATGTGCTATAGTGTGTGTGTCAGTTTTTATGGATAGAATACCTTCAAAGCGGGTGTATGGGATAGTTTGTTTTGGAGGGAGCGTTGTATTTCAGTTTTACATTTTAGATTCCTCAATTGTCTTTTCGTCTTCATTTGCCACTCGGGGGGTTATCTGGAATATTTTTCGATATGCATGTGTAGAGGCGGGAGTCACGGTGGGTATGGAAAGCGTTCACGTTACAACGATCAGTGTTTCACAGTTGATGTTTAGATTCCCACCTCCTGGTTTCCTACCTCTTCCTCTGTTTATGCCGGCTGAACATTAATTTAATGTATCATACTGAAGGTGAATGAATATTTTAGAGGGGAGCCGTTTGATCTGATATTTAGATTCAGATCCGACTTGTTTCATCATTTACTGTGCATTAGGTACCTAAACACGCTGCTCCTGGTTTTGCTCGGCTGTCGTTTAAGATTGTTTGCTTCAAACAAGCGAATGGTAACGTTCGTTCCATATTGTAGCCCTGGGAACGTTATGTACAGTTTAAGAAGAGTCTCTCTTCAAACTCCCCAGATTTATTATCGCGAAGAATTGTTAGCCGATTTGTGTGATTACTGTCCTTGATATTAGGTAATTTTATGTGTTGGTCAGTATTAATTCTGTGTCAGTATTAATTTAGGTAGGTCACACAACGAAATTGAGATTCGTTGGAAAGTTCAAGCCCTTCATGTAACAGCCAGAGATCGAAACTATGGACACTTCTATTCTAAGTTGCGAACTTGTGCACGCCAGTGTTCCAGTTAAGAATTCAACATTTATGTTACTTACCACACAGAAACTGTTAAAATGACTTCAATATTTCAGAAGATAAGATTTCACAAAAATAAAATCGTGAACTATGGAAAATTTGATGCGTGTCACTTATTGGTTTAGTCAACCAAAAAACTTGTTTTTTCAATTGTTTGCCTTTGGTTGTTACCCTTATGGAATTTCTCAAAAAACTTCAAATTTTTTTTGGCCCATTTTATGATGCAAAAATGTTCTACATATAAAAATACCATTGTTTTCACATTTTCTGCTGCTGAAATCGCTTGTTCTGACTAAATAAATCAACTTGAAGTACAGAATGGGTATCACTGTAGGCCTAAATTCAGCTTTTCCGGCAATTACAGCCCTACGTTCATGCAAAGTGTCACTTTCCATACGTTATAAAATCAGGACTCGGAGTTTTACTCGTTAGATATATGACACACGAGTCAAACAAAATCCATCCATATTCTTCTAAACAGACTGAATAAATAATCTTCAGTTTATTTTTTATTGTTCTATCTATTCAAAATATAGCTGTCACAGCCAACGGAAAGAAACTTGTCAATTCCAATCGTTTGTTTTTCAGTACTTCTACAGGAAAGCAACTTCTGCGATTTGGACGATTGCAATATTTTCGATTATACCTCCATAGCGACTTCTAATCAGAAAAGCGTCAGCAAGTGAGTCTGGAAACCAATGATGCCTTTCAGAAGCTAATTTTGATTATTCCCTTTTGAAAATGGAAAGGCCTTCATTATATACGACTGAGCAAACCCGGAATAGCAATGGCGCTTGAATATCAGTCATTACAGGCATCTAAGAAACTTATTTTCAGCCACTTGAATGTTTTTTTTTCCTCACGGGAGGCCAGGCTCGGTGGGGTTGTTTCGCGGTCGAGAGATATTTCTACATACACAATGACGTGTATGTAGATAACGGTGTGCGAGGTGAGGAGGGTGGATTTGCTTTTGATACCCCCAAATATAGTCCCACATTTGTTCAGTGCTATGGGATGAGCTTGCACTAAAATTGTCCAGCAAAGGTTGTCAGTGGTCATTTAGAGTAAAAAGAGTACGTTTTGAACATATTCAACTTTGAAGTTCTTTGAGTTATCAGGGGCGCAGATTTTCGATGTGTGTTTATACCCCAAATCACAGACTATCATAATTAGTACTTTCCTGTGGAGGGCTCGGCTGAACTATGTTTGGTTCCGCAAACACTTTCACCCTTCCACCCCCCCCCCCCCCCCTCCCCCACACACACACACATACGCACGTAGAAGCTATAGACTGGATAGTGCATTTATGTACCAGCTGATGCGTTCATGTTTTATTATACTACACATGAGTGTGCTCTTGTTGGGGCCCTGGAAACTACAAAAGTGATGTTAACTGGGGTATACTTTCAAACAGATTTAAAGAAATCAACAATCATCTATTAATTATGCTAGACAAATGTGGTAGAGGTCAGAGGTCAACAAGTCCGTCGCTACTAGGGGAATAAATTCTTTCAGTGTTAAGCCTATGGGGAAAATTTATCACCCTACTAGGTGAATAAAGCAAAAATTTATCCAAGGCCTTTGTTGTTCAAATAAACGGCCATTTACGGGATAAAAAGTAGCACAATTACCAATCTTTGGACGACCAGTTCTAAGAGTGTACACCAATAATATTGTCCAAACATACCAGAAACATATAAATTAACTATACTTCATGATTCTGGAGAATCATGGCTTTTCCCGATGTGATTCCCTGATTTTTCATGATCCCACAGTGTCTGATGAATTGTTTTTAACTGTCTCTCTGAAGTTCCTTCATTGATGTTATGAGAAAGGTGAGTATAGAAGTCTCAAATGACTCAGTTTGATAAAAAAAAAGTTGTTTAGGTAAAAACCATCATTAAAGGTGGAGTGAGTTAATATCAATATCGTGGTCCGACAAGTTAATGGCCGACAAAAGGAGTTGTGTTTGTTTGATACATACCCATTGAGTGCTGTGTCTATTTGAAAATGGTCCATTTTATTTCAAATGTATCCAAAATATTGATGTCTTGCAGGTTGTAGAGAGCTAACAAGTGCTAACGGGAATATTTATTCATGCAACTTGTAATTTCACACCAGAAAAATGGTCATTTTTACTTAAAATCTACGAGATGTTTTCAGAGAAATCCAGGGAGAACATGAATTTTAAGCTTTTGATGGGTATCATTGTTTGTCCACCCCAAAACGGGTTAAGGTTTGTTTTTTTTGAATACGCTTATTACTTACAAAAATAATTCTTAGTGAATTCTACTTCCACTTATATTGATTTTTTCCTCTCAACTTTGGGTGCTGCGGGTACGCAAACACAGCCCATTTTATCGAATTTTTTTTATGTTTGAGAACCTGCATAGGCTTAATAAATGCTTACTGGAATATTTTGTACATGTATTTTGTAATTTCACACTAAGGTCTGGGAATGGCCAATTTTTCTTGAAAATCTACGTGAAGTTTTTAGAGAAATCCTCGGATAACATGAATTTTTAACATTTTGAGGGGTATCTCTCTCTAACCAGCTCTAAACGGGTTAATGCTTGTTTTTATGAATACCTTCATTACTTACAAAACTGATCCTCTGGGAATTCTACTTCCAATGAAGGAGGTTATGTTTATCTCGCAGGTACACATTGGGTGCAATGGGTGTCCAAGAACAGCCCCTTTCCTCCAAATTTCTATGCATTGCAGCCTCTGGAGGGTTAACAAACGCTTATCGGAATATTTTGTCCATGCAACTTGTAATGTCACTACAAGACCTGCAAATAGTCGATTTTTCTTGAATACTTACTAGATTATTTTTTGGAGAAATCCACAGAAAATGGGAATTTTCAGCTTTTAAGGGGTACATCTCCTTAACCAGGCGAAAATGGGTTAAGACCTCGATTTTTTAATACCCTTACTACTTACTAAAATTTTTCCCTATCAGTTTTGCGTCCGGTAAAAGAAGTTATGTTTCTTTGTGGCTTCCCGTTTGTTGTTGTTGGTGTCCAAAACAGACTATTTTTTTTCAAAATGCTGACATTTAGCAGCCCATGGAGGGTTAACAAATGCTTATCGGAATATTTTATCCATGCAACCGGTAATGTGACACCAAGACCTATCAATGGCCATTTTCTGTTGAAAACCTACATGATGTTTGTAAAGAATTCCAGGGAAAACATGATTTTTTTAAAGCTTTTGATGGGTATCGCTATTAACCACCTCAAAAAGGGTTAACGCTTGGGTTTTTGGATACCGTTATTACTTACAAAAATGGTCCTCAGTGAATTCCACTTCCAACAAAGGGGATTATGTGTATCGCTCGGGTATACATTGCGTGCTGTGCCTGTCCGAAAACAGCTCATTTCAACAAAATTATGATGCTTGGCAGCCTGTAGATGGTTAATAAACGCTCATCGGAATATTTTGTCCATGCAGCTTGTAATGTCACACAAAGACCTGCGAACAGTCAATTTTCATTGAAAACCTACGAGATGTTTTAGAGAAATCTATAGAAAATGGGACATTTAAGCTTTTAAAGGGGTGTCTCTCTTTATCCTGTCAAAAATGGGTTAAGACTTCGACTTTTGGATACCCTTATCACTTACACAAATGTTTCCGTATAAATTTTTCGCTCGATAAAAGGAAAAACTTTTCTTTGTGGCATACCCATTGGGTGCTGTTGCTGTCCAAAAACAGCCCATTTTATCACAATGTTGACATTTAGTAGCCCGTGGAGGGTTAACAAATGCTCACCGCAGTATTTTGTCCATGCAGCTTGTATTGTCACACTAAGACCTGCGCGTGGCCAATTTTTCTTGAAAATCTACAAGAATCGTTTAGAGAAATCCTCAGAAAACATGAATTTTTGAGCTTTTGAGGGGTACTGCAGTTTAACCAGAACAAAACGGGTTAATGTTTGGTTTTTTGAATACCCTTATTACTTGCAAAAATGTTCCACGATCAATCTCACTTCCAATAAATGAAGTTATGTTTATCTCTCGTATATAGTTTTGGTGCTGTGGGGGCCCGAAAACAGCCCATTTCATCAAAATTTCGATGCTTGGCAGCCTGTGGAGGGTTAACATATGCATTGCCGAAAATCTCTTGTAAATGAATGGTCCTGTCACAGATAGGTCTAACAATGATGAATGTTTTAAAAAATCCACAAGACGCGTTTCGAGAAAGTGCCTATAAACTCTAATTTTGACAGAGTTTTCCTCCTAATTCTGGCGAAATAAGGGAAAATTCCGCTTTGGTACATTTTTAGATTTTGTGCCCCTCTATTCGTATGGGAAATTTTTTGAAAATCGGTTTGAAAATGTCTTCTGAATCGTATGGACAAAATGTGTGGGGGAAAAAAAACTAAACTTTATGATTCTGGAGAATCATGGTTTTTCCAGACAATATTCCATGATTTTTTGTTATCCTGGAGTTTCTAAAGAATTGTTTTTAATTGTATCACTAAAGTATTTTTATTGATGCCTTGAGAAAAGTGGGTATAATAGTCTCAAATGACCCAGTGTGATAAAAGAAAGTTTTTGTTAGATCATTATTATATTGGAGAGGGTTAATATCAATATCAGCGTCTGAGAATCAGCGTCTAATGCAAATAGCCCATTATATCTCAAATCTATCTAACATTTTGATATTTGACAGTTTGTGGAGGGTTAATGAAGGCTTGCGAGAATAATTCTTCTCCCGAGTTTATTTGTTCTTGAAAATCTGTAAGAACCACTTGAAGATATCGACAGCAAATGTGAACTTCAAGTTCTGAAGCATGTCATGTATTGTCCCTGTATCAATTATCTCCTAATAGACAACAGTTGTTGTGCATGATTATGTCATATCTTCACACCTTCTACAGTTCACCCTGTCCATTAATGGCAGAACTACTTTTCTCCAATTGGTTTTTCCCAGTTGGATTAGTTTTATTTAGTACACTGAAGATATCTATACATACAACGAGAAACATGAAGTTATAGACAACAATAATTACAATACTAGACTTTATGATTCTGGAGAATCATGGCTTTTCCAGATGAGATTCCATGATTTTCCATGACCCCAGAATGTCTGATGAATTATTTTTAACTGTCTCACTGAAGTTCCTTTTTGATGTTATGAGCAAGATTGGTATAGTAGTCTCAAATGACTCAGTTTGATAAAAAAAAACAATGTTTAGGTAAAAAACATCATTAATGGTAGAGTGGGTTAATATCTATATTGTCGTCCGACAAGTTAATGACCGACAAAACGAGTTATGTTTGTTTGACACATACCCACTGAGTGCTGTGGCTATTTGAGAATGGTCCATTTTATCTCAAATGTATCAAAGATATTGATGTCTGGCAGCTTGTTGAGTGTGTTAACAAGTGCTAACAGGAATATTTTTCCATGCAACTTGTAATGTCACACCAAGAACTACGAATGGCCATTCTTTCTTAAAAATCTACAAGATGTTTTCAGAGAAATCCAGGGAGAACATGAATTTCAAGCTTTTGATGGGTATCATTGTTTATCTATCACAAAACGGTTTAAGGGTTGTTTTTTTTTGAATACCCTTATTACTTACAAAAATAATTCTACTTCCACTTATGTTGTTATCTCCTCTTAACTTTGGGTGCTACGGGTACGCAAACACAGCCCATTTTATCAAAATTTTTATGTTTGAGAACCTGCATAGGGTTAACAAATGCTTACTGGAGTATTTTGTGCATGCAGCTTGTAATGTCACACTAAGATCTGAGAATGGCCAATTTTTCTTGAAAATCTACGTGATGGTTTTAGATAACATGAATTTTTAACCTTTTGAGTGGTATTGCTCTGTAACCAGCCCTAAACGGGTTAATGCTTGGTTTTGTGAATACCTTCATTACTTACAAAAATGATCCTCGGTGAATTCCACTTCCAATGAAGGAGGTCATGTTTATCTCACATGTACACATTGTCCTCGGTGAATTCCACTTCCAATAAAGGAGGTCATGTTTATCTCACATGTACACATTGGGTGTTATGGGAGCCCAAGAGAAGCCCACTTTCTCAAAATTTCTATGCTTTGCATCTCCGGAGGGTTAACAAATGCTTACCGCGATATTTTGTCCATGAAACTTGTAATGTCACTCCAAGATCTGCGAAAGGTCAATTTTTCTTGAAAACTTATTAGACTGTTTAGAGAAATCCACAGAAAACGGGGAATTTAAGCTTTTAAGGGGTATATCTCCTTAACCAGTCGAAAATGGGTTAAGACCTCGATTGTTTAATACCCTTACTACTTACAAAAAATTTTCCCTATCAGTTTCGCGTCCGGTAAAAGAAGTTACGTTTCTCTGTGGCATTCCCATTTGATGTTGTTGGTGTCCAAAAACAGACTACTTTTTCAAAATTTTGACATGTAGCAGCCCTTGGAGGGTTAGCAAATGCGTACCGGATTATTTTATCCATGCGACTGGTAATGTGACAGAAAAACGTATCAATGGCCTTTTTCTCTTGGAAACCTAGAAGATGTTTGTAAAGAAATCCAGGGAAAACATGAATTTTTCAAGCTTTTGATGGGTATCGCTATTAACCACCACAAAAGGGGTTAACGCTTGGTTTTTTGAATACCCTTATTACTTACAAAAATGGTTCCCGAAGAACTGAACTTCCAACAAAGGAGATTATGTTTATCTCGTGGGTATGCATTTGAAGCTGTGCGTGTCCGAAAACAGCCCATTTCAACACAACTACGATGCTTGGCAGCCTGTAGAGGGCTAACAAACGCTCACCGGAATATTTTGTCCATGCAACTTGTATTGTCATACAAAGACCTGCGAATAGTCAATTTTTTTTGAAAACCTACAAGTTGCTTTTAGAGAAATCCACAGAAAATGGGAATTTTAAGCTTTTTTAGCTCTCTTTAGCCTGCCCAAAATGGGCTAAGACTTCGACTTTTGAATACTCTTACTACTTACAAAAATGTTTCTGTATAAATTTTGCGCTCAACGAAAAAAGGCACTTTTCTTTGTGTCGGACTCATTGGGTACTGTTGGTATCCAAAAACAGCCCAGTTTATCACAATTTTGACATTTCGCAGCCCGAGGAGGGTTAATAAATGCTCACCGGAGTATTTTGTCCATGCAACTTGTATTGTAACACCAAGACCTGCGCCTGGGCAATTTTTCTTGAGAATCTACAAGACGCCTTTAGAGAATTCCACAGAAAACATGATTTTTTTAGCTTTTGGGGAGTATTGCTGTTCAACCAGCCCAAAACGGGTTAACGCTTGGTTTTCTGAACACCTTTATTACTTGCAAAAATAATCCTCGATGAATTCCACTTCCAATAAAGGAAGTTATGTTTATCTCTCGCATATCGTTTGGGTGCTGTGGGGGCCCGAAAACAGCCCATTTTATCAAAATTTCGATGTTTGGCAGCCTGTGGGGGGTTACCGTATGCATTGACGAAAATCTCTTGAATATGAATGGTCCTGTCACAGACAGGTCTAACAATGATGAATGCGTAAAAAAAATCTACAGGACGCGTTTCGAGAAAATGCCTATAAACCCTAATTTTGACAGTTTTTTGACAATTCTGGGGAAATAAGGGTTAAATCGAAAATTCCGCTCTGGTACATTTTTAGATTTTGTGCCTCTCTATGCGTGTGCAAAATTTTGTGAAAATCGGTTCGAAAATGGCTTCTGAATCGTACGGACAAAATGTGTGGAAAAAAAAAAAAATTATAATCCGTAGAAAAACAATAGTCTTTTCCAGAGGGAAAAGCCTAACTAGACTTTATGATTCTGGAGAATCATGGCTTTTCCAGATTTGATTCCGTGATTTTTCATGACCCCAGAGTGTCTGATGAATTGTTTTTAACTGTCTCACTGAAGTTCCTTTATTGATGTTATGAGGGGGCACGGTGGCGTTGTGGTAATCGGTTCTCGTCAGTTCACCGAAGTTAAGCAACATCGAGCCCGGTTGGTCCTTGGGTGGGTGACCGTCTGAGTGATCGATTCGGACTCCCGCGTTGTGTCCTTGGGCGAGGCACTTAACCCCGATTGTCCACATGGGGCGCGATTACGCCGTGTACTAAGGCGTACTGCAAGTCGATGATGCGCATGTCTTCAACCAATCTAACCCTGCCTGTGCTGCTGTGCGAAGTTACGATGTTGGGGAGCTGGCAGCTGCTCGGTGGTTCTCTCCGGCTACTCCGGCTTCCTCCACCCATAAAACTGTCACGGTCATGATTAGCCATTGTGCATAAGTATGTGGCCTTGAACACCAATAAATAAATTCATGTTATGAGAAAGGTGGGTATAGTAGTCTCAAATGACTGAGTTTGATAAAAAAAAATGTTTAGATAAAAACCATCATTAATGGTGGAGAGGGTTAATATCAATATCGTCATTCGACAAGTTAATGACCGTCAAAACGAGTTATATTTGTTTGACACATACCCACTAAGTGCTCTGGCTATTTGAAAATGGTCCATTTTATCTCAAATGTATCCAAAATATTGATGTCTGGCAACTTGTAGAGGGTTAACAAGTGCTAACAGGAATATTTTTCCCTGCAACTTGTAATGTCACACCAAGAACTACAAATGGCGATTTTTCCTTTAAAATCTACAAGATGTTTTCAGGGAAATTCAGGGAGAATATGAATTTTAAGCTTTTGATGGGTATCGTTGTTTATCCAGCCCAAAACGGGTTAAGGGTTGTTTTTTGAATACCCTTATTACTTCCAGAAATAATTTTCAGTGAATTCCACTTCCACTTATGTTGATCTCTCTTTGGGGCCTCTTAATTTTATCAAATTTTTATGTTTGAGAAGCTGCATAGGGCTAACAAATGCTTACTGGAATATCTTGTACATGCAACTTGTAATGTCACACTAAGATCTGAGAATGGGCACTTTTTCTTGAAAATCTACGAGATGTTTTTTAGAGAAATCCTCGGATAACTTGAACTTTTAACCTTTTGAGGGGTATCACTCTGTAGCCAGCTCCAAACGGGTTAATGCTTGATTTTGTGAATACCTTCATTACTTACAAAAATTATCCTCGGTGAATTCCATTTCTACTGCATGAGGTTATGTTTATCTCGCAGGTACACATTGGGTGTTATTGGTGCCCAAGAACAGACGATTTTCTCAAAATGTCAATGCTTGTCAGTCTCTGGGGGGTTAACAAATGCTTACCGGAATATTTTGTCCATGCAACTTGTAATGTCAAACCAAGACCTGCGAATGGTCAATTTTTCTTGAAAATGTTTTTGGAGAAATCCACAGAAAACTGGATTGTTAAGCTTTTAGGGGGTATATCTCCTTAACCAGTCAAAAATGGGTTAAGACGTCGATTTTTGAATACCCTTACTACTTACAAAAATGTTTCCCTATCAGTTTTGCGGTCGGTAAAAGACGTTTCTCTGTGGCATTCCTATTTGATGTTGTTGGAATCCAAAAACAGACTTTTTTGTGACATTTAGCAGTCCATGGATGGTTAATAACTGCTTACCGGAATAATTTATCCATGCAGCTGGTAATGTGACACCAAGACCTATCAATGGCCATTTTCTCTTGAAAACCCTACAAGATGTTTGTTAAGAAATCCAGGGAAAACATGAATTTTTCAGCTTTTGGTGGGTATCGCTATTAACCACCACAAAAGGGGTTAACTCTTGTTTTTTTTTAATACCCTTATTACTTACAGAAATGATCTCCGGTGAATTCCACTTCCAATAAAGGAGATTATGTTTATTTTTCGGGTATACATTGGGTGCTGTGCGTGTCCGAAAACAGCCCATTTCAACAAAATTACGATGCTTGGTAACCTGTAGAGTGTTAATAAACGCTCACCGGAATATTTTGTCCATGCAAATTGTAATGTCACACAAAGATCTGCGAGAAGTCAATTTTTCTTGAAAACCTGCAAGATGTTTATAGAGAAATCCACAGAAAATGGGAATGTTAGTAGTAAATCACGGAATCCAAATTTTACGGACTCGGCTAGGAATGCCTTATATAGCCAGTTTATATGTGCAGAGGGGAAATCTGATTGAATATTTTGAAGACGTATAGCTATGAAGTAGTGATACAAGTCAATATTAATGGATGATAGTTTAGTCAAATAGTACTGGTACAAGGCCGCAATGGAACAAGACTTTCGAAGAAGTTAATGATAGGACAGATAGACCACAGACAAGTTGTTGTCTGGGAGCTTTGGAGATAAGATGGACGCCGTTGGTAAGACAACATTTGACCTCATTGAGGGATTTCTCATGGCCTCATACGACAAAAAAGGGATTCCCCAGAAGGTATAATCGATAGGTATCCTCAAATAATACAAACCAGGCCATAGGTATCCTCAAATATTGAAATCATCCATGAGATCATCCAAACAAACCACATCACATACTACTAATGTTAAGCTTTTAAGGAGTATCTCTGTTTAACAATGGGTTAAGACTTCGACTTTTGAATACCCTTACTACTTACAAACGTTTCGGTATAAATTGTGCGCTCGATAAAAGAAGGCACTTTTCTTTGTGGCGTACCCATTGAGTGCTGTTGGCGTCCAAATACAGCCCATTTTATCACAATTTTGCCTTTTAGCAGACCGTGGATGGTTAACATATGCTCACCGGAGTATTTTGTCCATGCAGCCTCTATTGTCACACCAAGACCTACTCGTGGCCAATTTTTCTTGAAAATCTACAAGACTCGTTGAGAGAAATCCACAGAAAACATGCATTTTTTGAGCTTTTGAGGGGTATTGCAGTTTAACCAGACCAAAGCGGGTTAATGCTTGTCTTTTTTTAATACCGTTATTACTTACAAAAATGATCCACGCTGAATTGTACTTCCAATAAAGGAAGTTATGTTTATCTCTCATGTATCGTTTGGATGCTTTAGGGACCCGAAAACAGCCCATTTCCTCAAAATTTCAATGTTTGACAACCTGTGGAGGGTTAACATATGCATTGCCTAATATCTTTTGTATATGAATGGTCGTGTCACAGAAAGGTCTAACAATGATGAATGTTTAAAAAAAATCTGCAAGACTTGTTTCGAGAAAGTGCCTATAAACCCAAATTTTGACAGTTTTTTCCAATTCTGGCGAAATAGGGGTTAAATCGAAAATTCCGCTTTGGTACATTGTTAGATTTTTTGCCCCTCTATAGGTGTGCAAAATTGTATGAAAATCGGTTCGAAAATGGCTTCTGAATCGTACGGACAAAATGTGTGGACCCCCCCCCCCCACCCCCCACACACACACACAAATAATAATAATAATCTGTAGAAAAACAATAGTCTTTTCCAGAGGGAAAAGCCTAAAAAAAATAATAATAATCCGTAGAAAAACAATAAATAGTCTTTTCCAGACAGTCCAGAGGGAAAAGCCTAAAAAGCGATGGGTTCCTTTCCACTATTCACACAACCCAATTGATATGGGTTGATTTTAACCTAACTGATTTTAGAGCGCACATTTTTAACATATGGATAATTGTGAAAACGTTTAACCCTTTCTAACATGAAAAGCAGACGACACTTGCCAAAAAAAATTCTTGATTAACTAAATTTTTCATTTTTTGTCTCAAAAACATAGGTTATGACCCCTCATTGGAACGAGCTCGGCGAGCTCGTTCCAAAGAAGGGTAAAAACGTATGTTTTTGAGACAAAAAATGAAAAAAATAATGAAAATTAATTGGCGTTGTTTGTGAATAGCGCTGGCGGGTTTTGGCCGTTACGTTGGGTAAAGGGTTAATAAATCCCATTTGCATCATTATTCTAGAATTCCATTTGAAAAATTTCATTATTATACCATTCTGACCAGGCATGTCGTGATTAATCGAGAATTTGACTAATCGTCGGAAACACCCATAATCTACTGCAGTTTCAAAGTCGATTATTACGGGTTTTCATCAATCCATTATTGATGAATTATTAGTTATTACTCTCCCCCATCATGGTCATATGAAGTGTCAGAGGCTGTAGAATATCAAAATACATTGTAATTGGTTTGGGTGGGGAGCGCGGTGCCTCAGTAGGTAGAGGTGCAGGCTGCAAACCGAGAGGTCCTCGGTTCGAATCCCACCTGCGGCAACCGCTTTGTGTCCTTGGGAAAGACACTTCATCTCCATTGCCCACGTGGGGACACGGTGGCGTTGTGTACTAAGGCGTACTGCACGTCGATGGTGCACTTGTCTTCAACCAATGCTAACCCTGCTTATGTGGAGTTGGTATGTTGGGGAGCAGACAGCTGCTCGCCGTTGCTCGGTGGTTCTCTCTGGGTACTGCGGCTTCCTCCACCCGTAAAACTCTCGCGGTCAGACATTGGGCATAAATATGTGACCTTAAGCGCCAATAAATAAATAAATAAATTAGTTTGGGAAAGAAGTGTAAAGACATGACACAAGGTCTGGTGATCTAGAAAGTATGGCAGTACAAATAATTGCCCTTCTCTGTTTGTCAATTAAGGAATGATATTGCCTTCTTAAATCTCAGTGCAACTACTATTAGACTCTTGACCACCTCAAGCCCAAACATAAGCCTAGGCTCAAATTTGGACCTGAGGTGGCCAGGCGTCTGAATTTTCCTCAATTCAATGCCCAATGAATGCGCGGCCTGAGGAACTATTGACCAAAAATACTGTTTTATAAAGATACAACACATGACACCATGTATGGCGTTCTAGAAAGCATGGCAGTACAAATAACTGCTCATCTCGGTTTGTCAAGGAGTGCATTTGCCTTCTTAAACCTCAACGCAGCTATTATTAGACTATTGACCACCTCAGGTCCAAACCTGAGCCAAGGCTCAGGTTTGGGCCTGAAGTGATCAGGAGACTGAGTATTTCTCGGAGAGTAGTAGGCGTGCAGCATGCCCAAAGAATGCCCGGCTTGAGGAACTAATGACCAAAAATATTGTTTTCTGTATAGTTGTTGTTTAGAGGTCACAGGCAGAGTACGATTAAAGTCGATTATTCTTCTTCAAAATTCAATCATGAAATATGGGAATCTCACCAGCTCTAAATATGACCTCGCTGAAAAGCATTCATGCAGCTTTTCTTTCTCATTTTCTGTTGAGTATTTTGGTACACGCTAAAATCAGTTGGGTTAAAAATCCACAATCAACCCAAATTAGCTGGGTTGAGTGAATATGCATACTGCACGTCGATGGTACGCATGTCTTCAATCAATGTAACCCTGCCTGTGCTGCAGTGCGGAGTTAGTATGCTGGGGAGCTGACAGTTGCTCGCCGTTGCTCGGTGGTTCTCTCCGGGTACTCCGGCTTCCTCCACCCGTTAGACTGTCATGGTCATGATTAGCCTTTTTGCAGAAATATGTGACCTTAAACCCCAAATAAATAAATAAATTAATAAATAAATAAATAAATAATTTTAGAGTGTAATGCGTGTTTCTTTTTTTTATCGGTTTTCTCTTGACAAGACCCGGAAAGTGCTCGATTAAGAGGTTATGTTGGAGCACGGTGGCCCAGTAGGTAGAGATGCAGGCTACAAGCCGAGAGGTCCTCGATTCGAATCCAATCTGCGGCAACGTGGGGTCACGGTGGCGTTGTGTACTGAATCGTACTGCACGTCGATGGTGCACTTGTCTTCAACCAATGCTAACCCTGTTTGTGTGGAGTTAGTGCGTTGGGGAGTATGACAGTTGCTCGCCCTTGCTCGGTAGTTCCCTCCGGGTATTCCGGCTTCCTCCACCCATACAACTGCCCTACACGAGGTGACCCTGGCTGCCGAAAGTGTCGTTAAACCCCAACAAATAAATAACAGGTTATGTTTCACCGGCATAAAATGGCCGACGTGACAAACGACTATGGGTGAGTCCTGTGAAGTGGGGAATGTAGGCGTAAACGATTGGGTAAACTTGATTCAAACAGCAATAAAGAAATCGCTCATTTGTCTCTATTGGTTATTATAGAGACATTTATTGATGTGTGTGCGGGGGGGGGGGGGGAGGGGGGGTCTTGTCATTCAGGTGAGGGTCCTCACACAGTTCCGGGACCACGTTGTATTATATTACCAACAATATAAACTGTTTTGGTGAGAAAAAGCGACGGTGCGAAAGCAGACGTTAGTCCCCCATATTTAAAAAGATGGGGTAGCCCAGCATCCCATTTCTCCAGTTCAACTAACTGTCAATACTTTATTAATTCCAGTTACCGCCCCACCCCCTCCCCCACCACCTCTCCTAGGTGTAGAAAAAATAATAAAATTTGAATGGTGGTTTTTGTAAAGCTTGCTGGTCGCGTATGGTCGTTTCGTTGGGTAAAGTATTCACTTTGAAGATTGGCGTCTGTTATTCGCGTATTCTAACACACAAATGTCATGATAAACGGAATGTTTTAAGTGAAAAAATAGTTCAGGCTAGTACTTAAGACTACGCAGTTATTTGATTGTTTGCCGATAGGAAAGTGCCTTGAATCATCTACAAATGCACTGAGGTTTGAAAAAGAAATGATTACAACGTGTGTCGGGTCACATACTAAAAACGGGACCTTGAGTCATTCACAAATCACAGTGTGAGAGTATGTCATATCTAACACACCTTTGTTGCTAATATAATGATCACTGCATTTGCTGAATTATCGTATATGTGATATGCGTCTGGTTAACCAAGTGTACATGTCGCGCATCAGGAATAAAAACTGCTGAGCTGGAAGTAACAGTTGAAAATTAAGGTGTAGGCCTACTTTTGTTCTCTTCCTTTCTATAACTAAAACCCTTAGCACTCTGAGTTTTTTTGAGTTGATGGAAAAAAGCAGAGTCGATGTTTTAATAAAAAGGTTTGAAGGCCGAGGTCGATCGGACAGAGTATTAATGGCAATGTGCATTATACTGTGGAACCATGTTAATTGAATAGCCACTTTTCCAGTGAAAATTATTCAATTAACCAGAGTATTCAATTAACAGGTGTCTGATTATTTTCCTGTTTTCTGGAGATAAACTGAGCATCTATTCTATTATATGTTGTTTGACAGAGCTCATGGAGCTCTGTCAAACACGATATAAAAGATTAAATGTCTGTATTGGATTACTGAGGCCGAAAAGGTCTATAAACAAGGGGACTTTGATGATTATCAAGGCAATTTCTTGACATATTGCAAGATTCTTTATTCGATTAACAGGAGTATACTCTATAACCATTATGTAATTAACAGGTCCAATTTGTACTGAAGGTATGGGAAATGGTTTTGTATTTGGAAGGTATATTCAATTAACAGTGATATATAATCACCAGGTCAGCCGTTATCCATATCTTTCTCTTCGTTTATACAATATGTTATCCAAGAAAGAGTAGGATTAATTGACATCTTCCTCTTAGTTTGACGTACCACTGAGTATCTCGTCCCATTGTTTTTTACTGTTTTTCACAGTGACCCACCGTGTGTGCAGAACGCGGACTTAAAATAGTACTTATCTATAATTGGGGGGGGGGGGGGGGGTCAGGAGTCAAAGCAAAGTAAAAAGTATCTAGTCTCGAGTTATTTGCAGTGTTGAAGATAACATACTCATTACAAGGGGATGACAGGTAGACAGCCAATCTGGCTTTGTCGTCTCCGTGCGGTATGTTAATTTGTATTATGTATTGTAAAACAATTTTGTGATCTACTCTGTCATAGATGCATATTTATACAGCAAAATAAAAGAATCTGAAAAAAAAAGAATCTGATTTTAGAGATATCCAATTAAGTGTGCTCCACTGTAATTCCATACACGTGTGCATCGTTGCGTATATGTAATACGAGGATTTTCATATCGTCCACCGAGTACACTAAGACTCCATCTGCAAGGCTAAAACACTGCAGATCGCACCTTGATGGACTCAATGAACGATTTATGTTCCCACCTACATTTAACCCTTTCAGCACTACGAACTTGAATAAGATCGCAGAACTCAATATTGCTTCCGGTGTTTTTTTTTATTTTATTTTTTTTATTAGGGTTTAACGACACATTAACAGCCAGGGTCATATCATGTCGGTGACAGTTTTACGGGTGGAGGAAGCCGGAGTACCCGGAGAGAAGCACCGAACAACGACGAGCAGCTGTCAGCTCTCTAACATCGTAACTCTGCACCGCGGCACAGGCAGGGTTAGATTGGTTGACGATATGCGCACCATCGACGTGCAGTACGCCTTAGTATACAGCGTCATCGTGCCCCCATGTAGGCAATCGGGGTTAAGTGCCTTGCCCAAGGACACAACGCGTGAGCACGAATCAGTCGCTGAAATGGTCACCCATCCAATTACTAACCGCGCGCGACGTTGCATAACTTCGGTGATCTGACGAGAACCGGTTACCGCGAGCTTCCGGTGGTTAATCAACTTATTAAAAGAATGGTTCGTGTCAAAGACCCTCGATATATTCTGCCCAGAGTCACCGGAGGGAATTTATCCAGCACCGGTTCGTTCAAAATATTGAAATTGTGATTACATTATCCGACGTTATGACATAAAGGCAAAGGACTGAACACTTGCATACGGTTAACCCTTACAGCCAATTAAACTTTTCATTATTTACGCAACATAATTTCAAATTATATTCTTAACTTTTTTTTACAAACTATCGAAGCTATAGTGTGGTGACGAAAAATAAATGGCTTAATTATTTATTTCTCAAAGCGTAATTAGACGGCACGTGTACTTAGCAAAAACAATGTTTGGGGAGGACAAAGATTGTTCATGTTCGGAGAGTAATTTATGTTTGGATTAACACCGCTGGAAAGGAGGCAAAAAAAAATGTAATTATTCAAGAATTTTTAAACCCACCGTCGTCCAGGCAGGGATGTATCGGGAATATGAAGAAACTGAAGAAAAACTTGAAGGATATTTTTAATGGGGCTGGAAAGTCATGGAGAAATGTTGATTCGTTGACTGTGGGCTTCGGGACGCAGGTTGTTAGGAATACCATTGAGCAGTTTGTTTCTGGGTCGAAGAAAGAGTGAAGATAAATTGATACGACTTGCAGGCGACAACAGACGACAATATTTTTTAATAACTGAAAATGTTTAATTTTGGTCGGTTTCTTATTTTTTTTACCTCAAAAACGAGCCCGTTCCATAATAATTATAAGCGATGTTTTGGAGTCAAAAAATGAAAAATAATAAAGTTTGAATGGTTATTTTTGTGAATACCACTGGATGTATAGTGCCGCTATGTAACGAAAAGGGTCAACGAGCTCGTATATTTTGATAAAAGAAAAATATTTCCAATTTTCTATTGATGGGTAATTACGGTTTCACGGTTAATTGGGGGAGCCTTTGGGAACTGTCTAATAAACTATAAAAAATAAGTCCAAATGCCTTTAACCATACTAGATACCAATATTTTTTTATTATCATTATCATTATTAATTTTATTTTTATTTTTTTTAAAAATCAACAAAATCATATCCCTCATTTGATCGAGCTCTGCTAGCTGATTTTAACCCTTTACCTAACGTAACGGCCAAAACCGGCCATCGCTATTCTCCAAAACAGCCAATTAATTTTCATTATTTTTTTCATTTTTTGTTTCAAAAACATAGGTTATGACCCCTCTTTGGAACGAGCTCATCGAGCTCGTTCCAATGAGGGGTCATAACCTATGTTTTTGAGACAAAAAATGAAAAAAATTAGTTATTCAAGAATTATTTTTGCAAGTGTCGTCTATTTTTCAGGTTAGGTAAAGGGTTAATGGGTGGTCACATGAAACGGGTTTTGTTGAATGATTTGTATTTTTTGACTGCTCAGTTTCTCTCCGGGTACTCCGGCTTCCTCCACCCATAAAACTGTCCGACACGAGGTGACCTTGGCTGTCGAAAGTGTTGTTAACACCCCAATAAATAAATAAATATTGACTGCCCAGTCTGGCTCAGTTTGTAAATTATACGTGCGAATGCGGACGATTCAGTGAGTAAAGGGTTAACTGTTGTTCAATTGTTTTAGCGAAAGGATGAAATGGGGGGATTCTGCACAGTAACTCCTTTTACTGTAGATTCACATGTGGAAACCGCAGTGAAAGTGTTTCTGTGGTAATTGATGGAAGGTATGTTGTTGGGTGTCAATACTTTGATGTATAACGTCTTTGATCGTGTCTGATTGGCGTCACGTACTTTTCTCTCGGTGCTAACTCTTCAATCTCACTTTGACAACGTGGCGATTTTAACCCTTTAAAAATGGTATGCATAATATTTTTTGCGCGAAGAATAATTTGACAGTGTAAGTGCAGACGACATATAACAATGATCAATAAATCGGAAGGCAGGAGCTGTAATAATTTAATCCTATCGCTCTGCAGTGCTGTAGGAATAAATTATCATTGAACCTCCCTCGGAGGCGAGGGGGTCACAGAGGATACGTGCCCGTCCACTTTTTTTTCACAGACATGTTACGTGATTACACCATGAGTTTAAATGGGCGAATGCAAACGTGTCAATATACAGGCATTACTGTAATATATTTGCAAATCCAAACAACATTTGACCATAAACTCCCACATTCGGTCGCTTCGGTCTGTTTCTTCTTCTTTAACCATTTCTTTCTTTCTTTTTCTTTTTTCCTCGGTTCTTGCTTCCAGGGCATGGCCTGTGGCCCCTCACTGGAGTGGTCCCAATGAGCGCAATTGTGGTGGGGGACGTAGGCCGTGTTTTGGAATCAAATATTGAGAACTCCCAATTATTAAAAAGCAGCCGTCGTGTCGTTGACAACTTGCGTTGTGGAAAAGATCCGTTGCCTCGAGAAGTAATATTTTTTTTTCGTGACCAACTGTGACTCGCCAGTAGTTTTCGCTCCACGTATTGCGTTATGTAACTCTGTGATGCTCCAAACTATTCAGAAGTGGCTTTTCTGGTATAATTTGTTGGTGGGCGCCCATTGGGCTACCTCAGTCCGATTGTCTTAATATAGTCATCTAGCTGATTGGCATCGTCCAACATTACTTTCCTGAAAGGTAGGTTTAACTCTGATGTAATATGCTTTGGTGGTGGTGCAGTATGCATCGGATCCGACAAAAGCAAATATATCGCGATGCCCGACTACACCCACCCGCTACGGTCACATAATTTGATGCACTTTTCGAGAAGTTACAAATTGCTCACCAATGGCTGCACTGGTGCAATTTGCTGGTGAGTGCCTCTGGAAAGGTAGCGTCTATTTATCTATCCGCAACTATTTTGCAATAGCTAGCTAGTTGTTGGATGGGGTGGGGATGCTCACAACACCCTCCTGTAATCTTTCGTGATTTAAGTTACCCAATATTCATCACAACGTTTGTGAGTGGCCATAGAGATATCAATGGGGGAGGGGGGGGGGGGTTAGCTTGGCTCTGAACATCCTACCAGAAATCTTGGTTGGTTGCGGGGTAAGGTTAGTGTGTGTGTGTGGGGGGGGGGGGGGGGGGGGGTATGTTGATCCCCGTCAATTTCCGTGAAGCTCCACTATTTGATCCGATTCCCAAACTGGGCAGCCGATATAAACCCCAGACCCTCGCAAGTAATTGCACTTTTAACTCCTTGTAGAACAACTTAGCCCATATAAGGTTCTTTCTATACAATCGATCCACCTCCATTTGATATGAGTCTGGGTGGGATGGAATGGGGTCAGGGTGGTGTTCAGTGTCGGTATATTAACGAAATAGGGCTGTTCTGGGAACGGAAATCCCCAGGACCTCAACAGTACGATATTCAACCCGCCTTCCAAAATTATTCAATTATGTCCAATCCATTGTTTGTCCAATCATATAAATATGTTTTGTTTTGTTTTCCATTTTTGTTACCATTATCTCGTCTTCTCAGTTGTAGTTACCACTCCTCCACCAGTTCAGTACTAACAAGAGACAGTAAACTATTATTTTTTTCCATTCCCAGCAACCCAACTTCCACATCTAAGGATTGTCACCACAGGGGCCTCGATGGAATGTTTCATGAATTACCAGTGATATGCTGTGTACCCACTCCCAGAACATTATATGTTGTTGCAGAAAAAAATGACAATGGCTAATGAAGCCATGTACAGACTGAGAGTTGGTCTCTTCGCGCCCGTTGCACATTCTGGGGGCACCACAAACGCCGCTTAACTCTTTTGGAAATAGTGTTTGCAAATCTTACATCTTGCTTTGGCTTGAGGGGAGTAACCATGATGGCTTTCATTCATAACGTTCTTCACAAACATTCATACATGATCTAGTTAATCCCTGTTCCACGGGCACAAGAGTCAAACTTTAAACAATTCATAAGGGACGAGTCTCATCACATTTTACCAAATGTGTTTTGCGCTATTCTGACTTTATGGGTCTTTCTTCTTTTACTCCTCTCCACCACCGACACTGAAACCAACCCCTGTCCCCACGGCCATTCATCCTAACCTCAGATAATATTACTGACTTCGATGATAAGTGTGCATCAAAGACTAAGGGATTAACACTATTTCATCTTAATATCCAAAACCTAAAACCAAAACTTGATATTCTTCGGGCGGAGTTAACAAACTATGAAATTTGTGTTTTTACAGAGTCATGGCTTAATGTTTCTGACTCAAATTCGCACCTTGAAATACCAGGATTTTACGAACCTATCAGAAAAGACCGCCTCCTAAGAGGCGGTGGTATAGCCATTTACCTCAAAAATACAATTTCTTTCAAACATCGACTAGACCTGGAAGTTGACAATGTTGAATGCATTTGGTTTGAAACTGCATTTGGTAACAAACATTTTCTCCTCGGGTCCTTCTATCGAAACCCAAACTCAGAAACAACTGCCTGGGATTTAATATCTACAATAGAACGGGCAAGCGACTCGAACCCAAATTCAGTTATTATAACAGGTGATTTTAACGATGATCAAATTTCGCTCCGTAACGGACCAATTCAAAGGATGCTTCAACAATTTAATCTGTCCCAAGTAATTCAGCAACCAACATTTTTTTACCGAAACATCATCATCATCATTGCTTGACCTAATAATCACGAATGATACCCAGCTTATAGCATCCCGGCATGTCGGAGATCCCTTTTACGACGAGCTATTCGTTGTCATTGTCCAATAATTGCAGAACTCAAGTTACCAATTAAACAACACCAATCCATTAGGCGAAGAGTGTGGCTTTTTGCCGACGCAGATTTTGAAGGCCTCAACAACACCCTCTCAGAGACTAATTGGGAGAATATCATTAACCAAAATAATTCTCTGCTCGTTGCAGACAACTTTATATCGCATCTAGAAAATCTCTTGTTCAAGTTTGTTCCGAATAAATTAATTATTAGTTGTCAAAACGAACCTCTCTGGATGCATTCATAAATTAGACGGATAATTCGCCAGCGAAAACGTCTACACAGGCTGGCCAAATTTAGAAATACTCAACAGACTTGGGAAATGTATTGTAAAAAAGAAATGAAACAACATCTGCGATAAGGCAGTCTGAATCTAAATACATATCAAAAATTGAAAATACAGTTGGTTCCCACACTACACCGTCACACACCTGGTGGAAAACGCTAAAATTACTTGTTACTACGTGTTCGAAATCGTTATCAAAACCATTAACTAGTATTTTCAACCGTTACCTAAATGAACACTTTTTCCCCTCTCAGTGGAAAAGGGCAAATGTTTCTCCCATTTTTAAAAAAGACTCTCCAAACCTTGTGTCCAATTATCGACCGATTTCTCTCTTGAGCTGCATCGGTAAAGATTTTTAAAGATGTATCTTCAAGAAAGTCTTTGCATTTCTGGAATCCAACTCCCTGTTAACTCATTTCCAGTCGGGATTTGTTCCGAAAGACTCTACTGTGCTCCACTTTAGCGAAATTTACAATACGATTAGCCAGTCTCTAGACAAAGGAAAAGAAATACGATTCGTCTTCTGCGACATCAGGAAGGCATTCGACAGAGTTTGGGACAAAGGATTATTCCACAAATTAGAAACAATAGACATTACAGGCAAACTCCTAGAGTGGTTCAAATTGTATCTGAGCGACAGACAACAACGTGTCGTAATTAACTCTGAGTCATCCTCCTGGGGAAACATTACAGCTGGTGTTCCTCAAGGATCTATACTGGGGCCCCTGCTTTTTCTAATTTACATCCATGATATTATCGATGATATCTGTTGTTATGATATTCGCTTGTTTGCAGATGGCACTTCCCTTTATATTATCATTGAGGACCCCGTGAGAGCTGCAGAGGTTATGAAAAGAGATATCAAAACGATCGAACGATGGGCAAGCCAATGGCTGGTGGATTTCAACCCAAATAAAACCGAATCATTGTTCATTACACGGAAACGGATTGTAACCAAGCACCTCGCCCTTTTAATGTCAAACACAAATATCGAAGAGGTTGAGCATCACAAACATATGGGGTTGACGTTTAACGACCATGGCTCCTGGGGAAACCATATCAGTAACATAACCTCAACTGCCTGGAAAAGAATTGCCCTTATCATCTCCCTCGATCGTAAAACCTTGGAAAAAATATATTTTGCATTCATACACCCTGTTCTTGAATATGCGGACACGGTATGGGACAACTGTACCGAAACCGAGTCCATGGAGCTCGAAAAAATCCAAATTAAGGCCGCTCGAATCATTACGGAGGCAACTATGAGTGCCAGTAAGGAGTTATTATACGCCGAGACAGGGTGGGAAACATTACAGACCCGACGCGAGAAGCATAAATTAAAACAATATTTTAAAATGTATCACCACATCACTTCTAAAGTGCAGCACCAAAGATCCTTTATACCATCAACTACTAGGCTGTGGAATCTCCTTCCAACGACGATCCGAGAAAATACTTCTTTGGTCAATTTCGACTTGTACATCAATAGAGAAAAGGGTTTTGTTTACAACTTTTTCCTTTTCAATAAATCGCGAAGAACCCAAATATATCACTGTCGGCTCCGCCTAGGGTGTAACAATCTCAATTGTGATCTGTATAACAATCATTTGACAAGCTCGCCCTTTTGCGATTGTGGAGTGCGTGAAACTGCTGAACACTTTCTTTTAGTTTGTCCGCTGTATTCCGATGCAAGGCGTGCAACGCTTGGACGGCTGATCTGTGGTTTTGACATCGACACTTTGTTGTACGGAAATCCGTCCTATAATGTCCAAACTAATGAAGCAATTGCTAATTGTGTTCATGACATTATCGAGGCATCGGGTAGATTCTGGTTATTTGGATTAACCTAGTATCAGTACTCCCTTCAATGGGAGGTTTTTCCCTCTTTGCGATGTACCTCCCCAAATCGACGAGGCTCAATAAATAGTTCACTGGAGCTCTACTGAACATTCCGCCTGGCCCCTTTGGTTTGACCAGTCTGTCTCATCCGCAACTATACTACCGTACCAGTGCTATATGATCGACGACATTGTTAAATTATCAAAGATCACCAATGTTCCAAACTTGATTCCAAATCAAATACCATGTTACTACTCTTTGGTTCATTTGAGATTGCCTGGGTACAGTGACTAACCCGCGTTTCGAAATTCTGTGAGTTTATGCCATTCCTTTGTGTGGCCCCAGATTATTTTCTTTTAAGCACTAAGGTACGCTCCTCGCCTTAAACGTTTCCCTACTAAAAATATATTCTCCCCGTGGGAACCCCGAGTAGTGAAATAGTGCTTGTTTGCGTTGGTTAACCAGTTCAGTTTGTTGGAAAAATGGGACCCGGTTATTAATGCCTGTGTTGGAAGTCCACTAAAATGGGAAATATTGGTAGATATGACTGTTTAAATTTGACTTTATGCCCTTGTTGTAGTTGCAATTAGTCATGGTCGCAGAAAAGTAACCTCAAACTTCAGTATATTAATAATAAATAAACTCATATTCGGTCGAGTCCATATAGCACTGGACCAATACCTAATGTACAGTGCCAGAGGATTGAGTTGTGGGTTAGTAATTGAGACGCCTCATTCTCATTTCACTCTGTTGATGGTTCCAGGCCTGGACGCCATCTCCTGGGAAGCTCGCAAGGTGACTCACGAGGGGTGGTGTCCAGGTTTGGTATTGTCAACGAAGGATAATTGAGAGCTAACTTCTCATGTGAGTGACCTACAGCTTATCTCCGCTTATACTGGGCACCCGAGACCCCAACGACCACCAGTATTCACTAGAGACAAGATATTTACTTTTTGAATTCAAATTAAAAAATTCGATTCTGATATTTAATCAGCCTCGCTATATCGAATCAGCTAAATGTACTTAAATGCAATGGAGACAGCTTCATAAGCTTAAGCTTGCTGCTGGATCCATTTTCCGTCAATCATTTGTATCCTGTATATATTTTTGTACTTGTATGTTTTTGCTTACCGGAAATAAAATATTGTTTAAACTAACCTTTTCCCAACCCCAAGGCTTGCCTTCGGGTTGGAAGATGATTGAAGCAGAAGAAATGAACAAGACATTGACCACACCGCTGTGTGCTCATCTAAACGAGAGACTATGGTGTGTCCTGGTACATTTACCGACATGCGATTGCAACTTTTCTCCCACTGGGCCGAACCATGGCAGCTTTGAAAATGTATGTCTATCCGCATTTATCGAGCTACGGCCGACTCTGATCTCCCTGAAAATGCACAACTGATTCCCCCATTTCGGCATATAGAAAGTATTGAATGAAACCACCCAGGGCGCAAGGGTTTAAAAAGTTAACCATGCCAATCACGTCGTAATGAATAGTAACGATCCGTGCAGTATAACGTGAATTAAATTTACATTTGTAGCGATGTCTGGTAGTAAGTTAATAATAAAACCTTGTATAGGCCTGTAGGTTTATATCAGGGACGAAGAAACCGAGAGCGGGCACACCAACACTTTCCGACCCCATCCCAACTTTTTCCAGGAGATTAGGCCAACATTATCTTCAATATATTTTGACACCCTAATACAGTACAGTCACCGTGGATATAGATCGTATTACCGGGTATTAAAAATCATCATCGGGAAAATTTGTTGTACCCAGTGCTTCATTAATTAAATTTTTGTTGATTATTCCTATAATTAGTGTTTGGAATCTAATATTATTGCGTCCGTGGAAGTGATCAGTCCACGAGGGCCTTACTGTACCACAACTAGAAAACCAGGGAGTCCCTCACGTCTCAAACACAGTCACCTGAAATTTGTACTTCTCTTTCAAGTTCTCTTCAATGTACTCTTATTGGGAATTCGCTGGAAGGGGTTGCACTGACTTTTTCTTTTAAGATGTGACGGAAGATTCGCCCACATGATTTGTCCTTTTTACGGCCTTTAAAGTCGCGAAAAGTGTACACTTTTAGTTTCATATAAGACTAACTAGCGGGCCGACCCGTCCCAGGATATAAAAAAAACCGTTATATGTATATTGTTTTTATCTGATAACAAACAGCAGTTTCACTCAATGGAGCTTATAGTCACTTTTATGCTGATTCCCACGGGTCTCCGTAGAAAACGAGATAAAGCAAACGCGATCTTTTGGTTTTTGCTGTACAGTCATGGACACAGTTTGAAGTTGATCTATTATTCTTGTTTTTCAGCTTTACATGGCTACGATGATAATGTGTATTCATTCGAGATGTTTCCAATTTCCATTAATTATGGTCCACTTTTGTTTTTGTTTACAATTTGTTCGAAACGTTTTTTTGAGGTAGCAGACGAACTTGTAATTGGGGCAGTACTTTGATCGTGGACGTAGACCTAACTATAAATAGCGCACTACACATTATTGACATTCTAGTAATTTCCACATAAGGTTTTGAACGAGTAGGTTATAATTATTTCTTTATTTCATCAAAATAAACAGAAAATTTACATGTTTATACTTAAAGGAAACATGTCATATAATTTCGATTAAATTTCACTTGTTCCTTCAACGTAGAATTCAAACCTGCATTTTGAAGTTTATGAATGAATGAAAATGGAATCGAACGAGGTTAAAGGTCGTTCGCATAAATTTTAATAATATACAACACCCGTTGTATATACATCAAGTATATGCAACGGGTGTTATACTCTATGGTTATCAAATAAATCAGTGTATGTGACCTTCTGTGGTCGTGCTCCGTACCCCCCTTCCCCCCCCCCCCCCCCCCCCCACATCACACCACCCCCAATTCGAAATGCTTCCAACGTCCCTACATTGAATTCTTAATGATCTCTACTACTAATCAGAAGCACGCCATGTAAAGGCGGACTGGTCGTATGGTCCACCCCCCCCCCCCCAAGCCAAATTTAAGCAGCCCAACTCCTCGTCGCCTGAGTGCTAGAATGTCCTATGTCCCCTATGGGACATAGGACATTCTAGCAATCAGGCGACGACCTGTTGGCGTATATTATTAAAATGACCAAAAGGCGAAATGGATCTGATTGTATATAGACTGTCGGTTTATCGAATTGCCTCTGTGTGGACTGCCATTGGCAGTCCAGTCCACAGAGAGGTCAGTTCGATATACCAGGCGTCTGGCCTGCCATTGATCGGTCAGATGCAAGGACGCAGCGTTCTTTCGATTCGAAAAATCAAAATTTTCTCCCATTTGGGCCCTCTTTGGTGAAACCATTTTTGCCAAATGAGCGACAAAGATGATACAAAAATGCCATCTAAAATGTCCTCTATGTGGATAGCCATTGATCGCCTAAATACAAGGAAGCAGCGTTCTTGCTGTTCGAAAAATCACGATGGTACGTCTCTCTACATTTTCTTTTTTTTTTTTTGGTTGGGGGGGGGGGGAGGGGGCAGTCCGTCCCTGACACCGTGTCGTCTGTTCGTCGAAGGTCGTTTTCTTCCAGGCTGACATTTACGCACCTCGGGTTGAGATGTAAATGTGAATCGCAGGTTGATGGGATAAGAAGGTTAAGAAAAATGTGTAATCAACTTTTTGATTGATTGGTTCTCTATAATGGCTTTGTAATGAAGTATATAAATATAATATGTGGAACGCAGCTATAAAAAACAATGATTAACCCTTTGAACAGTGAGAGCGCTTTTCCGGGCCAAGAAGATGATACTTTATAATTTAATTAACTGGTAGAGTGCTGGAAGCCCATGTTTGGGCTTTATCCTGAAGTGCAGGTACCACGGTTTAAAGGCTTGATATTCTGTGGATGTGCTTCAATTAATTCTTGATGTGATATTATTTAGTCTGAATGGAACTGCCCTGCTACAGTTTATGGGAGAGTGCCTGTAGGCACTCTCCCATAAATTGTAGCAAGGCAATAACATGTGAACAAAATTTTAACACCTCAAAAAAACTTAGCACTCTACCAGTTAAGGAAGGTGCCTGCTAACTTGCTAAGTGAATGTGTTGGGTATGCCAGTCAGTATTAATTGGTCTACTCCCAAATAATGAATATGGACTCTTCCAATTGCTGCTATCGCGCTGATATTGAAGATACCACCAATATTCAAAGGGTTAATTGTAAACCCTAGTTAAAATAATGGGGGTTTTATGGCAATTTCTAGATCTAATACTGAAAGCGAAAAAGATAAACTGAAATATTACAGTTATTGTTTATTTCCGATGAACTACATACAGCTTGTGAATTGTCGAGAATTGGCTAAAAGATATTTCTCTATATCCATTGACTCGACGGATATCGAGAAATATCCCTCAGTAGCTTCCTAAATGACATCACGCTTCATGTCCATAATGATAGTAACAAGAACAAACAACCAATCATCCAATACAATATGTATACCAGCAGGGAAAGGCATGGCAAGATTGGCTGTCTTCCTGCCTTCATGTACGGCGACACAAGGGTGTAGCCAGGGGGGTCACGGGGGTCGTACGACCCCCCCCCCCGAACCCAAAGGTCCGCGGCCGATATTCCCCACAGCAATCTAATACATGCCTACATTGAATTTGATTCACTTTGCCTCAACATGAAATCTTTGATCACTGCTGATATCACATATTGAATACCCGCCTCCCCCACAACCGGACCACCACCGATGACCAAAGGTCAAGTTGAAGGAGATTATGGGAGGGGGTCACCCCCTCCCATAATCTCCTCCGACTTGACCTTTGGCTAAGGATTGGCCTCTGCCCAAGATTTCAGTCTTTTTAGTTGCCAGACCTTCTCATTCTTGAGTTGCATTGTGGGCGACCCACCACCCCCACCCCCTCCCCCACCCCCCAAAAAACAATTGCTGGCTACACCCCTGCGACATACGGTAACACACTCGTATTTTAGATTGCTAGTAGGCATACTTGTACACTTACAGTATCCCCTTCACCTGAAATCTTCCGCAATAAACATAATTTGACGATTGTCTTGCTCAGAAGCCGTTGAGCACATTCTAAAAGCGGACATGAGGGCAGATCTTTCATTATTGATATATGCTGGAGGCTTCCTTGCTCAGCAGCATGGTGGTCAGCAGGTGTGCTGAGAACAGAAAGTTCATTGAGAAAGCCACCGATCCGTATAATATTCCTTTTACATTGAGTATGTTTCGAACAGTTGGGGGCTCTTCAGTCGTGAGAGCAATTACTTGAAGTGTAATGAATTTATATGTGATTTAGCCATTATGGATAAGTTAATTGCGGGTGCAACTGATATACTACTCAAACTACCTGTTTTACGTTTTAGTTGAAATATTGTAATGAAAAGTGTATATATTTTTTATTTAATTATAACTTTAATGATTTAAGTACAGAAATTAAGATTTTGTTTGTGTTTGACATTATTTTTTAGCTTTTGAATACGATAACCATGGGAAATGGATATTATTGGTAAAAGAGGAAATTTTTCAATATGCCAAAAAGTTGACGGAGCGAACTGGTATGGGTTCAATATCGAGTATGAGACTCATTACTGTTAATTACAGCTTGACAACGCCTTCTTATGCTCCCAATCAGGTTCCTGGTGATCTTTTGTGGGATGTTGTTCCATTCTTGGACCAGCATGGCACCAAGCTCCTGGACACTTCTTGGCTGGACTGGACGGGCTGAAATTGCAAGCTGCAACTCATTCCAGACATGTTCGATTGGATTGAGGTCAGGGATCTTGCTGGCAAGTCCATGCGCTCAATCCCCTCCCTCTTTTGTTACTCCCCGACAGCATGGGCAACATGAGGACGGACATTATCGTCCGTCAGAATGAATCTATCACCCACTGCACCTGCATACAATCTGACGTAAATATCCAGGATCTCATCAATATACCGCTGTGCTGTCAATATACCACGTTCAAGGACACAGAGCTCTGTACGTCCATCCCAGCTGATGCCGCCCCAGACCATGATTGACCCTCCACCATAGCGGTCATGCTCCTCAATGTTGGCTGCATGGAATCGCTTCATATCGTGCTTAGCAGTGGTTCTGCGACAGCGGAATGCGAATACATGGTCTTCTCGATCAGAGACCACCTTCGTGCATCCTTGCCCAGATAGTCTGCGTCGAAACATTTACCCCGAATGCATTCTGAAGGTCACTGCGAAGCTGGATTGCCTGTTTCTACGGGCCTGAATGATGAAAAACCGGTCTTCAGCTGGAGATGTTGCCCTGTCTCTGCCACTACCATGCCGTCTGACTGGTGTGCCATACTGCTGAAATCTTGCCACGACTCTGGGGTGATCACCGTATGGTGCACACCAAGGGCTTCACCATTCTGACGGTGGGTAGCCCCTTGCTCCACCATCCCTACAGCCCGCCACATTTCTGCTTCAGACAAATGTCTTCTTACATTTGTATTTGCCATATTCAATCATTAAATCACAAGGTTTTGTGTTGAAATGAAGACTGAATACACATGTCATGTACATGTAGACAGTACACGAAAACATCATGAAAATCAAGGGATCCCTGCTTTCCATGAGTGTCACGAAAAGTCTGCCTGTCAAGAGAGCTAATGTAAACACTGGGGATCATCTCAATACATTCCTCAATCATATCCACCAAAAATATCGCAAATATGCCACAAGCAAATTTCACAATGATGTGTCAAATATTTGGTGCTTAGCAAACTTTGAGTTGTAAATTATCTTCATTTGAACCCCGTATGCGCACAAATGTCTGCTTGTGTATTCCCCGAACGTTCCTACTGGTATCGGTTTGACCAACATTTGATCACTCCCACGTTTAAACATCAGCCTGAAAGTGTGTCCCTCCCACACCCTATCTGAAAATCGTGAGTACGTCCCTTGCTGGACAAAGATGAAAATTAACCCTGCGCACACTAATGTCAAAATTTTGAAATTTCAGTTTGGAAATTTCCTCATAATGCAACTAGAAATTTAATCAATTCAAATCAGTCTTATTTGACAGACCTCATCAAGGTCTGTCAAACAAGACTGAATTGATTGAATTTCTTGTTGCATTATGGTGAAAATTCTTTTTTCATATCACATTGTACATAAAGGTTTAATCATGTGGAATACTGTGTCGGAATCAAACATACAATAATTCCCATTCCTTGATTATAATCATGTCTGACAATTTTCGTCATTGGAAGAGATTAACAGGAAAGTTAACTCCCCTTGATTTTCTAAAGCTGTCAGTAAATTTGATACTGAGGAGGTGGGAATTCACAAACTTCGGGCCTTTTCCTGCAGTGTACTATAAAAGTACAGCAGCTGACAGTGGCGTGGCCACGGGGGATTGGGGGACGCGCCCACCCCCACCCCCACCCCACTTTTCTTCAAAGTTGGTCCTCGAAAAAATTATTCCAAAAATGGCATAAAAATCGTAGGGGGGTATAAGGTCCATGTGGGTTGGGTTGTAGATTTGTAGATTGCTTGTCCTAAAATCTGTGTCGGTGAAAAGGTAGATAGTCGTCAATACATGAAAAAACCACAAAATATCCCCTCAGATGCAAGGAGATGGGGGTTTTTGAACCCTGGAATTCAAAATTTTTCTACCACAGGCCGAACCATGGTCGACCCGTGGTAGAAAAATTTTAAATTCAGGGTTCGAAAACCCCCATTGACGACCCTTGGCCGCCCCGTATCGGACACATTTATTTCCCTTCAGTGGAAACCCTGATTATTGTTACCTTGGTTATCTAGCTCAAACTTTAGGGACACAAAATTCTGAGATGTGAAGGCTTGGAAAGCTTTTCCCGCACACACCACCCTCCCCCTCCCCCTATTAAAATGGAGCTTAGCCAGGCTCTGTGAGTTTGTCCCCCCCCTTCCCACACTTACTTTGGGCTGGCTACGCCACTGGCAGCTGGCTTATTACAATTTTTCTCACATTATTGTATATCGCCACCTGTAAAACGTACAAACTGCTAAATAAATCTAATGGGAAGCTGTAAAGATCTTAAACATTCCGCACTGTAGGGATGGGTGTGAAGGCACAGGGCCTTTGGATCCTGCCATGGACAATAAATGCACTGATGTGAATATTAATAAAGCACCCATTGAGTGGAATGTCTGGTGTCGTTACCCAGATGGTTGAGTAAATACTGTGAAAATACAAAAAAGGCGGAGAGAAAAGATTGCAGCTAAAGGATATCCGGTTGGATCCTGGCGGCTCATTGGCTGAGACTGCTTACCTTTTTTCACGCCGTCCAAGAGTTACAGGATTCGTATGGGTCTTTGAAAGTGCTTAAAGGTGCCTGACTTTTAAAATTGAAAACCGGGGCCTTGTAAGTGCTTAAAATTATTCTTTCGCGGAAAGAGTTGCGGAAATTCCTTGAAAAACATATCTAACCCTTTACCAACGCACAGGATACCAAAATTTAAAAAAAAAAATTTTCCAAAAAATGTAAACAAAACCATATCATGCAACCCCTCATTTGAACTAGCTTGACGAGCTCATTCCAATGAGGGGGTCACATGGTATTGATTTGTTGAAGCTTTATGAAAAATATATTGTTTCAACTGCTTAACTGGGGGGCGCGGTGGCTCAGTAGGTAGAGGTACATGTTGCATTCCGAAAGGTTCTCGGCTCGAATCCCACCTGCGGCAACAGCGCTGTGTCCTTGAGCAAAACACTTCACCCCATTGCCCACGTGGGAGCACGGTGGCATTGTGTACTAAGGCGTACTGCACATCGATGGTGCACATGTTTTCAACCAAGGCTAGCCCTGCTTGTGTGGAGTTGGTACGTTGGGGAGCCTGACAGTTGCTCGCCGTTTCTCGGTGATTCTCTCCAGGTACTCTGGCTTCCTCCACCTGTAAAACTGTCCGACACGAGGTGACCTGGCTGTCGAAAGTGACGTTAAACCCCAATAAATAAATAACTGCTTAATTGGTAAATTACGCGGACGGATGCTGTCGATTCGTTAGGTAAAGGGTTTAAGAATTTGTTGGTTCATTGGTTAAAGTCAGATGCAGAATTTAACTCGTACAAACCCGGGAAATAACGTGAATTAAAAGAATAACACATACTGGACGAAACTTATGGCCCAGAAGATGACACTTGACAAGAAACTTTGCTGTGATCTTTCGACTCTTTCTTCGCTGTTTCAGAACCACCAGTGTGAGAGCACCTGCTGAATTTTTCACGGACGAGTGAACTATACTTCAGGTTCCCAAGTGTTGATAATCTGAAACACTTGTGTAGAATTGATAACGTAACATGTGTGCACGTACGAACATCAGGTTTGGTTAAATTTTTTCACACATCTATCATGGGAAGTGCTTAGGAACAGTGGCGAATCCAAACTCTTGCTGAGCAGTGGCGGGCCCAGGATTCTGGTTTTGATATCATGGGACATGATGCGAAGCGGCGAGTTTGTGGCGAGCACGAGATGGAGCATCCCACTTGGGTCAGCACCGTCTGGGAGGTGGGGGGGGGGGGGAATCCCGTGGTGCGGTAAAATGTTGGAACAGGGAAGGTCAGTGTGGCCCTCCGCTGGCTTCTTTGAACATAACCGCAATATTTTCCAACCAAAGTATTCCAGCATTCTAATTTTGAAGAAAAGCCAACTATAGCTGACTGCATGGGGTACGGCATTATTGGTGATAAAACATGGACATCCACTCCCAAAGTTAGTGGATATTCATGTTTTTTCACCGATAATATCGTGTCCCTTGGTAAAAAAAGACTGAAATACAAAAAATAGGAGGTGTGCGCCCTCCTCTGAATCCGCCCACACTGAGGAGGATTGTGGAGCGGTGGTTATAATCCGCCAACAGTAAAAGGTTAAATGCATCATATTAACTGGAAAAAAATCCGCATGTTGCAGTTTCATATACAGTAGTCCCAATAAGTGATCGATAAACATCAAACGCTGTTACATATTCGAAAGTTATGCGAAAGTTGCATGTAGTGCGATGAAATAACAGATAAATAATTTTGCCTGTTAACATGGTGGAGCAGGTGTTCCGGCATGCCATTCATCGTCGTTCTCAGAAACAAAAAAAATATCAAACGGTATCGCATACCTTGGGTTAGTACTTGAAATCAAGTGCTAAAATAGATGCAGTTGTTTTTTATGGATCCAAAGGGTACGGCGTCATCCGCCCCCTATGGGCCTACCACAGTTTGAAAATTCCCAGGAAACGTTATAAATTTTTTGTCTCTTAGAAGGTATAGGGACACGGAGATAGTGTCAGGAGAGGGCGTCTACGTCATGTGGGTTTACTCGGTATGCCTAAATTGCGCTCCCTTTTCACAGTGTCACAGATATGTTTTTTTTTCTTCTGTGTCTGCTTGGTGGGTCGAGTGCATAAGTTTTGCAAGTCAACCATAGGCATCTCAAATCCCACAAGTGTTGTTACATGGCGCTGTTTTGCAATCGTTGACTTCTGTTGCAGTTTTTTGTCTTGAACCCCAGAATTCAGAGGTATCAACAATTTCTCAACTTATTGTGAGAATTTACATACATGGCTGTCTATGTCTAAGATACTTCGACGCGAATTCAGTGGCGTAGCTACCGGGTGGGGGTGTGGGCCCTTGCCCTCTAAAATTTTCGCTGTCCCCCAAACCTTGGCGCAATGCAACTTTTAGATAATAGAGCTAAAATGGTCTCCAATGTAGGGGCTGCACACGCTACAAATGCCTCAGATTCTCCCTTGCAGCACTAAATTTTGCAAAATTTTCCCTGGGGTGGAAGAGTCCTAACTGGGACCCTCGGGTCGTTGCCCCCTCCCCCCCCCCCCCACTTCCATTTAGGGAAGTAGAAGAAAGGTTAATGACCGGGAGGTCTTATAGTTAGGACTAGGGAAGGCCACCGAAACCCCACACAACGGCCTTTGAATATCATCTTTACTCCTCACACCAAAAAAAATTGGCTTGGGGACCCATATTATAGAATCTTGGCTCCGCGCATGCGCAAGTTAGCAGAAGGTCATCATTATTAGCATAAATGGGCCATCGTTCACGTAAAACAACAACTTGCTAGAACTCTTAAGTTAAGATAAAACAATTGTTTGGGGCACATCCGCCAGCCCGCACGCATACCCCACCCCACCCCAATCCACACCACTATTCACGAACAGTATATACGATGTAGGCACTGACTTTGAGTCCTCAGATCGACTTGCCCCTTCCCCTTCCTCGAATCACCCACTGAAAGTGTTAAATAACGAGAAAAAATGTATTTTGGGGCGTGACTGTAAAATGTTACCTAAATCTTTTCCCGTCATGTTGCACGTATTGCCCTTTAATCTCAGCTGTTGAAGGTTAAGAGGCATTCCAGTTTCTTTTCAAATGAAACATCGGGTTGTGATTAGGAGCAGGTTAGCGCAACACAGAAAAGTGCTCGGGTGTACTTTGAAGACTTATTTTTGTCAATCGTATCAGATCGTATAGTAATAAAACGTTACATTTCTCATATATTTTGGTCCCTTTTGACTTGAAGTCGGGCGCGTAGCCAGGAGTCTACCATCGGGGGTGCCCAAGCTAGTTTGGGGAGGGCGGGGGCAAACATGATATTTGGAAGACCGTTGTGATGGAGTGGAGGCCTTCCCTATTCCACTAGGACCCTCCGGTTGTTACCCTCTCAACCCACTTCCCTTCCTGCCCTTCTTTCAGTGCTATAAGAGCGAATCTGAGCCATATAGCGTATCTATAGCTCAATACTGAACTTGCAAGCCTGAATATAAGCAACCTGTCATTTGCAAAATGAGGTCAACAGAGGGTGAATTTGCTGATGCTATCCCATATAGTTGGCCAATTTATCCTCTAGGTACATCTTTCTGTTTTGGCTTGAGACCTTGATCCAGACTGAGGTTCACAGAGGGTAAATTTTGTGATGCTACCCTGCTGTGCAGGGTAGCATCACCAAATTCACCCTCTGGGGACCTCATTTTGAAGATGACAGTCTATTTATTTTCAGGCTTATACTGAAGACCACTTTAGGGCTGTATATGTTACGGGAAAGTAACACTGGGCCAGGGTTTTAGGGGCAGTGAAAATTTGAGGGGGATACCCCTCTTTCATCCCCAGCCCCCTGGCTATGCCACTGCTTAAAGTATAGAAAACTTAAACAAAATACAAGTGAGTATTAGAGAGTCACTGACCATCTTTTCACGCTATCTCAAATGATAGAATCCGCGAAAGCAAAAAAGAAAAAGATGTTTATGGCCTTTTTGAATGTTAAAAAGGCACACGATAGAGTATGGAGGGAGGGTGTGTAGCGCAAGCTGGAGGCTCTGGGCTTGGGAGGCGAGTTTGCTGGGATTATGAAAGCATTATATAAAGATGTACAGAGTGAACTTAGCCTGGGAAACATTACAACAAAACGTGTGCCTATGGAGATAGGCCTAAAACAGGGTTGTATCCTTTCGCCAATTCTTTTTGAATTGTACATCATAGGTTTAGCAGATGAACTCCTGCATAGCGACGAGGGGGTTGCAGTTGGTGACTTGAAGATCCCAGGGCTATTTTTTGCAGACAATATGGTACTAGTGTCAGAAAGCGAAGAGGGGCCAGCGAAGATGCTGGGAATTGTTGGGAAATATAGGACCAAATGGAGAGTAGAACTTAATGAAAGCAAGAGCAAAGTTATACCTGTGGGCCGCAAACTTATAGGGAGAAACAGTTCCAATAAGGTTTTCGTGGGGAAAACCATTTGGGAAATGGTGGGTCTGCCAAGTATAACATACGGTACGAAAGTTGTACCCCTAAACCAGACGGCTGTTAAGAGCTTGGAAATCCTGCTGAACGATGCAGGCCGATGGATAACAGGGTCGAGTAATGCCGCATCGCTAGAAGCAATCAGGGGTGAGCTTGGGTGGATGAGGATCAAGGACAGAATAGACCTATTGAAACTCGGTTATCTTAATTATTTGGTAAATCTCCCCGATAGCCGACGGTGTAAAGTAATGTTCCTGAGAACTTTCAATTCAAATATCAAGACGGGGTGGATGGTCCAAGTGAGGGAGCTTGACGTTGGGGCAAACCAGGGTAAAAAGATCGCCAGAGAAAGGGTCATGGAGTATTGTAACCGTAATTGGCGAGAGGGGGTCAAATCAAAGAGATTTTTGGGTGGCCTGCGTAATAAAGAGAAGCCTGGTTTTGAAGAGTACCTTGATGGCACCTTTGGGGAGGGGGGGGGGGGGGGTCACTGTTGTTCAAGCTGAGGTCGCGGTCCCTGGAGCTGATGGGAAAAATTGGGAGAAATAGTGAAAAGGAGTGCCAGATATGTAATTTGGGCGTGGTGGAGACCCTGGAACACTTTCTTCTAGAATGCCCAAAATACCAGTCTGAAAGAACAAGATTCACGGTGAGTATAATGAGGAAGTGGGATGGGAGAATGAAGGACATGTGGTTAGGGGGCGACTCAAAGGAGAGGGTTAATATGCTAATCGGAGAGATTGGGAAGAATGGGGCAAGGGGTGTCATCACGCAGTTCGTCTCCAGTGTTGGGAGGAGAGAAGAAGCGTGGAAATAGGGAGGCAGTTGGTAGAACAGGGGTAACCAAGACCTTCTCATATGAGAACCGCGACAAATCAGCGGCCGGCCAAAGTGGTATTATTATTAATTAATTTTTAACGAAAAACCAATAAAAAAATCGTTTGCACAAATCTTTCAATGTGAAAAATGGGTAAAAAACTTTATTGGGTGTGGTAAGCATATGTGTTGCGTGTATACAGCAAACGGGCCGAGCAATGCATTTCAAAAACAGAGAAACAAAATGACACACCCCCACCCCGACGAATAATAGGGTGGATATGGTTGGTAATTGTGGAAACAAAAAAAAGCTAAGTATCGAGAAGTAGTTTGTATCAGATTGCGAAAAAGAAGAGGAGGGAGGTGAATGACTTACCGAAGGGCATATCACTTATAAGGGTAACACGGTACTATCTTCCTACAAATGCTATAGAAACAGTGGACGGTCAAAGGCGCTTTAAGTCCCCATACGGCCACCAGGTGTCCGGATTACTCCTATCTGCAGATCTACATACTTTCTAACCTTCTCAGTTTCTTTCTATATCGTACATAGTATTGTCGTCATGGCATGGGGTCCATCAGTAGACAAAGGTTAAAGAACAGTTTTTAACTATGATATCTGGTTTGTTACATGGAATAGTTCGATCCGTGTTCACTGCACTATATCAGATGATGGGACCCCATCTGCTATTGTTACTTTCTGTGGCACTATACCTGGTGGTGGTGACCCTATTTTTGTTGTTGCTTTCTATGGCCAATGTCCATACCATCTAGTCACAATGGAGATGTGAGAATGCCTGAAGAGGTACCAATGTATGTACGTTATTACGCTGTTATGGATATCTTTGTAATCTGTTGGAGCTAGACATGCGGAAGTGATATGTTTCACCCTTTCTGGATATTAATGGTATAATCTGCCAGTAGAATCAATCATTTCTCTTCAAGATGTTTTTCTCATAATATCTTGTCGTGATGACCTGATCTTGGACTGCAGTAAGTTGTGCCTCGGTTTCTGCCTTCAAGTCTGCATTCCTGAGCCTCCCAAATGATGTATCCGCATCGAATTTATCATTCTGCAAGTGCCAAGCATGCTGCTCATATATATACCCTCGTTTTGTTTCATACTAATCTTTCAATTTTGTTTGAGTTCTATATTCAATTTTCTGGACTGGTTTGTAGTACACTCATTGCCACTGGTCTACTATATACAGCTGGATTCCTACAGAGAAACATGGGTGTGTCTAATGGGGGTCGTACGATCCCCCCCCCCCTCCCAAAAAAAAAAATCCCCAAAGGTCCACCGCGGAGGTATCCTCGGCAATCTGTTAAGTATAATGCCTAAATTTGATTTATTCAATTAACTTACACATACAGCATGAATTCTCTGATAAATATGGCTGATAACTGTGTCATTCAGACACACAGATGCTGAGCCTTGAGTGCACAAAATGAGCCCTGTCCATCTTGAGTGATATTTTTTAATTAATCAGTTCGAAAACCAAATAAATCATGTCATGTGACACCTGACAATTTGATGTACAGGCAGCTCTAAAATCATTCTCATGGCTTTCCAATTACAAAAAAATTTCCCGGGGGAGGCCCGGACTCCTTTAATGGGAGGTTTCATTCGCTTTTACTTTCGGCGACCCCCCACCCCCCCCCCCACCCCCCACCACAACCCATCATGAATTGCTGGCTAATCCCTGTGAAAGTGTCTCTGCCACCGCCATGTTATTGTAAGGGAAGTGGGCCGAAAGTTGATGATGTTCATATTTTTCGTATCAACACAAATTGAATCTTTACACCATATTTTAGTTATTAATGACAAAAAAGAAACAGTGTAACAGCTTTCACGTCACCAAACGTCATGGCTTGGGATGAGTTATATATTCTTCTTCTTCTTCTTCTTCTTATTATTATTATTATTATTATTATTATTATTATTATTATTATTAATTCTATATACTGCACTACATGGAAACCAGCGAGAACGTCTCTTTTTCAAATTTCCCTCTTGCATAGCGTGGGTTCGAACCCCCGCTATGCACGCGGATATTTGAAAACAGAGACGCTCTCGCTGATCTCCATGTAGTGCAGCATATAGAATTAAGAGATGAAATTATATCATCATCATAGTCAAATTTGAGGTTTTGTCATGGCCCGTCGTGCGTCTGTCCGTCCGTCAGCAATTCAATACGGCTCGAGCTGGAGGCCGTATTTATGAACCGATGATCTTTACGAAACTTCTTGGGAACCTTTGTTATCGCCTTGGGACGAGAACGAGTGTTTTGAGGCGCGGACCGAAATTCAAGATGGCTGCCGGCAGCCATTTTGTACCGAAATTAGGTACAATCAGTTTTTTGTACAGAACTTCTATATGAAGGTTCTGATTTGAATAAATGTATGAATGTTTAATTGCATGGAATACATCACATATAATACGGTTTTTTTTTTTCTCGTACATAAATTATGCAAATTAGATGAACTTTGATTTATTCAGTGCTACTTATACACAGTTAGTACACATGTCAATACGGCTCGGGCTGGGGGCTGTATTTATGAACCGATCTTCATGAAACTTATTGGGTACCTTTGTTATCACCTTGGGACGAGAACAAGTGTTTTGGGGTTTGGTCCGAAATTTCAAGATGGCCGCAGGCGGCCAATAAGACAAACTTTGATTTATTCAGTGCTACTTATACAAAGTAATTGTACATTTCAATACAGCTCTGGCTGGAGGTCATATTTATGAACTGATCTTCACAAAACTTCTTGGGTACCTTTGCTGTCACCGTGGGACAAGAACGAGTGTTTTGGGGTTCGGCGATGGCTACCGTTGGCCATTTTATGCTGAAATTAGGGGCAAATATTTTTTTTAACAGGACTTCTATATTTATTGATGACTTTTCCTTTGAAAAGAGTTGATGAGTTTATTTTTAGCTCAACTTTGACGTAGTCACATTTGAAGTTAAGATTTGTCATGGCCCGTCGTCCGTCTGTCCACCTGGACGTTTGTCCGTCCGTCAACCGCACAGGCCGCATTTATCAGCCGATCTTTCTCGGGTACCTTTTTTATCGGCGTGGGACGAGAACGGGTTTTTTGGGGTGCGGTCCGAAATCAAGATGTCCACCAATGGTCATTTTGTAACGAAATTAGGTGCAATTAGATTTTTGTACAGAACTTCTATATGAAAGTTCTGATTTGAATAAATTTTTGTATGATGTGTATTTTCAAATGTGTTGAAGCCAAGTTCCTGTGTTAATATTTGCTGTTGTTTGGGGAGGGTAAACATTATTAGCACAACCCGATTTTCTATTTCCAATGAGAAAAATAAAACCTCCTCACCCTTGGGAAACCTATGAGCTAAAGATAAAAAATTCAAATACCTGTATTTTAAGAAGGACTAGTATGAATCAACCTTAGAAGGGTTTGAATCAAACAGGCCAAAACAATTTCTAACATTTGGCTTATGGTGCACCATGCAAGGATCCCCATTGTAACATTAACCCCATGGAGATTTCTTTTCTAGTTAAGAATCTAACTGTCACCAACCTTTACAATACTTTACCTGTACATTTGTTACAGGCTGCGGTCAGTATTTTTGTACAGACCTTTACAATACTTTACATGTACCATTCTTATCAGATCATTACCTTAATGTGTGTCATTGCTGTGTCATATGCTTTACATGTACATGTCTTACACAAGTTGAGTTATTGTGTCATTGACACTTTTATTATTATTATTATTATTATTATTATTATTATTATTATTATTATTATTATTATTATTATTATTTCTCTATTTTCGGGTTTTTTTTCATTATTATTATTATTATTATTTCTCTATTTTCGGGTTTTTTTCTCCTGCAGTATCGAACCCGAGAAGAAGTGTAGAGTAAAACAAGTTGAGATGAGTCAAGTTTAGACAATAGGAAAGCACCTATCTCAGAAAAATAGTGAAGGGAAATTGTTTCAAATGGTAAGATAATATATGACTTAATACATAGATCTTCATTATCATTTCACACTTTTGGTGTCGTGTAAATGTGGCCAGACTGAAGCCCTCTGTAATCTGTACATTGTCACTGCAAGAGTCCACTCATCATTTCCTATGAACCCAATGTGCGTCACTGTTTTCAGTTTGTCTTCTTCTTTTGCTCTACAGTTGGTTGTTGATGTCTCCGCCTTCCATTACGAGCTTAAAATTGCTTCTTTGTTGTCTTGTTAAGCGGGGAGGGTGGTATACTGAAAAGTGAACCAGAAAAGTTACATTTGTTCCTTGTGATTAAGTGTTGTCAGCAGTAGCAGGGTGTTCTGTTTCAACCGCGCGGGTCGAGACGTCTTGAGATACAACATGGATACTATCCACGTTTTATGTGTCGGCGGATGCCAGTTTATCGAAGTTTTAGAAAGAAAAGGCCATCATTACATTTGTGTCCCACCCTGGCTTAGCTGTCCAATCCACTAGGGCCATCCTCTATGGGCGGCGGAAGCTCGATAAAAGTGGAGGGGCACAAATTCACAATGCTACTATGGTTCGACCAGTGTTACAATCGTATATCGGTAAATGTACCACGACTCGCTGTAGTCTCTCCTTTAGGTGTATATGCCTCCCGTCTTGAAGTACTTCCGGGCCCCTGGCAATACCCTCTCTGAAGCGTTTTGACCTCTGGAGAAACCTTCCCATTACCAGTGGCATGCATCCTTACCATAATCAAAAGCTCTTCTTTGAGGGTGTGGTTTGCGAAGAGAGAGAAGTCATAAGGGCACAAGGGCCAAGAATTTTGTTGGGGAGGTGCGCTTAGCGGTGATTGACAAAAATGGGTATATCAAATGGAGCTCTGTGGTAGCTTTTAGGAAAATATTATTTGGAGAAATTTAGGATCTAAATATAAGAACTTTCCACTATTGTATGCAAAAAATTAAATACAAAATAGAACGATAAAGTTGATCGGCATATTTTATTTTCCAGATATATATCATATCTATATATACATCTGGAACTTAATTAAGCACTCCCTGTTTTTTCGCAGTGGTGTTAATAGAAACTGTCATTACTTTCATACTGTCTTTCAGATTGTTTGCGGAAAGAATGGTCTATTGACAAATGAACGACAACACAATGATGAAATATGTAGTATTTTAATGACGCTAATGACACATGTCTGTCACTAATGTTTTTTGATGGAAAAAATGTTCTCTCGACATGTATGGTGCTGGAACGGTCCATGAAACATTGCTGGTAATTACTGACAAAAAATGTAACTTGTGATCTTCTGAACACAATAGCAGTGTCTGATGTCAGTAGCGAGTGTATCCGCCACATGCCCTGGTGACAGCCTGAACCTTCCTCCTAATGCTACCACTGAGCCTTCTGATACGGTCCAGAGGCAACTGCTGCAACTCCTCATGCAATGCAGCTTCCAAATCGGCCAGATTCTGTACAGGCGGATCCCTTGCTTGCACACGACGCCCAAGAAAGTCCCAGATGTGTTCAAAGGGATTCAAGTCGGGGCTCATTGCAGGCCAAGGCAGTGTTGTAATAGCGTTGTTCTGGAGGGATGCTCTCACAGCATGGGAACGATGTGGCCTTGCATTGTTGTCCATGAATACAAGGCGAGTAGCCAACGAGTGGTTGTCAAAATGAGGAACGACAGCCGGATTTAGAATGCCCCGGATGTTCTGATGACCATTGAGATTCCACGTACAGTCACCAATCAAACTTAAAATCGTGAGAGAGGCATCCCCAGATCATTACTGATCCTCCACCACAAGGAACAGTAGGTCTGGTGTTCCTGGTCGAGTAAGCAGTATTTCTATGCCTCCACGCTCTCATCTGTGACATGAAGCAGGAACCTACTCTTGTCTGACCAATGGACTCTCCTCCACGTCCTGAGATTCCAATGTTGTCGCCGTGCCATACACCACACCAAACGTCACTTTTGATGCTGATCGGACAGATCTGGACGTTTGATGACCCTTCTGGACCTCATACCCAGTGCATGGAGACGGTTTCGGACAGTTCTGTTGCACAAACGCCTGTTGGGGAGCCAAAGGCGTTTCAAAACTCTACTTGAAGCAAAGGGTTCACGCCTAACGAGACGCGCCAGACTCCGATCTTCCAGATGAGAGGTCTTTTGGGGTTGTCCAGGCCTTGGTCAGTCCTTAACATCGTTGGTTTGTTGATGTTTTCGGACAAGTCTGCTGATGGCAGAATGACTATAGCCAAGTTGCCTTCCAATAGCTTTGAATGACATGCCTGTTGCATGCATGCCAACGATTTGTCATCTTAGTGTCTCTGTCAGTCTCCTCCTTGCCATGTCAACATTTATTGATAAAAGAAATGACAAATTTTCTGGTTTTATACTTATACCTAGATATTGCATGTAGATGATAGTGTTTTTTGTGACATTCGTCGGAAGCATGCTTCACGTAGACGAGGGGATATGTTTGGGGTACGCTATCAACCAGAAACATCATGTTTCGCTAGATGGAATGTACTGCAAGACATAGCAATCATTAAAACATAATAATCAGTGACAGCAACTTCACTGTCATGAAACATTTCAGGGGGTGCATAAGTTCCAGATATATATATTATATCTATATGTAATTATGTTAATATATGATTCTGGCAGGAATTAAACAGCGATACGCTCGGTGTAACATATATGGCCTGTAACACCAGGATCATGGGACTAGTTTTTGTGAAGCGCCTAGGCACTTTAATGCTTTTATACAGTTAAGGCACCAAAGTATCAAAGTATTGTCCAGGCGTTTCACTGAAACTACATGCAAACGAGAACATTTGGGTTCTAAATCAGCTTACGCCGATACATCGTACATTGCAGGCCAAGGTAGTGTTGTAATAGCGTTGTTCTGAAGGAATGGTCTCACAGCATGGGAACGATGTGGCCTTGCATTGTCGTCCATGAATACAGGGCGAGTATTCGACGGGTGGTTGTCAAAATGAGGCACGACAACCGGACTGAGAATGTCCCGGATGTACTGATGACCATTAAGATTCCCACATACAGTCACCATATCAAGCTTAAAATCATGAGAGAGGCATCCCCAGATCATTACTGATCCTCCACCATAATGAAAAGTAGGTCTGGTGTTCCTGGGCACGTAAGCAGTATTTCTATGCCTCCACATTCTCATGCGACCATATGTGACGTGAAGCAGGAACCTACTCTCGTCTGACCAATGGACTCTCCTCCACCTCATGAGGTTCCAATGTTATCGTGCCATACACCACCCCAAACGTCGTCTTTGATGCTGATCGGACAGAAATGGACGCTTGATTACCCTTCTGGGCCTCATACCCAGTGCTTTGAGACGGTTTCGGACAGTTATGTTGCATAAACGCCCTATCTCTAGATATGTAATTCTGTTAATATATGATTCTGGCAGGAATTAAACAGCGATAAGGTCGGTGTAACATATAGGGCCTATTACACCAGGACCATGCGACTAGTTTTTGTGAAGCGCCAAGGCACTTTAATAGTTTTATACAGTTGAGGCAACAAAGTATCAAAGTAGTGCTCAGGCGTTTCACAGAAACTACATGCAAACGAGAACAATTAGGTTTTAAATCAGGCGTTTCACAGAAACTACATGTAAACGAGAACAATTAGGTTTTAACCCTTTACACAACGTAACGACCAAAACCGGCCAGAGCTATTCTCAAGAATCGCCAATTAATTTTCATTATATTATAATATATTATATTTATTTCTTGTCTCAAAAACATAGGTTATGATCCCTCGTTAGAACGAGTTCGTCGAGCTCGTTCCAACGAGGGGTCATAACCTATGTTTTTTGAGACAAAAATGAATTTTTTTGGCAATTTTGCAAGTGTCGTCTGCTTTTCATGTTAGGTAAAGGGTTAAATCATACGCCGATGCATCGTACTCTCTGTGGCTAAGCCATAGAGTGAATGATGTATCGGCGCAAGTGAGGTCGTACCATTTTATTAAAATTTTCAAATTACAAATGGCAGATAGTCCCTCAAGTGGAACTCAAATTTTGTGGGGAGGTGCTTTCGCACCTGTCGCATCTCCCCTGGCTACGCACATTGGACAAGATCAGGAGAGTAAAGGGAATGGGGAAGTATTCCAAAGCCACATTTTCCTGCTGTATCATTTAGTGCGGAGTGGTATTGTTCTGACGAGCTTTGCATGCCTTTTTTGTTGATGGCACAATACTGGGGCTTATTTGGGCAATTTTGTGTCGATGAGACAGTGATGATTACCTGATTACATCAGCGCGGTCCCAGTACCTAGAAGCCATCACCTTGCCAGCTAAAGCTAAAAGAATGGTTTTAGCGCGCCGAAGGCGCGCATGGACGGTGTGGGGGCAAGCCCCTTTCGACCCATCTCTAACTGTGTCGTAGTGGTACTTTTGCTTTTAAGTTCTCTGCATCATGTCTGAGTGTGTTAAAGGAGGAAAAGGAGAGGGTTAACGGCGTTTGTGCTTCTTGCTTCTCTTCTTGGAGGGGGAGGCTGTGATGGTGATGTTGTAGTAGATGTGTCTGTGTCATTTAGAATGGTCGTAGTATCTGTTGGAGTGGTAGTTGGTGGAAGGTTGTATGCTGCTCGAAGTCTTGTTATGGCCCGGTTGATGTCTGGGCAGCCGTATCTTTTTTTGGATGCTTTTAGTGATCTCATCTATGTCGTGCGTATCCTTACAGGGTTGCCTGTTTTCTGACGGTGGGGCAGATTCGGCGTTCTGGTCCTGGTTTTCTGGTCTGGAAGGGAGAGGTGAGTGGGGATCTGGAAGTGGCGAGAGGACAGCTTCCAATTCCATCTCAGTCTACACAGGACTTTCCTCATCTATCGTCTCCAGCTATGGAGCTGGGGGCAAGATGGGTGTTTCTGTGGGAGTGTGAGCGGAACTGGTGACTGTTTCTGACTCCTCCTTTTCCTCACTCTTCTCTCTCTCTTCTTTTCCAAGAAAGCCTCCAAGCGTCGGGAATCACTACGCTTCGTAGACGGTCTTCATTTCCTTGTTTTCCTCTTTTCGGGGCCTCTTGACCTACTCGGGTGAGGACCAGTGTGAGAGGAGGTCCTCTCAGCAAAGGTACTACCTCTCCCCGAGGAGAGTGTTGATTTTGTCTCTTCTTCTACTTGGAACTCCAGAGTCAGGTGGACTCTCATTCCTATCTCCTGGATAGTCCAGGTTATAGGACAAGAGACGCCCAGAGCTGCTATTGTTCTCTTCAGTCTCGCTGGTATTTCCAGTGTTCCATAATCCTTGATTAGGTCTTCACTCTCTGAAGTCAGATGTGCGAATGCCTTCGCACCTGTCGCATCACCCCTGGCTAGGTGCCTTGGACAAGATCAGGAAAGTAAAGGGAATGTGGAAGTATTCCAAAGCCACATTTTGCTGCTGTATCAATTAGTGAGGAGTGGTATTGTTCTGACGAGTTTTGCATGCCTTTTTTGTTGATAGTCTCTCTCATGCATCTGGCACAATACTGGGGCTTATTTGGGCCATTTTTGTGTCGATGAGACAGTGATGATTACCTGATTACACCCTTGCTGCCCCAGTACCTGGAAGCCATCAGCTTGCCAGCCGATGCCACCTTCTTAAATTGCCTTGGTGCAGGTGAACAAGGATGCTTCCTCCGATTGCTTTGCGGTCTTCACTTTGAAGCACAGTAACGAACCCAAGTTTCATTCTGAGTTATAATTTTTCAAATAGCAGAGAACATTCGCAGAAAACATTTCCTGATTAACCAAATATTTTCACCTTTTGTTTCGAAATCATAGCTTAAGACCCTTTATTGGAACGAGCTCGAAGGGATAGTTCCATTGAAGTGCCAGAAGCTGTGTTTTTGAAACAAAAATTTAAAAATGAATACAGTTTTGTCGGAGATCTTTGTGAACAGCGCTGGCCAATTACATTAGACATCATGTGATAAAACGAATCTCAAATTTGTCACGATTTGACATGAAATTTCCTAACCTCGTTCACTTAAATCGATCTGAGCCTCGGTAAACCTCGTCTCGGGTCGATTTTAACCCTTTACCTAAAATGAAAAGCAGACGACACTTGCCAAAAAAATCTTGAATAACCAGGGGGGGGGGGGGGGGGGGCACCAAAAATTTGCAAGACGTGACGTGGGGGTTGGTGGGTCTCTTGAGTGCGCCAAAAATGTGCATTTTCATCTCGTGCAATTTTTTGAATTTTTTAAAAATATATCAGCTAATATATACCATCATTTGTGTTTCAAACCTTAAAGATGATGTTGTACATCACACTCTTAACATAAATAAACATCAGGAGGCTTTATATGTAAGAATATTGGGCTTAATCTGGGAAAATGTCACACGTTAGGAGGGGGTGGGTGTCTTGTTCGAAATGTAGAAAACGTGCAGACAATATTTGGGGAAAATTCTCTCTGATGCACTAAATTCAACCCAAGTTATTTATTTATTAATAGAATTTGTAGAAGAGGAAAGTAGCAATCACCTGAGAATACTGACAGAACAATTCAAATGAAAATTTGTTCCCGTATATGTACACCTGCTCTGGCCAAGCCTGATAATGAACAGCTTGTCATTTGTAGATTGGGTCCCACAGCAGCCCACAGAGGTTCACATTGTGGTACCAGTTTAAGAACATTATGACCCCCCCCCCCCCCCCCCCTAAAGACAGCTGTGCCTACTAAGTTTATAAGTTTATTTTGGATTTTAATGGGAGAGTGTGTGGGGGGGGGGGGGGGGGTGCCTGAGAACGGTAGTAGACAATTTGCACGTAGGGGTGGGTGGGTGTAAAAAGGAGATGAATAAAAAATAGGACGTCACGTCTTGCAAATTTGTAGTGCCCCCCCCCCCCCCCACCCCCTGGAATAACTAATTATTTTCGTTTTTTGTCTGAAAAACATAGGTTACGACCCCTCGTTGAAACGAGCTCGACGAGCTCGTTCCAACGAGGGGTCATAACCTATGTTTTTGAGACAAAAAATGAAAAAAATAATGAAAATTAATTGGCGATTTTTTAGAATAGCGCTGGCCGGTTTTGGCCGTTACGATGGGTAAAGGGTTAATGAATTCGGTGAAGAAATTTCATATGAAATCGGTACCCATCAGAGATCCTCTACATATTTTTTTTTTTTTATTGGGGTTTAACGACACTTTCAACAGTTTTGAAAGCAAAAAAATTATTTTTGGCGATTGTTTGGGTATAGCCGTGGGAAAATTTGAATGATACGCTGTTAAAAATGTTTATACAAAGACATTAGCTAGTATATAAGAAAAGAAAATGCAATAGATCTTGTCATCCGGTCCTCTCAAATGAAATTTTCTTGTCAGGAAGTGACATATCTGTCTAGGTAGACGGTAATCCGAACCATCTGGAAAGCACGGTCTATGACTTGAACTGGAGTTTATGTGACCGCGTGAGCACATATTCCTCCCTGGATGTGTTTACTCAAGATGGGAGTTTACTTGAAAAAACTAGAATGTGACAATGATCACGTAGATTCTGGTCCATTTACATTAACTTCAGGTGCAAAAACACATGTACGTCTTTGTTATTAACCCTGCGTACACTGATGTCAAAAAAACCAAAAGTTCAAGTAATAATTTTTAATCATGAAGCAATTATGAATGCAGCCAATTCAATCTTGTTTGACAAAGCTCATTGCGCTTTATCAAACAAGGTTGAATAGGCTAAAATCACAGTTGCATGATGGGAAAATTATGCATCTTGAAATTTGAATATTTCGCCATTAGTACGCGGGCAGTTAATGAACTGGATTTGCACAATGAGAACGCGAAGCTGTGCACACCAACTGTGTGCGGAACATTTATACAAACAGGTTTCACGATGTGTATGTAGACTGCACGTTCAGGTGTGTAACTTAATACAGTGTGGTTTTCACATTTATTCATCAATGGCGGATACAGAGGCGGGCGATTCCTTTTCACTCCCATCTCGAATCCACGGCAACAGTTTGATTTATTTCTTATTGTTCCCTGACATTCAACGTTAGAATTATTAGTATTTAAGAGAGGGACGTTGCTAAGAGGTCGCGGATGGGTAGGGTGTGCCCACCTCTAGATTTCCGATTGCACCCCCCCCCCCCCTCCCCAGATTAGCAATATTCCGACTACCACTACATAATTACCAACAAGTAGGACATACACAGAACGACACACGTGTGTGGGTGGGTTATTCGTTATGGCACGAGTCCCAACGCGGAAGGATAAAACGAGAGGCCCCAGGCCACGAGTTTTATCCTTACGCGATGGCACAAGTGACATATCGATTAACCCATTCACGTGCTCGTGTCGTTCTGTGTTTATTACACGCCTTCCCGTTTATGAAAACAATTATTAGAAGGACACTCAGCAATTCATTTGACAACTATCTACAAAAAGAACACAAATTTGCGAGGGGAACCCGTGTTACTATTTCGTCACCTGAGTTCCAATGTCTACTGGCACATAGAACACATTGGAACTTAGGGAATGATTTTTAGCTGTCGCTAGCGATTCAAACTGTAATTGTGGTGCACGATTTGTAGAAAATGCCAGTGAAATTTTGCTTCTATAAAAATAGTCCATCAACGATTTCCATTCCGCACATATGTGCGAAACGGATTTTCATTTTCCACATGGTTTACTGTTGCTGTAGATGTGGATTTCATAGAACAGGCATGTAATAAATTCCAATAGCACCCCCTCTCCCCCCCCCCCCCCCCCCCCCCCACTCAAAAGTTTCCAACCACGGGTTTAAACCCTTTTCCAAACATACACGATATCAAATTTTGTTAATTTAGGTATTTTTTTTTTAATTTTCCAAAAAATTTCAACTTGGAATAAGCTCGTTCCAATGAGGGTAACATGACATGGTTTTGTTGAAAGTTTTGGGTTTTTTTTTTAACTGCGGAATTTGTAAATTACCCGGGTGGATACGGCCGATTCGCTGAATAAAGGGATTAGATGCAGAATGCCATTTGTACCCCCCCCCCCCTCCCTCCGGCAGTAAATTACCCTCCAGTTGTAACTAAAAATCAATATTCGGGGGGTGGGGGGGGGTTCGTTTACTACTTTTTAATCAATATTTGGAGGATTTTCAACAGTCAGTTTTTATTATCTTTTCAACTTGTGCCTCCAAAACATAGCTTTTGACACTACTCATTTGAACGAGCTTGTTGGGCTCGTTCAAATAAGGACCTATAAGCTATGTTTTGGGGGCGAAAGTTTGAAGTTTTTAGTAATTCAAGACAGTTTTTGTGACATTTTTAGCATTGTATAAAGGGTAATGCGTAAATATTTTTCAAGACCCAATAGAATAATGCGTGAAGCTTTAATTGGGATTTTGTAGAAAAAAATGAAACTGAATCGCGCCGATAGCTTGCCCAAAAATGAGGACCTTTGACTTTAAATGGAATTTTGGAGAAAAAATAAACTGGACAGCATTGATTGCTTGTCCAAGAATACGGACCTTTAACTTTAATTGGACATTTGGAGAGAAAAATCAAACTGAATAGCACCGGTGGTGTGTCCAAGAATAAAGACTTTTAACTTTAATTGGAATTTTGGAGAAAAATTAAACTGAACAGCACCCGTAGCTCGTCCAAATATGAAAACTTTTTGGTTTAATTGGAAATTTGGGGGGTCGGGAGGTGGGGGGGGGGGGGTGGATGAAACTCAATAGCGCCGATAGCTTGACAAGAATAAAGACTTTTAACTTTAATTGACAATGTGAAAAAAATGAAATTGATAGCTTGTCCAAGAATAATGATCATTAACTTTTATTGAAAAAATTAAACTGAATAACACCGATATAGTTTGTCCAAGAATATAGACCTTTATCTTTAACCCTTTACCCAAAGCAGACGATATCAAAATATATTATTTTAAGTATCATTATTTTTTTAAATTTCCAAAAACTTCAACAAAACCATATCATGTGACCCCTCATTGGAACGAACTCGACGACAATGAGGGGTCACATGATATGGTTTTATGGATTTTTTTTAAAAATATGTTTTCAGCTGCTGAATTTGCATATTTCGCGGGCGGATGTGGCCGATTCGTTGGGTAAAGGGTAAATTGAAATTTTAGAGTGCAAAAATGAAACTGGGTGGCACCTGTAGCTTAGCAAAGAAAAGGGACCTTGAAAAAAGAGAAACAAATAAAACTGAACAGCACCGATAGCTTTCCAAAAAAGGGACCTTTATTTTTAATTGGAATTTTGGAGTGTAAAAATGAAATAGAACGGCACCGATAGCTTGTCCGAGAATAAGGACCTTTAACTTTAATTGAGAATATTGAAAAAATTGGAAAATGAACAGCATCTCGATAGTCTGTCCAAGAATAATGACCTTCAACATTAATAGGAAATTTGGAGAAAAATGAAAAAGAATGGCGCCGATAGGTTGTCGAAGAATAAGGAACCTTAATTTTAATTGGAAATTTGGAGAAAATTGAAACTAATCAACATCGATAGTTTATCTAAGAAATAGGACCTTTTACTTTATTGGTAATTTAGAGTACAAAATGAAAATCCCCGATAGCCTGTCCAAGAATGAGGACCTTTAACTTTAATTGGAAATTTTTATTACAAAATAAAAATGAATAGCGCCGATAGCTTGTTTAGGAATTAGGACCTTTAACTTTAATTGTGAATTTTGATTACAAAATGAAAAAGAACAGCGCCGATAGCTTGTCCAAGAATTAGGACCTTTAACTTTAATTGGAAATTTTGATTACAAAATGAAAATGAATAGCGCCGATAACTTGTCCAAGAATTAGGACCTTTATTTAACTTTAATTGGAAATTTTGATTACAAAATGAAAATGAATAGCGCCGATAGCTTGTCAAAGAATAAAGATCTTTAACTTCAATTAGAATTTTTTAGAACAAAATGAAAATGAATAGCACCGATAGCTTATCCAAGAATGGGGCCTTTAACTTTAATTGAAAATTTTTATTACAAAATGAAAATGAATTGCACCGATAGCTTGTCCAAAAATAAAGAATCTTTTAGTACAAAATGAAAATGAATAGCGCCGATAGTTTGTCCGGGAATAAGAACTTTAATTGAAAATTTGGAGAAAATGAAATTGAATAGCACTAACAGCATGTCCAGAAATTGTGACTTTTTAAAGTTGTAATGACACCCTCATATAAGTGTATAGAGAATACAGAGGTGAAGGTAAGGACTGAAAAGTCGTTGTTGAAACTTCTGTGGATCTTCCAATTTTAACCCACTGATACTTCAGGCACCACTGATGGTGAAGAGTCGCGGAATGAGAAACTTTCAGTCGTGCAGCAATGCAACGTTGTGTGCCCACATGGGTTACGGTAACAAAGTTGTTAAAACTGTGAGCCCATGTGACGCTAAAGAGACCATCTATGAAAGCAACATATCATTTGCAGGTGTAAGACAGGGTGAAACTTCCAAAGACACTGGTGTGAGAAAACGGGACACGAAGAATAAACTTTTTATTGAGGGCTGAACTGAAGAAGTAATCTCTTTATAAACTCTTAGACATTCGTAGAGATTTTTTTCTGAGAGTTTATTTTTTTGTTATGTCTGACATAAGTTGTTTTCAGTTGATATCCATTATATTATATTTTAACATTCCGTGAAGGATGCCACGAATTTCTCTGAAAAAAGCGAGAATACGAGATATACGTTCGCGACTGGATTCAAACGCCCTTCTTCGTGTACTATCTTGGCATGTAATAAATCCTATATCGATTGCCTCAACTATTTGTTTTGGCTTAATATTGGAAGTGGTTATTACGACAGAGTCAGTTGAAAAGTTCCATCAAGATTTGTTGGAGGAGGTTAAATAAATACACGATGTCCTTATATACCGAGAACATTGGAGAAAAGGGGTACACTTTAATGGCGTAGCTCCGGAGGAGATGGGGGAAAGTCCCTCTAAAGTTTTTCACTGCCCCCCCCCCCCTTTCCCTGAAAAGAAACATTGGCCCACATTTTAACACAACGTAGAGTCCCAAAATATTCCCCAATATAGGGGCTACACACGCTGCAGTTGCCTCAAATTCGCTCTTACAGCACAGAATTTTGCGACATTTTCTCGGGGTGTCGGCTTGTCCTGAATATAAGACCCTCTGGCCGTTGCTCCCTTCTCCAACTTCCCGTCGGGGAAGTGGGAATAGGGGGCAACGACCGGTGGGTCGTAGTTAGGACTAGGGGAGCCCCAAAAACCTCACACAGCGGCTTTTCAAATATCACCCCCCCCCCACCCCCCCCCCCCCCAAAAAAAACAAAAACAGAAGAAAAAGAAAAAATTTCTAGTGCATTCCCTATTACAGAATCCTGGTTAGGCACGTGGTACCCTTCTTCGGAAAAGGAGGGTATTGACTCGTGCGAACTCCATTGCCGCCTAAAACTGAAAGATTGCGAGTAATCAATGGCTCTTCTGAACATTTGGGAGAATGACAGTCATTTCGTCATTCGTAGAGGTTACAGAATTCACAACAACCAGCAGTCATTGAAACACAACACCCCCCCCCCCCCCCCCCCCCCAAATTATTTCATTCGTGAGAGCTTGAGTCTTGAACAGTTTTCTTCTGGCAATTTCAATTTGGATTTGTCGAATTGATGATAAATTAATTTCGAAGACTTGCGCCAGCCAGTGCGTGTATCGGGTACCCTCCAAAATGGCGCCGTACTGCCAAGATACTACCCTATTCGCCCAAATTAGAACGAAAGTGTAACTAAATTAAGACATTATAAAACACCATCTCCAGGTTTACCAGTCATTGGGAGGATTCTGGGGTGGACGCACCCGTTGCACGCCCTCCTATTTTTGTATTTCAGGGTTTTTTTTACAAGCACCGATACCAAGGGGCACGATATTATCGGAGATAACACATGGACATCCTCTACCCTTGGTAGTGGCTATTCATGTTTTATTACACATCCATTAAACTTTAAACCCTTTTATCTTACAATCAACATGTATTTTGTCTGTATTAACTCCGCAACTGTCGTGTATCCGACCCCCTAATGCAGATGTTTGTATCAGGGGGTCGGATACAAGCACGTTCCTTTCGCGCGAGTTCCATTTTTTTTTTGTTCATCCGTACGAATAAATAGTTCGTTATATATTCGTCTACATTCTTGACTTATCCCCACTATATTGTAAGATAAAATGGTTATTACCATTATGTGGATGTACAAAATATGTATCCGAGTCTCGCTCTGGGTTCTAAGGGTAGATCACGACTCGTCGTGATCTGCCCTTAGAACCCGGAGCTCGACTCGGATACATATTTTGTACATCCACATAATGGTAGTAATCCCTATGTATTCAACGGAATCGCCGCTATGATATAAATGATTCTGTATTCAACGGGTGATATACAAGCCGGAACTTTTTTACCGCGCCGTTTAGTTACCCTTCGAAAAGTTTCCAAATGTCGTAACACAATCATCGACCGTCTGTCGCAGAGTGTGAAAATGAAAACGTCCAAAGCAAAATAAAGTCGGTTCACAAAAAATTAGCCAAACATGAGATAATATTTTTTTAAAAACCGATCATTTCCAACTAGAACATTAACCCAGTCCCGCGGCCGTCTCGTTTTGTGGATCCCATTATATCTAAATTGGTCAACTTTATTTCGGTAAATCTTCGTACATCTTGACATGCTTCGAACGTCTTTTAAAAACGTTTCTCCCAGCTGTTTTGCAATTCTGCACATATTTGTACTTATATTTTTACTAGGTTAGGGGGAGACTCAATTCACGCCTAACCATTTGGTGGCTATTACTGTTAGTAAACACCGATACGAATTTCAACAAACACTGGTTCCGAGACGGTTGTTTTGATTTTTTATCGATCCATTTGATCAGTGCAGCTTCAGTCAAAACAAACTCTTCACCGGCTTAAACATCGGAATTAAAATTTGTTTATTTAAATGAATTTTAATGCATGGGTTGTGTAATAAACACAGAACGCGATGTGTGTTTGAATCGGCGGGTGTTTTACATAACTCGCTGGAGTGGCGTAATCATATTTCGCTGGAGCCTTCGACTCGTTATGTAAAACACACATCGCGTTCTGTCTATTTATCGCCGATTATGCCGTACCCCATGCATACAGCTATAGGCCTTGTCCCTACGCGAGTCTCGATATAAGTTGACTTCTTTTTTTCAAAATTGGAATGGCAGAATATTTGGGCTGCTCGAACAAGCCAGCGGAGGGCCAGACTTATCTTCCATGTTTCACCAGTTTACCACAGAACCACCACGGATCCAGCTGACAAGAGTAGGCTACCCCATCTCGTGCTCGCTACAAACTCGCCGCTACGATCGTCGAGTGTTGTTTCGCATCACGACCCATGGATTGAAATGTGGAGCCCCCTCAAACCCAGAATCCTGGGCACCTGTTCAAAGTTTTTTCTCCTTCATTCATTCCATTTCGTCTGTTCGAACGTTTGTCGTTTGTTTTTTCTTTGTTTAGGTTTTTGTTGGTCTGGGGTTTTTTTTGTCATCAATTCGTTAATTTATTACTTCTTATATTCTTCGAGATAAAAAAAAACGCCACATCAAAATATTAGATATTTAATTATTACGGATATCCGTTATTGTCTGACACTTCTGCCAACAAAAGACGAAATGTCACGTCCAAAGTGTACTAAATATTGTATACATATGTAGGAATTTGACAGGCGTACTTATTACTCAAATCAGTACAAAACCACAAAATATGTTTACAGTGGGCTAATTGGGCAGGTTGCCGTGTGTACATTTCTTTTTTATTACCCAGTTTTATTTCGAAAAAATGCGTTTACACTGGAAAATGAGGTAAACGGAGCAATCACTAAAAATCGCTTGGCGATGTCAGTTTATGTTGGTTTGCAAAAATAGTTCCCATTTTACAAGGCATACTCGTGTTATCAGTAAAAACTGTAAAAACCGCACTACCGGCTCAGCCATTATAAATATTCTAGCCCCCTCCCCCACCTCGAAAGTTAACTGATATGGTCATGTGATAACTACAGCCGCTCCCGATGTTTGTAAATCTCCAAGATTCTTCGCGGGTGCATTCCTTGTCTTGGTCTTGGGTCTAATCCTTTACCTCGCTGAGCGGCCAAAAATGGCCAGCGCTGTTCACAAAATCCTCCATTCAAATATTATTTTTGTCTCCAGAACATACTTATTAACTCCCAATGGAAAGAGCTCGTTGAGTTCGTTCCAATGAGTGTTCATAAGCTGTGTTTTTCATGCTAAAAATGAGAAAAAAGTTAGTTATTATAATAATAATAACACTTTGGCCAGCCGCTGATTTGTCGCGGTTCTCGGACGAGAAGGCCATGGTTACCCCTGTACTCCCAACTGCCTCCCTATTCCCACGCTTCTCCTCTCCTCCCAACACTCGGAGACGAACTGCTTGATGATATCCCTTGTCCCATTCTTCCCAATCTCTCCGATTAGCATATTAACCCTCTCCTTTGAGTCTCCCCCTAACCACATGTCCTTCATTCTCCCATCCCACTTCCCCATTATACTCCCAGTGAATCTCATTCTTTTAGACTGATACTTTGGGCATTCTAGAAGAAAGTGTTCCAGGGTCTCCACCATGTCCAAGTTACACATCTGGCACTCCCTTTCACCGTCTTTCCCAATTTTTCCCCTCAGCTCCAGGGATGGCGACCTCAGCTTGAACAATAGTGACCCCCCAAAGGTGCCATCAAGGTACTCTTCAAAACCTGGCTTCTCTTTATCACGCAGGCCACCCAAAGACCTCTTTGATTTGACCCCCCTCTCGCCAATTACGATTACAATCCTCCATGACCCTTTCTCTGACGATTTTTTACCCTGGTTTGCCCCAACGTCCAGGTCCGAGATCTCCAATGAGTAGTTCTCTACTAGCTCCCTCACTTGGACCATCCACCCTGTTTTGATATTTGAGTTGAAAATTCTCAGGAACATTACTTTACACCATCGGCTGTCGGGGAGATTTACCAAATAATTAAGATAACCGAGCTTCAACAGGTCTATCCTGTCCTTGATCCTCATCCACCCAAGCTCACCCCTGATTGCTTCTAGCGCTGCGTCATTACTCGACCCCGTTATCCACCGGCCTGCATCGTTCTGCAGGATTTCCAAGCTCTTTACGGCCGTCTGGTTTAGGGGTACCACTTCCGTACCGTATGTTATACTTGGCAGCCCCACCATTTCCCAAATGGTTTTCCCCACGAAAACCTTATTGAAACTGTTTCTCCCTATAAGTTTCATTAAGGATTCGCTTCCCCTTCAGAATCAATTTATTTGTGTGGTTCCGGTAGATGCCTCTTCCTGTAATGTTTATATTTACCCCCAAATACTCGTAATCACCTGTCTCTCCCACACTGAGAAGTTTGCTGCTCCTTTCCGGGATGCAGAACTCACCCACTCTCCACCTTCGAGTGGGGTCCACTTTGCGGCCCACAGGTATAACTTTGCTCTTGCTTTCATTAAGTTCGAGTCTCCATTTGCTCCCATATTTCCCAACAATTCCCAGCATTTTCGTTAGCCCCTCTTCGCTTTCTGACACTAGAACCATATCGTCTGCAAAAAATAGCCCTGGGATCTTCAAGTCCCCAACTGCTACCCCCTTCTCGTTACGCAGGAGTTCATCTCCTAAACCTTTGATGTACAATGCAAACAGGATCGGCGAAAGGATACACCCCTGTTTTAGGCCTATCTCCATAGGCACACGTTTCGTTGTAATGTTTCCCAGGCTAAGTTCACTCTGTACATCTTTATATAATGCTTTCATAATTCCAACAAACTCGCCTCCTAAGCCCATAGCCTCCAGCTTGCGCCACATATACCTTCCCTCCATACTCTATCGTATGCCTTTTTGATATCCAAAAAGGCCATAAACATCTTTTTCTTTTTTGCTTTCGCCGATTCTATCATTTGGGATAGTGTGAAAAGATGGTCAGTAACTCTCCTTCCCTTCCTGAAGCCATTCTGGATTTCTCCCAAAAAAACTTTCTCCTTAATCACCTCCTCTAGTCTCCCATGCAGGACTTTACAGAAAACCTTTCCAATGTTGCTACTGACAGAGATCCCTCGATAGTTATCCAAAACGTTTTTTCCCCCTTTTTGTGAATAAATGTCACTTTACTTTCTCTCCACTCCTTTGGGACCTCTTGATTTTCTATGGCTAGATTGAATATGGCAGTTAGGCTTTCCACGAGTTCCTTTCCCCCTTTTTTGATAAACTCGTTAGGAATTTCATCCACTTCTCCCGCTTTTCCATCCCTTAATTTTGATATCACCTTTCGCACCTCCTCCGTTTTAATTTCGCTGCACACGAAGCTCGATAGGTTTTCCTCGACCTGATTCGGACACTCTGGTGGGCTCCCCATGCCCCATCGCTTATCGTTTACCTTTTCCCATTGCTTGACTAGTTCTGATGCGACTTGATCTTGCTCGTCTGTAACTCTGCCACCTACTTTAATACTCTGTAGGTTACTTCCTTTGTTACGTTTATTCACCCATTTCCAAAATACGTTCGAACTCGACCCCCAGTCGTTCTTATCGTCCTAATAAGACTGCTATTTCGTACTCTCCGATTATCGTCTTTAATCTTATCTAATTTATTTCGTGCTTGGTGGTATTCTTCCTTAGCAACTGTGGCCTCATCGCTTTCCGCCCCCTTAAGTTTTCTACTTCTCCTGTGTGCAGCACATTTAGCTTTTCTTCCCTTTATGGCCCTTTTCAGTTCTTCGTTCACTCTGTACCCAAGTTCCCGTATTGGCACCCTGACCTTTCCCACACTTTCATTTCCTGCCTCCACCAGGATCGCAACTATGGCGTCGGCCATCTTCTGGACACTGCCCCTCTTGGGTAAGATTGCAAGCTTTGGTTTCAGTTTTTCATTGAACTTCGCCCAGTCAGCATCTTTTTTGAGTTCCCAAATCTCCTTTGAGCTTCCTTTGCGTTTTACTAGAGTTTTGGCCCTGATCGTCACTGTAATCAAGTTGTGATCACTATCCACCTCCATTTTACCCTCATCATCCACTTCCACCCCTATCACCTCCCTCCATAAATTAATATTTGTGAAGATGTAGTCGATTATTGATTTTCTGTCGTTCCTCTCCCAGGTCCATTTCCCCTTACACCTCGCGTCCCTGTTCAGAATCTTCAGACCGAGCTGGTTTTTGAAGTTCAACAGCTTCCTTCCATTCCTGTTGACTTTATTGTCCCCACCCTCTATGCCTTCTTCATCATTACCTATGTGGCCATTAAAGTCACCCATCAGAATTATACCGAGCCCCTTGTTTTGTAATTCGGTGATATTGGACCTTAGTGTTGAGTATATCGAATCATTCCATTCGGGTTTGCTTCCCTCCACCGCACAATACACAACCCCAAGGGCAATACTTTTGTTTTTCAGACTGATCCTTACCCATCCAATTTCTTTCGATACCTCAGCCGGGGTTCTGATGTTTTCCAGGTCTGTGATCAGCGATGGTTTTAAATCCTCTTTGATGTACATGCCTACCCCTCCCCCTTTTTTCTGGCCTTCTGTTCGCCCTACACCTATCCATACGTACCCCCCTTACTTGGTCTACCCGTTCCTCGTGTCTTCCCCACGTTTCGCTTAACCCTTTACCTAACGAATCGCCCGCATAATATGCAAATTGAGCAGTTGAAAAAATTTAATTTTTTAAAATATTTCAACAAAACCATATCATGTGACCCCTCATTGGAACGAGCTCATTGAGCTCGTTCCAATGAGGGGTCACATGATATGGTTTTGTTGAATCTTTTTGAAAAATTTTAAAAAATGATATATAAAATAATAAATGTTGATATCGTCTGCGTTGGGTAAAGGGTTAAACCCATGACGTCAAACTCCTCTGCCTCAATCAATGAGCAATTTCACTTACTTTCTGGTGGAGACCCTGGATGTTGCTATAACCCACTTTCAGGGTGTCAAGGTTCATTAGCTTCCGCCTACTGGTCCCATTATTATCTAGTCCCTGTATGTTTGTATATCCTACTTTGTGTACCTGTGCTTTCCTTGGGAAGCTATTCCTATTGATTTGGATTTTTGGTCCCTTTTCCTTACCCCCCTTGTCCCATTTTTTACACCTATGGTTCGTGACACATTTTCTGTGATTATTCCCCCCTTCACTGACCCCCCCCCCCCCCTCCCTATACCAAAAAAGGCTCCACCACCTACAACATATTTCTTCCTAAAACCTCTGTACCCCTTGGGCTAAGATGGAGTCCATCCCTTCCATATAGGTCATTTCTGCCCCAAAACGATCCCCAATTGTCTACAAAGGGTATCTCAAGTTCCTTACAATACTCCCTCAATTCCTCGTTGGTCCCAATGATCCGCGAATTACGCTCGCCCCCACCACCTAGTACTGGGAGAAGCCCGAAACCACTACCTGTGCATTCTTGGCATTCAGTTGAGTTATTAAGTCCTTGTAAGTCTCAATAAGCTGAACTGATTTTCTCTCCCTGATGTTGTTGGTCCCCACGTGTACAACAACTACTGGGTCTGGGCCTGACCCCTTTACTAATCCACCCACTCTGTCCCTTAGGTCCTCCACCCTAGCCCCTGGAAAGCACAAATTGGCCCTGTTGACACTGTCGGGCCACACACCACCCTATCCAATCCCCGCACTATACTACTCCCTGCAACCACCAACTGCCTCTTCCTGTCCTTTCCTGTCCTCTTTCCCGTCCTACTACCCCTGTTACTACCTCTGTCCCCACTGGGCCGGCTCGCAATCTTACACTTCGCCACACTAACCCCCATGCCTACCTCCACCTCCACCTCTTCAGACCCAACCTGCTCCTCAGAATTCTCGAAATTACCTAACACACTGAATCTATTTTGGACACTGCACCCCACCTTCTGCCCACTCGCACTACAAGCCACCTTGTCCTCGTTTACCACCTTCCTAACCTTCCCTCTGACTCCTGCCCTGACAGACTCCACATGGTCATCGCTATCTCCCTCACCATCCGATTCTAAATGAATACACCTTTTCGCCCCCCGACTCACACTACTAGCCTGGGAATTTGACACTCTAGCCCCTACTCCTCTACCCTCAACCCGACGCACCTTCCTATTCCCAAAAGACCCACTATCCACGTCAAAAGTCCGCTTCATACTACCCACCACCTTCCATCCCCCATCGAATGCCACCCTAACTGGGGTAACACCAGACTTTCCTGCCCTCCCCAGTTTCCCCCTCACCACCTGCACCTCTTCCTCCAACTTTACATATGCCTCTAGCAGCTGCATTAGCTCTACGCAGATGACACACATCCCCAACTCCCCCAGCTCACACCCATCCACATACACCGTATGGCAGCGCCTACACACATCCGACCGCTGGCCGTCCGTTGGTAACTCACTAGCAGGAGCACCCCCTGTGCTGGCCTCAACCACTCCCCCACCTGGACACCTATACTAACCGTCTCTGCCCTGCTGGTCTGAACCTCATGAACTTTGTCAGTGCCCTCTGCTATTTGTTTTGGGTAAATGGTTGAAGTGGGTTCCATCATAATAATACCTCGGCTTGCGCTTATTTGTCGCCCTTCTCTGGTGAGAATCTGAATGCATTGATTATCCCCGCACATCTATTGCTCAACCTTTGATGACAAAAGCGTTTTCAATTCTCAAATCAACTTGTATGAATAGGCGACTTAACGGTAGCATTTAAATCTTGGGCTTATGTGCCAATCTTCAACTCATTTGGTGCCAAGTTAACCCTTTACCCAACGCAGACGATATCAAAATTTATTATTTTAAATAACATTTTTTTACATTTTTCAAAAAAATTCGTATTGTCACTTCACCGGACGCATCTGCTTTCACATGTGACGGAATGTCACTTTACTGCTGCCGTCGCACGGCCACTAACTTATTATCAATTTTACTTGACGCTTTTCACACAAGCAGTCGCCACCAATCGGGTTAAACTCTCCCTTACGTCTACCTCAGAATAATGCAAATTAACTCCCTGAGCTCGTACTTCGTGCTTCTGATCCTATTCTCATATATGCGTCTATCTCAGAATAATGTTCGTACAGGCAAAGCCTACTCTGCCTATGTATGGCTTGCCTTCTAAAACAGGTAATGCCGTTTACCTAAATGCAAATTAGCTCCTTGAGCTCGTACTTCGTGCTTTTGATCCTATTCTCATATATGGCCACCGACTTGGCCCTCGACTGCCCCTATTCTAAATATGAGCTCTGTGGCCCCTACATCACAATGTGCCTATACTTTCGCACCGATGCGGCACCTCCTCTAACCTATAGCATGGGACATCCCCATCTATATGCAACGATCCACAGCCTTACACACCTTCAGACTGGAATTGGCTGAAATGCAATTTTTTGAGAAACTCCCCGATATTTATTTACATAGCCAGAACATTAATTCTCAGTTTAATAGCTTCTCTTGAACTCGGCCGCTTAAATCTATCTTAATTTAATACTCGCTTTAAAGTTCTTTTGAACGACTCACATTTTGGTATCTTTTGACATTTCGGAGACAGGATAGATGCGTAATATTTGTGTGTGTCCAGAACATATGCGATGTGTTGTTTACACCATAATTACCTCTTTACTGGCCATAATTACGTAGATAACGATTACAGGAGAGAACCCTTTTGATCAGTTATCAGATTCTCCATGTGGCGTTCAACAAATGCGCCACAATGAACGTTAAATTTTATACTTCATTTAGCAGCTGTTGAATTATTGCTGGTCTGTCTAAGTGACAAATCGGTTTTCGCGGTCCGTCATATACCTATCTTTACATTTAACCCAGGCAGAGATATTATCGAAAATATATACACTTATAAACATGAAAATCGCAATTTTTAGCTATCACCTTGACAGCGGAGTTAAATTTATTTATAGGTTTTTAAGGTCACATATTTCTGCACAGTGGCAAATCACGACTGCAACGTGGATATAAAATCAAGTCCAGTCAATCATTTATGTCCATGTTGACCATTTTAGAGTACTTCCGCTCTATGGCATTGGTTACCGGGCCCTATGTTACCAGTAAAACAGAGATTGTTTACAATAGTAAACAAGCACTGCTTCACTTCCCGGCATTGCCACGGAGAGTGGACTTTGAATAAACTTGTGGTCTACACTAGAAGTTAAAATGGATGCGACATGTCCAATATCACGCATCATAGTCTACTTATATTGGAATATGACTTCAATGTTTACTCCACATTGTGTGACTTGACATGTATTTGTCCGACAACGGCGTTAAAAGAATTAAGACCCTCAAGGTGTTGACATTGTTTAGATTAAACAAATTTTATTTGCCATCTAACAGCAAAAATCAGGATTGCGGGACAAGAGTTTTTCAATTAGAAGGTTCTCGGACCCGTACAGTTGATACTATTTTTAACACTTAAAGGCTAACTTCCTACTCCAATCACGTTTTACTGCAACAAAACAGGTGGCCCACTTAACATGTAATATTTTTGGCAAAATTGCAAGTTATATTCTGAGTACCATGGCACTTTTACTTAGCAAATTTTGGCTGTCTGTAAAGGCAGCCAAAATTGCCTTGAATCAACGATAAAGATAATGTACGTAAACTGCCAAAGTGTAGCAAAATCAGCCAAAATGTATAATAATCTCCAGGCCTATAAAAAGGGATTGAATAATGGCTTGACCCTTTGATCCCGAAAGACTGCTTTTTCGGACGACCTGGATTCATAAAGTAGATAGTTGTTAAAAAGTGAATGTGTGGGGTAGACCAATTAATATTTTCATAGTGCAGCCCTATGCTGCACATTGAAAATATTAATTGATCAACTCCAAATATTGAATATGGACTTTTCTAATTGCTGCCATTGAACTGATATGGACGATTATTATTTTTTTAAGGTTACACATTTCTGCACAATGACTAATCATGACCACGACAGTTTTACGGGTGGAGAAAGCCGGAGTACCCGGAGAGAACCACCGAGCAACGGCGAGCAGCTGTCAGGCTCCCCAACATACTAACTCCCCACCAGCAGGGTTAGCATTAGTTTGAGACAGGTGCACCATCTTAGTACACAACGCCATCGTGCCTGCCCCCCACGTGGGCAATGAGGGTGAAGTGTCTTGCCCAAGGACGGACACAACGCGGTTGCCGCAGGTGGGATTCGAGGACCTCTCGGCTTGCAGCCTGCACCTCTATCTACTGAGTCAGGGCGTCCCCTGGTATGGAAGACACCGCCAGGGTTCAAAGGGTTAAGTACAAATAAACAAAAACACAAAAATAAATTGGAATAAATATTATTGAAAAATTGACTTAGTAATTGTTGTAAACAAGAGGTAAATGTACAAAAAGTATAGCAAAAGTGAGGTGTTTCAACATAATATCAAATAAGGTTCACAAAACACACACAAAAGAACGAACGCATGACAGGTTAGAATAATATTAGTAAAAATAAGTTATCAATAAATAGAGTCGAAGAATTATTTATCTGAGACAGCAAGCAGGCGTCACCATTACGGCCAATGAAGGGAGAGTGAACAAAAATTCCACTCTGGTGTTTATAAATGACATGAAGATTACCTTGATGAGGAAACTAGACAAAACAGCGCTTCAAAGGGTAAGTTAATTCGCAATTCTTCCTATCTCGCAAATGATTCTAGTCATTTATTCTTCTTCAACCAAAAGACACTGTGCGTTTCTTTCTTAAAATATACGCGCGAAAAATGAACAAGTGTGAAGAAAAATGTACTCACCCGAGTGTGTTTGGAGTGATGTTGCAAAATTTATAAGATTCCTTCTCTGGCGTTAACTAACCAATCACAGTTGCAATTACTGAGAATAATAATTCTAGTGAAGCCCAACGGACTGAGAAGTTTTATAGGCCGATGACTTAATTGTCCAAAGCATTCTGACAAGACACTTTCTACCCCAGACCAAAGCAGCCCACAGTGGTACAGACGCTCACCTTCCTATTTCCCTTTCTGGGATGCTGAAGGAGAGTAGACCAAATGGCAGATCAACTAGGTCTGTACAAATGCTGACCCAAGTAGGTACATGCAGACACCCTCATTAAGAATTCGAATAGTTGGCTATATAGTCTGCTGACTGTGTTACGAAAAATTTGCTTCAGTGTTACAAGAGGTGAAGGAACCAATGCCTGGGGTGGGACAAGGCTCATTGTCGTAAAGATTAGGTTAATTCGAGGACTTAAAAAGCCTAGAGTCCAGTCTTTTCGCCTTCGATGATGTATTGCAGAGACTCGTGCCGATGTTTGACTAAAAAGCGAACAAGAAAAGTCGTATAAAGTGGTCAGTTATTTTCAGTCAAGTGTCGCCTGCCTAAAGCTAACTGCTGAGCAAGAAGTCTGGATACATTTTAATGTCCAATTTTATTTTTTCAAGGCTTATGTAAGTTCAAACTTTAAAGCATTGAAATTCTAGATCTTTCAGTACTAAATTCAAGTTCTTTTAGGACCCTGAAACTTCATTTTCTTCAGCGAACACAATGAACCCTGTTGGAGTTCTCCGATGGGAGTACCCTTTTGTAGACGATTTACTGTACGCCTGTGTAGGTAGAATTGTGTGTATATGGTCCAGATATTACCCTGAATGACGAATGTGACTTTAAACCGATGAATGATAGATAAATAAAATGGAGAAAAGTTCAGAAAAATAATGTGACGATTTGCCATTTTGCTAGAACTGATTCGATAGAAAAAATGGGTTAAGTCAAACAGACAATCATATAATGGTGTGAATAGATTCTTTTGTGGCGGAGGTCGGAACAATATAATATGCGTCGGAAATAAGCGATACAGCGGTCGTGATGGTAAAATTAGCAATGCCCACGAGGCCGAGGCCACAAGATTCACGATGCAAATTAGCGATTCACGCGGCTTCTGCATGCCCTTCTACAATATCATATGCGTCGGAAATAAGCGATACAGCAGTCGTGATGGTAAAATTAGCAATGCCCACGAGGCCGAAGCCACAATATTCCCGATGCAAATTAGCGATTCACGCGGCTACTGCATGCCCTTCTAATTTACGTCAGAAATGTTTTATGAAATACCCCTAGCTTTTATAAAAAGAGTTGTCCCATGCTTCACTTGGAAGATCTTTAGAAAATAAAGGTCAAAAAGCACAAACTCATTGACTCCGACTGGCAATTATTTCACATGAACGGGCAATCGTTTACTTATACAGACCCTCCGATGTCGCCTACTTTCGCCTACAGTGCACTTTCGCCTACAAAATTATCAGGTAAAAGTATAGGCGAAAGTGCACTAATTAAGTTATAGGGATTAGTAGCTAATTAGCTGCTCCACCCACAATGAACGGACTGGCCGACAAAAGTCACCAGTGCAGTTTCTTGATGCAGTTGGCCACCTGGTAAAATTGCGATGTTAACTTAATGGATTCTTGTAAGAACAAGTTTAGAACATCATATACAATGTGGATTTGTTATTTGTCAAGAAAACCTTGCAAATATGAATATAATGGAACCGGCTCAGCGAGCCGGTTCCAATAATACTCATATTTGTATGTTTTTATTGAGACTAGAGAGAGAAAGAGAGGGGGAGAGAGAGAGAGAGAGAGAAAGAAAGAGAGAGAGAGAGAGAGAGAGAGAGAGGGGGAGAGAGAGAGAGAGAGAGAGAGGGGGGGATAAATTGTATCGATATTTATCAATAAAACCTGTGAATATGAATATTATTGGACCCCCCCTCTCTCTCTCTCTCTCTCTCTCTCTCTCTCTCTCAATCACCAAACGGTCAGACGATTTTATTGTGCGTAGAGCAGGTAATTAGCTACTAATCCCTATACCTTAGTCAGTGCACTTTCGCCTACACTCGATATAATTTTTGTAGGCGAATGTGCACTGCAGGCGAAAGTACACTGAACCGACCCTCCAGACCCCAATATAACTAAGCCACCGCTACCACAAATGTAATCAAAACACTTATATAATAATTTAATTTAAACAAACATAGTATACAAAACAATAGAAGAAAATGACATTCAAGAAAATATGAAAATACTTGCGACAGATAATGGCCAAAGAGGCAAATTTCCTCCGCATAGCCCGCTATACGTATGCGTATAATAACCATCAATATATATGCCCCTCCTCTCACGCACGTTTGCGAGAGAGGAGGGGGATATATGTTAACACATTGTTTCAACACATCATTTAAATAAATATCCAAGTTGATGGTCAAACGATTTCTCTCGCAGCAAGTAACATGTTTGACTGATTAGGTACCCTTGACCGTTCCAAAATAACAGAGTACAAATGAAACCCCATTCGGCATCAGAAGGCTCAATTTAAAACCATACAGTTGGAAATGTAGACAATAGTTCACTGCTCGGATTCGAGTATGATTTTTATCCTTAAGTGGGGCGCGCGGTTGATTATTTCACGCGGGGTTAGCCGAGCCCACGAGAGGATATAAAATTCTACTCGAATCCGAGCAGTGAACTTTTTTTTATGTTATTTTCTCCTTATTTATTTTCCCAAAACAACTTTCATGTTTGATTCAACTCAACCGATTTGTAAACAATAAAAAAAATAGTCCGTCATCACTGATAGTGGAATACGATGTTGTGAGTGGAATACCATTTTCGGCGAGTGGGAGTGGGAATACAATTTGTTTTGGGAGAAGAAAAAACTAATGAAAATAAAATAAACCCGTATACTTGTACTTTAGGATGACTACGGACGTGTACTTGAGCCTTCAAAAAGTACCCAAGAGGCTCCAATATATTGGCAAGCGAATTCAGTTGTTTCCCACGGGGAAGATCCTGGGCTTTCACCTATGGGGAAAACACAATCTTGACCCCGTACGAGGTAAATTGAAGTGTGGATGAGGGAGGGGGTCGATATTTTCTCTGCACCAATGGCTACACCATGACCGCGAAACAACTCTGAAGCCTAGTTTAACCAGTCATTTATGCCTGTGCCCTCCTGCTACTGGTTCTCGCACAACTGGGAATCAGAGGCGGACTAGCAGTATGGCCCACCGGGAAAAATCCCGGTAGGGCCCCCTATTGGGTTCCCCCGGGTCCCTAAAAAGTAATGCAGCCCAACACCTGTTGGTACGTCAAATTTCGTGAAAATGTTCCAAAGGCGAAATGGATCGGATTGCATAGCCTGCCGGTAAATCGAAATGTTCTCTATGTGGACTGACAAAGAAATAGAAGACATTTCAATATACCAGCAATCTAGTCTGCCATTGATCGCCCAGATGAAAGGACACAGCGATCCTTGAATTTCAATAATCATTTTTTTTCCGACTGGGCCAAACTAGGGTCTTTCCGATGCCCCCCCCCCCCCCCCCCTCCCCAGTAGAACCATTTCTGTCGAATTATCCACGCTGGGAATAACCCTCTCACGAATACTTGTACATGGGGAAAAAGACAGGTTAATGAAAACGGAGAACACATTTTTGTCAAAGAAATTCAACAAATACAATATCTAAAACAAGAACTTTAACGATAAGTCATTGAACCAACCAAACGAAATATGAAAACGCCCAGTCACACTCCCGCTGATTTTCTTCGCTGGTGGATGTTAAATCTTTACATTCACACAATGTCTATCGCAATAGCAGAAAAGTTTATGGAAAGTAGACATTTTCTTGTTAATGAAATTGTATTTTCGACGTCTTCAACACATGCAGGCTTCACCAAACAAATTGTTTAACCCTTCACCTAACACGAAAGTCAGGCACTACTTGGAAACAACATTATTGAATAACTAAATATTTTCATTTTTTGTTTCAAAAACATAACTTATGACCCCTCGATTTGATTTCGAATCGTGTCACTGATTCGCTTAGATTCAAAACCATCTAGATTATTTGAAAAAATCGAATCCTAGAGAGATCTGGATTTCATACAATTCTTTATTGTCAACTTTCTAAAGATAAAACGCATCCTGCAGTTTTATGATGAATAAGATAGAACGTATCCAGTCTAACCAGATAGCACAAATTCAGTTGGAATTACATTTGAAGCGATATTGTAGATTGCATTACGGCTCGTTTGCACAATATACCACCCGTGAAGTGCACCAAAGCATCGCAGTTGGTACCTTGTTGCACTCGAAGAAAGATAATGGCCATTTCTTCCACCTCCTTAGCTCTTTACCCAACGTAACGACCAAAACCGGACAGCGCTATTCACAAACATCGCCAATTAATTTTCATTATTGTTTTCATTTTTGTCTCAAAAACATAGGTTATGACCCCTCTTTGGAACGAGCTCGTCGAGCTCGTTCCAAAGAGGGGTCATAACCTATGTTTTTGAGACAAAAAATGAAAAAAATTAGTTATTCAAGAATTTTGTTAGGCGTGTCGTCTGCTTTTCATGATAGGTAAAGGGTTAATGATACCGGTAAATTTTCTAATAGTGTTGTATGCCTTTTGATATGGGGTTCACGACGGAGACAGACAGCACCAGTCGGCCGTAGTATCGTAACAAGTGAAAAGCAGATTCGATTCGAGATTCGATTCGGTTTCAAACCTTTTGAACGATTCGATTCGAGAGAAACATCGCGATTCGCTTGCCCTATACACTACCCTGGTATCACCCCATAACATGCCACCAGCTGACTATTTAATACCCTAATTGAGAAATGTCTAAAACATTATGACGGTTTATAATTATCCCGTACTGAAATTTACCCAGGCTCGAAGATACGCTGTCATAGTTCTTAACAATAAAAAACAAGATTCAAAGTTAGATTTGCGAGGCAGAAACCCAGTGTTTTCAATCCACAGCTATAACTGCAGGCTATATATATTATTTGCAAGTTTAATATTCTTAAAATTTCCTTATTTCCGCGTTTGAAACTGGGACGTTCACAGGACACTCACAATGCGTGTTTCATAACACGCATGCAATGTTAGAAGTTGGGCGCATTAAAGCATGACAAAGCTAATGTAGCTCGTTCAAATACAGCATATAATTCTTAAAAATAGTTATAATACACAGTTTTCGTGTTCCCGACCACCCGATTTTCATATACTTATAACGAGTGCTTGAATGCAAAGGATATACGAAACAACAGCGCCCACTCGACCCCAGACAGGAACCCCAACACGCGCGACGGAAAATTTCTAGCTGGATGGAATGACGGACTTCCCATGTATATCACAGATAAGGGTATTTTTGCATAATGAAAACTGTGCTTTTGCCAAAAAGTCAACTTTTTTTCAACAAATTAATGGCTTTTTAAAAAACTGGTGGCATTCGAGAGACCAATATTTTTTGCGACAGACACTGCATGGCTGACAACAAATATTAACGACGAACGGAGTCACGGTGGTGGGAAAGTGGGCCCTAAAAGCTTCGGGCCTGACCAAAACACAGCTTTTGACCTATCCTTGGAACGAGCTCAATGAGCTCGTTCCAGTGAGTGGTCATAGGCAATGTTTTGAAAGCAACAATTGAAAAATACTAACATTTAAATCGTCCCTTGAGTTCCAATGTGTTCTATGTGCCTACTGGCAGCCTACTGGCACATAGAACACATTGGACCTCAGGGGACGAAATGGCGATTTCTGTGAAATTTACCGATCGTGTATGGTCGTTGCGTTAATTGTCCTGACTAGGACCCTCCAGACATTATCCTCTCCGCCCACTTCCCTTCCGAATGGACCTGGGAAGAGGTGGTAAAGGTCGAAGAGTCCTAGTTAGGACTATTACATTAAGTAATACGTTAAGTATTGCATTTACAAATGAAGTTGAAAGTGAATTTTACACTTTTACTTTAGAAAAATCGAGTCGCCCGGGTCGTCTGCAACATATTCGACAAATCACCCTGTGTAATCATAGACAGACAAAATTTCGTGTTGTTTGGGGAGAGGTATAATATGATTGCGAAAATAGGGGATGGGGGAATGTTAGCAGCATTTTGTAAAACAAAATAATTTAAATGAGCTGGATATAATAAAATGCCATGAGCAGTTTCTTTCGAATGTCTTTCCAACTATCCCGTCGCAGCAAAAGATGGTTGGCTATTATCCGAATTGGTCCCAGTATCTTTCTTCCATGGAAGAGGGCCGCCTTTCTTTATGTTGTTGTGTCGATTGATATGTTTTGATAAATGGTCACTTCTAGTGAAACGTCTTTCGCACACGCTACAAATGAAATTTTTCTCTCCAGTGTGTGTTCTTTTGTGGCGTGACAGTTCATCAGATCTCGCAAATTTCCTATTGCAGTCTTGCCACTGGCAGATAAACGGTTTTTCACCTGGAAAAAAATAGTTGAAAATGTTTTAGTGTTAACAGTCTGCCGCACATGCAGTTATCGGTGTGAAAGATGGCGCCGTGCACTTAGGAGTACTGCACGTAGATAGTGCACTTACCTTCAACCAATGCTTGTGAGGAGTAAGTGCGCTGAGGAGTCTGACATATATGCTACCGATGCTCTGTGGTACTGTCTGGGTACTCCGGCTTCTTCCACCGTAAAACTGTCCGACACGAGGTGACTCTGGCTGTCGAAAGTGTCGTTAAACTAAAATGAAAGTGTCAATGACACTGTAGCTCAACTTGTCAAGACAAAGACATGTACATGTATAGTATGTGACACAGCAATGACAAACATCTAGGTAATGACCTGATAACAAAGGTACATATAAAGTATTGTAACGGTCTGTACATAAATACTGAGCGTTGCCTGTAACAAATGTATGGGTAAAGTATTGTAAAGGTGGGTGACAGTCAGATGCTAAACTAGAAAAAATCTTTGAGTCCCAGAGTGGGTCTGACTGAACCCCAAAATATTTGTTCTCATAGCACAGTGATAACAAAGGCACCCCAAAACACACTCATTCCTGTCCCAAGGTGAAAACAAAGGTTCCCAAGAAATTTCGTGAAGATCAGTTCACAAATATGAGCTGTGTAGAAGTTGTGACAAAAAACTGATTGGACCTGATTTCGGTACAAAATGGCCACTGGCAGCCATCTTGAATTTTGGACCACGCCCAGAAACACTCGTTCTCGTCCCAAGGTGATAACAAAGGTACCCAAGAAGTTTTGTGAAGATCGGTTCATAAATACAGCCTCTAGCCCGAGCCGTATTGACATGTGCACTTACAGAGTATAAGTAGCACTGAATAAATCAAAGTTCATCTAATTTGCATAATTTCTGCACGAGAAAAAAACCCGTACTATATGTGATGTATTCCATGTTACTAAACATTCATACAAAAATTTATTCAAATCAGAACTTTCATACAGAAGTTCTGTACAAAAGACTGATTGCACTAATTTTGGTACAAAATGGCTGCTGGAGGCCATCTTGAAATTCGGACCACACCCCAAAACACTCGTTCTCATCCCACGGTAATAACAAAGGTACCCATGAAGTTTCGTAAAGATCGGTTCATAAATACGGCATCTAGCCTGAGCCATATAGAAGTTGTGTACAAAAAACTGATTAGACCTAATTTCGATACAAAATGGCCACTGGCAGCCATCTTGAATTTTGGACCGCACCCAGAAACACTCGTTCTCGTCCCAAGGTGATAACAAAGGTACCCAAGACGTTTCGTGAAGATCGGTTCATAAATACAGACTCTAGCCCGAGCCGTATTGACATGTGTACTTACTGTGTGTAAGCAGCACTGAAAAAATCAAAGTTCATCTAATTTGCATAATTTCTGCACGAGAAAAAAACCCGTATTATATGTGATGTATCCCATGGTACTAAACATTCACACAAAAAATTATTCAAATCAGCGCTTTCATATGGAAGTTCTGTGCAAAAATCTGATTGCACCAAATTTCGTACAAAATGGCTGCCATCGGCCATCTTGAATTTCGGACCGGACCCCAAAACACTCGTTCTCGTCCCACGGTGATAACAAAGGTACCCACGAAGTTTCGTAAAGATCGGTTCATAAATACGGCCTCTAGCCCGAGCCGTATTGGCATTTGCACTTACAGTGCTGAAAGTAACACCAAAAAACATCAAAGTTAGTCTAATATGCATAATTTACGCACGAGAAAAAAAACCCGTATTATATGTGATGTATCCCATGGTACTAAACATTCATACAAAAAATTATTCAAATCAGAGCTTTCATATGGAAGTTCTGTACAAAAAACAGATTTCTGCATCGTCGGTACAAAATGGCAGCTGGCAGCCATCTTGAATTTCGGACCGCACCCAAAAACACTCGTTCTCGTCCCACAGTCATAACAAAGGTACCCATGAAGTTTCGTAAAGATCGGTTCATAAATACGGCCTCTAGCCCGAGCCATAGCGGCTTGGCACTTACAGCTCTGAAAGTAACACTAAATAAATCAAAGTCAGTCTAATTTGCACAATTTACGCACGAGAAAAAAACCCGTATTATATGTGATGTATCCCATGGTACTAAACATTTATACAAAACTTTATTCAAATCAGAACTTTCATACAGAAGTTCTGTACAAAAAACTGATTTTTGCATCATCGGTACAAAATGGCCGCTGGCAGCCATCTTGAATTTCGGACCACACCTAAAAACACTCGTTCCCGTCCCAGGGTCATAACAAAGGTACACAAGAAGTTTCGTAAAGATCGGTTCATAAATACGACCTCTAGCCCGAGCCATAGCCAATTGTTGACGTACGGACAGACGGACAGACGGACGGACAGACGGACGGACGGACAGACGGACGACGGGCCATGACAATAGCTCAAATTTGACTTCGTCAAAGTTGAGCTAAAAATCTTAACCATGTCATTTAACTGGTTGAGTGCTAGAAGCCACTATCAGGGCTTTCAAAAAAAATGTGGGTACCAGAGCAAAAGCTAACATTTTCGTTGCTCATGTTTCATATTAATCAATCGCAAATAATTCTTTGTTTACATGAATTTGTTTTATTACAGATTATTGGAGAGTGCCTGTGGGCACTCTCCAATAATCTGTAATAAAACTTATTTTGATGAACAAATTCTGACAACAAAAAATAATATAGCCCTCAACCAGTTAAAAAACAGAAAATGAAGCAGTGCCTGTTTACTGCGGCTCTCATCAATTTTGAGCCCCGAGTGTACCGAACATATCTTACCAACTAACTTTTCAATTCACTCAACAAACCACTGCAAACAAAAATAAAGAATAGAATTTTTACTTGTTTAACGTGGAGCGTTAATCGTCTGTCAACATTTTGAAAGATCAATAAGCAAAAGAAAGATCATTCTTGAGCGTCAACCGTATATAGATCCTGGCGGGTCTTTAGTTTGTATACAGCTTGCATGCGCCGTTTTAAATTAAAACGAAAGAATTTCTCAAGATACTTGTAGAGGGCAAAATATTATTGTTTCATCTACAATACTTGAGTTGAGTAAAAGTAAGCACTCGAGGGGGTGTGGCTTCCGCCGACTCGGCGCCTAGTCACCAACTGAAATTCTGTAGAAAAACAATACAAATAATAAGTACAAACAAAACTTCAGCCAACAGTCCTCAGGTTTCACCCACAGGTCTACCAACATTACTAGTACCTCTCCAGTTTCATCCAACAATTTGAGACTTTTCCTCCAGATGGTTGCACTATTCTTTTGAGTATTTCTGATAGATACAATCTGGCCTTCACGTTAAGACTATTCCTGAAAAATCCCCCTCCCCCCCCCCCCCCCAAACTATAGTTACAAAATATCTATGTACCTCGGACCTATTCAGACCACATTCACACACACACCTTAACCTTTAATCCTTAAGCCCTCGGATCATTTTTCGTTAATAACTACCGTTTTTAGAGGACGTGTAGAGTGTATTATCACGAAATCACCCGCAGAGTGGAGATTCCACTCAAGTAATAGTTGAAAATTTGTTGCAAAGCATAACGAGTACAAGAAAAGTTCCATCCAATGGACCTCCGGGTTGAACCCGGAGGTCCATTGGTTGAAACATTTCTTGTGTTTTTCGTCCGTATGGACAGAATTTGAAAGCTATAGTTTGGGTGATAACTCCACTCTGCGGGTGATTTTGTTACAATCCACTCCCCACGTACTATATATATTCAACACTAGGTGCAGATGATTTAACAGTGATTCTACATTATTGATGGCTGCCTATGCAGCCAAGAATAATGTAAAAACACTATCAATATAAATGCATCCTACCTACCGGTAGATTTCTCATGGAAGAGCACACTTGGAACAACGTTTTACAGCCATGTTGAATGGACAGTTTGAGGCTGTATGGGGACTTGGGGGGTTGATGATAACTCCATGCCTGAAACCCACATTTCAAATAACCTTATGCTGACATCCAAGATTTCGGATTTTAATACAACTCTGTACTCGGCTCGGAGTTTGGCTCGATCGATTTTTTTGTAAGAACTGAAGAAGTGAAAACATAAGGATGTCGGATTAAATTTTTACCGAACCGCATCACAAGTGCAAAATAGATTCAACCACGGTATCGGTTCGCTATTCACAACCCGACTTGACTGAGATTTGCAGATTGTGCCAAAGAAGAAGCCACACCAGTAAAATACAGAATACGTTGTTTTTTTGTATCATTCTATCACAGCACCACAAATGCCACTGCCAGTGATTCCAATATTAGCACTCTTTCGCAAACACAAATCATATCTACAGTAATTTGTGACTTGTTCCAAGCACACCTTAACCTTTAAAGGCCCTCATCATGCCATCATTAGAAGGTCCAGTAGACAATAGACAAATCACCTGGCACGTGGTTTCTTGTCAAGTGGTAGCTAGGAAACACTGCTATGTAACTGGACATGTAGAGGTTGATGTCTAGTGGGAATTCAGGACAACTCCAGGTCCTTAAGTGTTAATGAAAAGAATATCAGTCACTTCCTCCTTTCATGAAAATGAACGCTTCAGCTGCTACCATGCCTCAATAAAGCCTTATAAAAAGCAAATGTCGGAAAATTTGAAAATATATGTTTTCGGTATTCAATGATTAGTGCGGTTCGGTTTTTCGGTATTCCCATGACATCGGTATCAGTTCGGTTTTTCGATATTGCCCATGTCTAATAACCAGTATTTGGTATGGTGAATAAAGAGCTGTTACAAGACACACAGTTACTACCCTCAAACAAGATCTTGAATAAAGACTTGGGTCAGAGTTCGAGCATGAATTTCAGTTGTGGTTTTTTTTAACCCTTTACCTAACATGAAAAGCAGACGACACACCAAACAAAATTCTTGAATAACTTCTTTTTTTTTTCATTTTTTGTCTCAAAAACAAAGGTTAAGACCCCTCATCGACGAGCTCGTTCCAAAGAAGGGTCATAACCTATGTTTTTAAGACAAAAAATAAAAAAAACATATGGAAAATTAATTGGCGATTTTTGTGAATAGCTATGGCCGGTTTTGGCCGTTACGTTGGGTAAAGGGTTAAATATCCGACTTGAATAAAACTCAGACTTGATTTCCTTTAGGACTTGAAACATGCTTTTTTAAAAAATATAAAATATGCTGACCATTTTGTCTGGAAAATACAGGCAAGCAGAGAACTGCTATCCTAAAAGCTAAGCGCTTTTAGCTCCCCCTATACTTTACGGTCATTTTAATTTGAAAATGAGTCTGTTGCTGTGAGTTCACTGAACATAAATATACTGGCGGAAAAAAAGAAACTCAATTTTATTTCTGTGGTAAATATTTCAAATGTGTTATGGATGATTATTTCATTGTTTGAATTTTGGTGTTATTTATTCATTACTGATTAAATTTTGACGAGTTGTGTTGTCTTAAAACAGACGGCGTTTGCATGGATAACGTTCAACCGTGGGTACCCTACGCCATTTCCTGATCAAATTCTGTAGCGGGTGTGACCACCCCGGGCTTCAGTCACTACTCTAACTCTCCTTACCATTGACCCCATCAAGTTGTCTGTGGTCCTTTGTGGGATGTTATTCCACTCCTGAAGAAGGGCATGTGTGAGATGAGCGACGTTGTTTGGGACGTAGACGCGCTTCCTGACCCTCCTATCCAGCTCGTCCCACAAATGCTCGATCGGGGACACATCTGGACTGTAAGGTAGCAAATCAAGAACTGGGTTTTTGTTGAGAAAGTCTATACAAACCCTAGCAACGTGCGGCCTCGCATTATCCTGCTGCAACGTAAGGTTACGCGCATGGATAAGTGGTGGGACGTGAGTCATAAAGACCTGATCCCGATATCTTACGGCTGTAAGATTGCCCAGGATCAGCATGACCACGATAGGTGTTTTCAGTAATTTTTCACGCCATGAAAAATCCCTTCCCAAAACCATAGCAGACCATCCCCGACTCTGTCGTTTTCCTTAACTCACGCGTCATAATATCACTCTGCTCGACGTCGACAGCAACGTTGTCGTCCATCTGACCTGTAAAGCTTGAACTGAGACTTGTCAGTTAATAACCACGTCTTCAGTGGACCAAGTGAAACCGATTTGGTGCATGTGCCCGCAGCCATTGCAATCGACGTTGACGTCGCCTGGGTGTAAGTTTCGGACCAACGTAATTGCCTTAAATTGAACTCCCGCAACCGATTCCTAACTGTTCCTGGACACATTCGGCGACCATGAGTGCCTACATCCTGACTGGGCATCGCCGTCTGACATCGGTTACGGGGGTGTGATAGACGTATGCCTCAATCTTGACGTGGCAACGTAACGCACGGACGTCCGCTCCTGGGACGGTCAGCTGATCTTCCAGTGGCTCAGAGACGCCCAACTAAATGAGCGATCGTAGACTCATGGAGCCTAAATTGCTGGGCGATGAGACGTTGCGATTGGCCCTGTATAATTAGCACAAAGGCCCTACCCCTATCAGCTTCGGACATTCGCGGCATTTTGCTTTTCAATCGAGTTGAAATGAAATGTTGTGCAATAGGTGTGTACTGTTCAAGACTTCGATTTGGTATGGTTTTCAAGACTATAGCACGTGGGATACACGCCTTGTCTAAAAATCTGCTGAAAGCATGCAGCGTCGCACGTGTTCATGGTTGATCGAATTTTAACCAAAGACTCTTTAGACAGAACACTCAGGTAGCTATGTGTCAAATTTTACTACATTTGGTCTACGGATAAAAAAAATCTATTACCAATACTGAACTTGCGTTTCTTTTTTCCGCCAGTATAGTAGGGAGAAGATATCTTGAACATCAAACATTGTCAAGATTTGTGGTCTAGCGGGTTGTTTCGTGTCAAGTGCCACCTGTCCGTTTAGGCAGTCGATACTTGAGTTGAAACAATTGCGGAGATTTAGTAATGTTTCTTGCTAACTGCTACCCAGTCGGTGACAAGGCACCGCCGTCTATTAGAAGTCAAAAAGACTACGCGTGAGGCGTCTGGGTGCTGACAACTTTGTGTCTTCAAACGTTTGGCGACTACACATTACACAAACCAAATGTGCGCGAGAAGCAAACATATCGGTGTTCTGAAAATGATGTCTGGTGAGTTTTGACAATAGACCACCTTGGAACTTATAGTCTATCAAGATAATTCTTTAAACTCTTGGCCACTGAAGACAGAGCAATGCTTCGTGGCTATTGACTGAATCGAACTAGAGTTGGTTCGCTCTAGCGAGGTTTGAGAAGTGAATGTTTAGGAACCAGAACAAAAGAGAGAGAAACAGTAGCTTGAAAGAAACTCTTGCTAGTGACACCAGAAAGTCATGCAAGGAAATAGTTCAACTATACAAACCTGTGTGTGTTCTGAGATGAGCCTTCAAATGAGAACTCTTGAAGTATGTCTTTCCACAGCCTTCAAACGTACAGACATAGTTTCTTCTCCTTTTGGTCTGAATTATATTCAACCCGTCCATTCTCACCCCAGATAATGATGGAATCGGCGCCGGTGCAATAGGACAACGTTTATCGAACATCGTGGGTGAAGGTATCTCCCTCTGTCGTCCAATGTGTCCACAATTGTTTACAACGATTACCTGCACCAGTGGAGTAACGATTTGCGGTTCAGGATTACCAACACAACAAGGTGGTGAACCGCTGGATGTTTGAGTGCCTAGTGACTTTGAATGTGTTTCACTGGAAGTACAACTAATGTGATGTAATTTGGATGACGTCAAAGGTGAAACAGTAGCCGTATGCGATGTTCGTATCTTGGTGGCGTTTGTAAGAATGTGATTGGCTGACCTGCTGTTGCTAGAGAGAACATTGACTGATGCAGGGAATCCTATTGCTTCTGTCATTTGAACGGAGCTTATTGCACTGGTAACGGTGCAAGTGGTAATACACTCGGAGCTTCTCTTGCCATTACAGTTGATGTAGTCTCCTGATTCGGAGAAACACACAAGCAAATTTCTGATTGCCGTATCACAGTCCCTCTGTTGTTGGATCGTATTGTTCTCTGTCGATGAATGACTGGATTTTGGACATACAATCACCGAAGCTCTCTGAGCTTCCAACTGGTTAGTCCTCTTCCCTTCCATCAGTAACTGTAAAAGAAAAAGGAACTTAAACGTGAAGCAAAACTTACACCGGTGCAAAACTAACGCAGCATCAAGAAGGGCTATCCAGCCCGTAACCAAAGGCTCTCGCACTGTACGAACCAATGTCGAAAGTGTCACAATTTCACTTGAACAGAGGTAACTTTTTGTCGTCAGTTATCTTGGTGAAAATAATCTTTTAACAAGCATCCAAGTCTCGGGTACTCGTTAACAGTATATAAAGGATATCTAGTGTTTCGTGACCGCGACAAATGTTAATTATTCACTCATGGCAAGCCACTCGCGAAAACTAAACATTTGTCTCGGTCATTCAGGAGATATATATTTTAATTTTCAGATGGCATCAACTCAAAAATACTAGATTTTCTATTTATTATACTCGTTTCTGGAGAAGGTGGGGTAGTTTCCAGTGATAAACTGTGATATTCACCTTGATTAGACTTCAAATCGAAGCACGAAAGGCCACAGCTGATTGTTGCCCTTTTCCACATTAATATTCCGCCGTGATAAAATTTAGTTCCCATATACTTATATATTATACCTCGTAAATGTATCAAAGTTTAATGTAGTATATTTAATATAACTATAAAAAAACATTTAACATATTTCATCATTTATAAACAACAACAGTATCAATAAACAGAAGCGATTTCGTAACGTTCTCGATACAGTGAAAGTGATAATTTCTGTATCTTTACAGCTGGGGATACGATTATTATTTACTTTCCAGCAATGTTTGCAATACCTGATCGCATCCAATGGCTCAGAATAATGTCAGGTTCATCTATAATATTAGACGGACGACATTTTGATGTGGTATTGCCGAATATACTTTGTGTCAAACAAAAACAAAACGGTTTTCTAGTGAGTTGGTCACTCCGACCCAAAATCGTATGAAGGCCTATTTTGCACTTGGCGGACATCACGATTTACATAAATGCATCATAAATGTAAATGCTAACATTTTGGGTTACTAACATCGAGATGAAAAAAATGTTTAACCCTTTACCCAAACGAATCGCCCACATCCTTCCGCGTAATATGCAAATTCAGCAGTTGAAAAAATATTATTTTTCCAAAAATTTCAACAAAACCATATCATGTGACCCCTCGTTGGAACGAGCTCGTCGAGCTCGTTCCAACGAGGTGTCACATGATATGGTCACAAGATTCGTGAACTTCGTCACACTAGATCCCTTACTGACTCAGCCGTGTGAATTGAATATTAATTTGTCGGGTTTTTTGTTGGTTTTTGCACAATGCGCGTATGGCCGGTAAATCATTCGCTGTTTCAGTTTGTCTAAAATTCCAATCTGGCGGGGGCGTCGCGAAAATGACCGATGGGGAGGGGATATAAACCCAAATTGTCCCGACTGTCATGATTCAAGTCACGACTGAAGAAATATACCAAGTGTATCATCAAGGCATGCCTTCTCAGGTATACCTTGATACTGTAGTTGGAATATTTATCAATGATGCTTATCGAAAAGAAAAGCTCAGGAAATTTGTCAGCGGATAAATACATGTGGTTGTTGTGATGCATGGGCTTTCCACATTCTAATATAATTGGCACGACGTATCGGACTCATAACTGGTCACGCTGCCAACACCCTCAATCAGTCACAGATCTCCATTTTCACGAGACCGACTGCACGTGTGATATATACATATTATCGTATACAGTGAAGTGATCTGGGTCGTAGTATCACGTCGAGTTGAGGAGGGCAGATCGCCGGATAAAACGAGCTGCCGCAGGCAGCGAGTTTGGTCCGGCGATCTGACCTCCTCAACGAGACGTGATGTGACGACCCAGATCATTTCACTGTAGCGACAAAAGGCTTATTATATGACTTATTGTTCAACATCACATCCCAACGCTAGCATTAACAATTTCCCCAACGTTTTTTTTTTTTTGGTAAATTGGATAGAAGTAAAAAAAGAACTATTTTTGTTTACACTTATTTTTGTAACGTTGCACACTTCGGGGAATCCCCCGATGCGCATGAATACGATAAAAAATATCATGAATACGATAATAAAAACAAGAGGCCCCAGGGTGCCTGAGGGCGCTCACCTGACATGGTAGTCTAAATATCAAACCAGGGACTTGACTTGAATAATCTGCTAGTCCCACCCGGCCCCCAAATTTTCAATGTAAAAAAAAAAAATTTTTGTCTTAAAATTGACCGAAACGCATAAAAAACAAAAAAAAAATTTCCGGATTTTGGTCCAAAATTTTCCAAGTCCCACCCGGACCCCAAATTTTCAGTGTAAAAAAAAAAGAATTGTCTTAAAATTGACAAAAACGCATAAAAAACTCATTTCCGCATTTTGGTCCAAAATTTCTAAGTCCGGAACGGGACCCCAAATTTTCTGCCTAAATATGAACCCAGGGACTTGGCTTGAACAAACTTGACTCTCCCTAAGGATGCTGCATACCAAATATCAAAAGATTCTTATTGTTAGATCTGAAGAAGAAGATTTTTAAAGAATATTCCTCATACTGCACTAATTGAAACATTTGGGCTCTCATAGAGAGCCCAAATATGGGCCCAGGGAATTGATTTCAATAAACGTGTGAAACAATCTTCCAAAGATGTTATATGTGAAATTTGAAAGCTTTTGGAGCAGTGGTTTGGGAGAAAAGTAGTCTTACATGTTTTTTCTATTACCCACAGTGTTAAAAAATGCTGACTCAGCACTTTTTCAAAGTCCCAAAAAGTACCCCATGATAAAATTGATAGCAATTTTTTTGACCATTCCATTCTGTTGGTCCTAAGGAAGCTTCACATCAAATAAGAATTCTCAGTGCCGTGTAGTTTTGGATATATGGGCGTTTTAATTTTTTTCTGTTTTTAGCTCCTGCGGTTCCCATGGGGCGACGGGGGAAAACATGTGGGCATAAATTAAGTACTTATGACCCAAATAAGCCCTCATATCAAATTTGGTTCAAATCTGCCTGTCGGTTTGGAAAATAGAAATTTTGGGAGTGGCAACAATTCTTGTCCCTCGCATAACAACGCCAAATACAGCCCCACAAACTTCTCTTGAACAAATCTGAGTCTACACCTCAAAAGGAAGATGCACACATAATATCAAGTCTCTGCTGCTGCTGGTTCATGAGAAGATTTTTTAAGATTTAGGCATATTTTTGGGCGTGGCCTTACCAAGGGGCGAGGCAACTTGATTTGAACAAAATCAAATTGCGATGTCATAACAAACTATTATCTCAAATATCACTTAAATTGGTTCAGCGGTTTGGGAAGAGAAGACGCAAACACCATGTACACGGACGACGGACGGTGAGTGATCACTATAGCTCTCCTGACTGAAAGTCAGGTGAGCTAAAAACCCGGACCGCCGTTCGAGCACACCTATTCCAGCTCGGAATAAAGTACTCTCTGCGACCGGAACAGCTAATTATCTAATTATGCGAATTCGAAGGCACGCGTAAATAGTCCGTCACACTGTAGTGATACGGAATCGGATTCCACACTAGATTTTCCGGGGACAAGGAGAAGATCGTCAAACAGTAGTGATATTTAGCGGTTAAATTACTTTGTCATATAATAAAAGTTCCAGAAGCAAAATCTAGTCTCGTAAGAAAGTACATGATTACCAGCAGGAGCGAATCGATATCTAACACTCCTATACAGATGAAATGTCATGACTGGAAAATTATGGGGGGGGGGGGGGGGGGGGGGGGGGGGGTAGGGTCGCATCCCTACACCCCTTCTCAGTTACGCCCCTGTAATCTGAGAAGTGTTGTACCTTGTGTTTATTCTTCAAGTGGCTCTGGTTTTCAAGTTTTGAGAGTATAATATGCATTTTATTGAATATTCATATTTTGATAATACGAGTGTCCGTTGATCATAAATGAATGACTATTAGATTAATCATAGCATGCTGATTTGATTATGTATGGACGGTGAACAGTATATACACAGGTGAAAATGAGATTGTCGGGAAGTTCAAGCCCTCTCACCTGAGCCAACTTTGATCCAGATCTATAACATGTAGAGACAAAACCAGACGAGTCCTGGCTGTCTTCCGACCTGGGTGGAGATGGCATGGCAGGTAGAGAACCGGAGTATGTGCTTTCCTCATCCGTACTTGAATACGATGACCGGCGTAGTCTTTTTAGTGAACTCATGGAGAGCAGCGACTCGATAGCGTCTCTCTCTACCGAGTTGGTACACATTTTCGCTGAGTCTGTAGCTGATAAAAGCATCGTGTTCTGCAAATATAAATCATAAAAAATAAAAATTATGCTTATTGAACGATTGTATATATTAGTCTTGAGTGCCTAATAATCATACATGTATGATTATTCTTTTTCGAACCAAATTCCCGCCTGTATGATCCTTATTTGACCCTGTATGATTATTAATCTTCAGCAATTGAATGTGCAGAGCAGCCGCTTATCTCAATAAGTTCACCAAAACAAACTCGTAAGGTACATGTACAAGCAAACACAGGATGCAATGGAAATGTTAACTGGTGGAGATCTGGAAGCATATATTTGGGCTTCATTCTGAAGCACTGTTACCATAACTTTAAGACCTAGTATTCAGTGGATGTGCTTCATACCATCGCTGAAACAGAATTAATTAGTCTGTAAGATTTTTACTGTTGCAGGTTATGGGAGAGTGCCAACAGTCACTCTCCCATGAATTGCAACAAGTCAAATCCATGTGAAAATTATGATAACTGAAAGTAATTTTGCCCTTCACCACTTCAAGAGCATCAGACATCTGTGTTATAAAAACGGCTCTGAGCATAACGACCGGCTCACATCTTGGGATTGTCCACCCTATACTATTATTCGACCCTATACTATTATAAATTTTCAGAAATTTTCCAACCTGTACTATTATTTCGCCCTGTACTATTATTAAGCACTCAAGAGTAAAGGGCTTCTTCTTTGGAGGCAGTCGGTCCTCGCAATAGCTTTGATCCCCTTGCAAGCAACGGTCAACAATCTACCCCACGAAAAATGAGATTGTGCTATTTCGGGTGTCAGGATATGGTATTCGTAACTGATAAAACGGGATGTACCGTGCTATGATCTTTGGTGTGGGTGTGGGTGTTATCAGATCATGATTTTAACCGCGGATTTGCCTCTACATTTTTTCCTTGCATGCGGACACCCTGACTGTATATACGCATATCCCTGTTACAGAAGTCATTATAATCACGTTTTAACCAGTTCACTGCACGGTGCATGATTCTAAAATCTGACCAACCAAAAAAGACCGAGAAATCCAAGATGGCTGCCATCGCAGCCATTCTGTGCGGCCGAATGTGACCAACATATGGCGTTCTAATCTACTCATCATACCATGTCATTCTGTTCGAGTATCCATCATGCCAAGACATTCTGTCGAGTACCAAGAAATTGCATCAATGCTACCTCAAAGCCGTTCTAAAGAAATCCAAGATGGGTGCTTTGAGAGCCATTGTGGACAGCCGATCGTGACATAATGGGACGTTCACATCTAGGCATGAAGTCAAGTTTGACCCTGTAAGGGCAGAAAGGAGAACCGGTTGTTGTTGAAATTACCCAAAACACCAAACCGGGCGTCCTGACAGGGATTGACAGTCTGTACTACAAACAACGCTTACCCAGCTGGCGTTTCATCTGTGGTTTATAATTCTATTCCCCACAGACCGAGGCAAAGGAAAACTGGCCTCACTTAGAAATGGTGATTTTAATTGTATTTCCCAGAGTGGTCAGGCACTCAGGAGATGTTTTCGGAGGACAGGGCTTAACCCCAACCGGGCATCAGAAACTTGATGATACAGGAGTGGAAAGGGAGCGTCCACAGAACTGTCGCCACTGATGATGCCATGGCTGAAGGTCCTTAAGCAGGGAATCACCTTGAAAGACACAACTTGTGAGGATATCTGAAACAAAATGAGCACTCATCTTCCCAGAAAATATTAAAAATGGCATCTATATTAGTTTGGATACGTATGATTTGCCCACCCCACTTCAAAACTAATAAGTTAAGTTGAAAGTTGGGGTAAATTTATTTATCGCTGCATCATCCGAGACCTGCAGCAGCAAGATGAGGGAGAGTACAAGGTGTGGCCTAATCAGTGATGCCTTTCACAACTTATAAATTATGGACACAAACGGACTCCGAAAAAAGGAAATTGCTAGATATTAAAATGTATGTCTTGCCTGATGTTCCCTATGTGGGTTAACATGGGGGGGGGGGTGAAATTGGGGGAGGGTGGCTTGTGCCCCCCGGCTACTCCACCTTTCAAGAGTGGTATACATCCCCCAGTTAAGTCCCTACACTTGCCAAAGAGCTCTGGGTTTTACTGTTAGAGAAGATGGATCATAGTTCTATAAACGTTAACAAATTAAATTTTATTAATACCAGTGGTTGATCAGGTCAACCTCAAGCACAATGCTATTTGTTTCGGGTTTAGTAATGCAGGCGATCGTAAAATCTGCCCAGTGACGTACCTATGGAGGTGATGGTGTGTGTGTGTGGGGGGGGGGGGGGCAAAAAAAACAACTTTTCCAGAAAAATGTCAACTTTATATGCATTAATTCCTGGAATCCATACTCACTATGATATTCTAAGGCCACGGTACTAGAGTTATTCCTTCACCTTCTGGGTACCTAAGCCTTCCAAAAGTACAGTACTCGGTGTACTATAATTGACATGAAAAGTTTATTCTTTCCCCAGAGAAGACATTGGACCTCCACCTACGGGGACACACACACACAGTCTTGAGTCTTCACCCAGGACGAGCTGAAATGATGTGGGGTGGCTGTGGGTGGGTATTTAAAGGCAGCACTCCCCTCCCCCTTTCATTTAGCCTGGCTGCGCCCGTGAACCGGCCGTCCTATTTTGTTAGAGGCACACTACATAGAACGAAACAATCGTTCGCCCAATATGTAATGTCTCACAAATTATCACTGAAGGAGGATTATAAGAAAAGTACGAGTAACAGGCGTGTAGACAGGATTCTATAATAGGGGTGCCCTGGCCATTTTTGGGGGAGGGGGTGGTGGTGGGGAAAGATGATATTTGAAATGTTGTGTGGAGTTTCGAGGGCCTCCCAGTCGTTGCCCTCTCATCCCACTTCCCTGGTCCTAGTTAGATCTAGCCCCCACCCCCACCCACACACACACACTAGAGAAACTTTCGTATCTGAGTAGCGTGTGTAGCCTCTATACTGGAGACCATTTTTGGGCTATATGCTGTGTGAAACTTGAATTGGGCCAACGTTTTGGAGGAGGCTGCGAAAATTTGAGGAGGGCAATTTGTTTGGAGGGGGTCTTCATGATTTGATTGCTGATTTAATACACTGTTGTGCGGAATGCGACATGATCGAGATCATGAAACTTTTGTTGGAAAAGTGAAATGAAAAAAAGCACACAAATCACGCGCCGAAAAGCCAAAAAGCTAATCTCTTCGTGATCTGGAGCGGAAAGAAGATAATCGGGAAGAAAATGTGTCAATAAAGTTCTATGCTCATAATCAGAGTTTTGAACTGGTTGAAAACTGAAAATCCAGCTGACACGCAATCAAATCAAATTTTTCACGCTGAGAGCAGGCAGTCGATCCGTGTGCACTCACAGTCAATTCACCAATAGAACAGGTGGCATTTATTCTTAAATGGGAATCCTCTCACAGGTGCGGTGAACTGAAACACAGCCGCACGTTTGGTTGGCATGTTGCAATAAAATTTTATTCAGTGTTCCGTTGTGCTTGTCACCAAAATAAACATGTTATTTTTATACCAACGCCCACTCAGTAAACAGTGTAGATTCCTCTACATTAGTTTTTTCGGAACTTGACATGATTCACATAGATTTAGACAACAGACACGCCTTCCTTCTAGGCCTGTCTTTTGGCAAACGACAAGAGCTGGCAGGTTTTGTTTTTTCAGATTCGGCTCCAGTTTCAGGTTCGGTTTATGTGTGTGTTAACAACAAATAGTACTCTCGAGTGCCCAATGATAGTACAGGGCGAAATAATAGTACAGGGTGGAAAATTTCTGAAAATTAATAATAATATAGGGTCGAATAATAGTATAGGGTGGAAAAGTCCAAGATGTGAGCCAGCCGCTATGCTCAGAGCCGTTTTTATCACACAGATGTCTGATGATCTTGAGGGGAGCGCGGTGGCTCAGTAGGTAGTGGTGCAAGCCGAGAGGTCCTCGGTTCGAATCCCACCTGCGGCAACCGCGTTGTGTCCTTGGGCAAGACACTTCATCTCCACTGCCCGCATGGGGGCACGATGACGCCGTGTACAATGGCGTACTGCACGTCGATGGTACACATGTCTTCAACCATTCTAACCCTGCCTGTGCTGCAGTGCGGATTTACGATGTTGGGGAGCTGGCAGCTACTCGTCGTTGCTCGGTGGTTCTCTCCGGGTACTCCGGCTTCCTCCAGCCGTAAAACTGTCACGGTCATGATTAGCCATTGTGCATAAATATGTGACCTTAAACATCAATAAATAAATAAATATGATGCTCTTGAAGTGGTGAAGGGCTAAATTACTTTCAGTTATCATAATTTTCGCATGGTTTTGACTTGTTGCAATTTATGGGAGAGTGCCATCAGGCACTCTCCCATAAATGGCACCAAGGCTATAAATCTTATAGACTAATTAATTCTGTTTCAGCGATGGTATGAAGCACATCCACTGAGTACTAGGTCTTAAAGTTATGGTAACAGTACTTCAGAATGAAACCCAAATAAATGCTTCCAGATCTCTACCAGTTAACATTTCCATTGCATCCTGTGTTTGCTTGTACATGTACCTTACCAGTTTGTTTTAGTGAACTTCTTGAGATAAGCGGCTGCTCTTGATATTCGATTGCTGAAAATTAATAATCACACAGGGCCAAATAAGGATCATACAGGCAGGAATTTTGTTCGAAAAAGAATAATCATACGTGTATGATTATTTGGCACACAAGAGTAAATAATAGTTCAGTATCCGTAGTTTGGAAAAAGTCCGCAATAGTTTGTAAGACAATACTCACAACAAAAACCCTGCCTGAAAATATCTCCACTGGGTTCAGGCTGACTTCCCTTTGATCATTATTAGGGGTTCTTGGGAATGAGTTGCTTAGCCTATTCATAAACAAGAGCCCACACGGGGCCTGAAACACTCAACTTGAATAGAACCCGAAATAAACCAAGGCCAAGAATGAATCTACATTAAGCAATCAATCTCCATACGATCCACAGCCAATTCTTGAGCCCCTCAGAAGTGACTAAGATAGTCCAAGCATCATGCCTTTTCTTCTTCTGACGGGTGAATCTGAAGATGATGATTTTTAAAGAAATTCCCTCATATTGCACCAAGTTAAAATTCATGCTTCCACAGGGAGCGCAAATATTAACCCAGGGACCCGATTCGAACAAAATTGAATCTCACCCCATAGAGATGTTGTATATCAGATATGAAAGGATTCTGATTGGTGAATCTGATGAAGATTTTTGAAGAAATTCCCTCGTATTTCACTTAGTTAAAATTCGGGCTCCGATAGGGAACAATATTAACCCTGACTCTCGATTTAAACAAACTTGAATCTGATCCCCCTAGAGATGCTGTACACCAAATATGAAACCATTCGTATTGGTGAATCTGAAGAAGAACATTTTAAAAGAAATTTCCTCATATTGCAGTAAGTTAAAATTCGGGCTACCACAGGGAGCCCAATCGTGAATCTGATCCCCCCCCCCCCCTCCCCCCCGAGATGTTATAAAACAAATATGAAAGTATTCTGACTGGCGGGGCTGAAGAAGAAGATTTTTAAAGATTATTCCCCATACTGCCATAAGTTGAAAATTTGAGCCCAAATATGAACCAAAGGGCTTCATTTCTTACCCCCCCCCCCCCCCCCCCCCCCCTATGGATGATGTATACCAAATATCAAAGGATTCTGATCATTGGTTCTGGAGGAAATTTTTTTTTGCAAATATGCTGACTCAGTATTTTTCCGATGCCCCCCCCCCCCCCCCCGAGCACCCCCTGACAAATAACAGCCCCCTTTTCCGTGTGGTTTGGGAAATATTGCTGTTTGAAAAATATTACTGTTTTTACTCATGAGCTTCCCACGGGGACTCAGGAATTTTTTTTTTTTTTTTGCATGAGTCAAGTACTTATCACCCAATAATACCATATACCACATTTGGTTCAAATCGGAGAATCGGTTCAGAAAACAGAAATTTTGGGCGAGAAAAAAGATCTTACCCCTCTCATTATTACAATGGCAAATATTCCTCCACGATCTACGTTTGAACAAACTTGATTCTACATCTCAAAAGGAAGCTCCATACTACATATCAAGTCATTGTACCCACTGGTTCATGACAAGAAGATTTTAAAAATATTTTGGAGCAATTTCCCCCACCCTCTCAGTATGGGGTTGGACATGCTGAGTTGAACAAAAATGCAATGCTCTTCACTCACACAAACTTGTATTGGCCCAGTGGTTTTGAGAAGTCCAAAACATAGTATTGACGGACGACGGACGGAGAGCGATTTACGAAGTCAAGCTGGGCTAAAAACAGAAACCAGGGTAACAAATTAACCCTTTACTCAACGTAACGACTAAAACCGACCAGCGCTATTCTCAAAAATCGCAAATTAATTTTCATTATTTTTTCATTTTTTGTCTCAAAAACATAGGTTATGACCCCTCGTTGGAACAAGCAAGGTTTACACTGGGCAATTGGGATTAAGTGTCTTACCCAAGGACACAACGCGGTTGCCCTAGGTGGGATTCGAAGTGAGGACCTCTCGGCTTGCAGCCTGCATCTCTACCTACTAAGCCACAGCACACCCACCAATGGAGATACTAACAGACAGGGCTTTGTGTGGTGAGTAGCTTCGTACAATCTGTTATGATGTTGTCCAAGTTAAGGAGCCTGAAGTGGTATACACTATAATTATTTTCTGAACACACAGAAAAAGAAAAACTGAACCGAAACCTAGGGTTTTTCTTTAAACCGACCCCAAACCTAATCTGAACAACCCCCCCCCCCCCCCCCCCCCCCACCCCTCGCCTCGAATTAAGGGAAGTTACTGGAAGTAACATGTCTTATAACTTTCCAAAGTGTGATTTGGTGGGATTTCCGGGTCTGATTATAAACGATAACTTCACAAGTGAATTATGCAATCAACAATTGTGTCATGTATCCGTGCGCGCAAACGAAGACGCTTTGCCGTGGATGTAATTGGAACTCCATTGCTTTTTGTTTTCTGAACCCTTTACCTAATATGAAAAAAAGACGACACTTGCAAAAAAATTCTTGAATAGCTATTATTTTCATTTTTTGTCTCAAAAACATAGGTTATGACCCCTCATTGGAACGAGCTGGACGAGCTAGTTCCAATGAGGGGTCATAACCTATGTTTTAGAGACAAAAATGAAAAAATAAGGAAAATTAATTGGCGATTTTTGAGAAAGCGCTGGGCGTTACGTTAGGTAAAAGGTTAAATAATATAATTATCGTTAATAATGAAAAGTAATAAACAGAGTAATGGCTTGACTGGGCTGGTTACGTGAAATAATTCATTCGAGGCGAGGGACTATATTGTAAAACACTCGTCTTTGTACAACGTCCCTCACCTCTCATGAATTATTTCACGGAACCAGTCCAGTCAAGCGATTACTCTCTATATAATTATTCTGTATTCAGGGTTTCTTCCTACAACGACAGCAACGATTTTCTTCAATGGAAGGGTCCCAGGACCCACTCCCCAAGTAGTCAAGTAAGTCAGTGGATGCATATTTATTTATTTCTTCAATGAAACAAGCCGCGTCTGCTGCCACGACGGATTGTGATCAAAAATTGAAGAACTCATCAAGGAAATCAAGGGGTTAGATTTACTGTTCAGATTTAAATCACGCAAACTAGTAGGAAGTTAAAGGCCCTGAGTGTTTACCACTTTACCAACGCAGGTCAGTCACCTGACAAGTATTTCGCCTGTAAATTTATCATTTAATTATTTGTATCGGCACCTGTTTACAAACACAACAATTTACGAATGTTGAACCACTTAACAGGCAGTGTAATTGAAGGATGGACGTAAATCAGGTTACAAAGATTTTGGGGGGTTTTCTCACGCCATAAACATGCACTTCCATCATTGGGAGACCATTCGGCAGTGGTTCGATTTATTTTATTGGGGTTTTACGACATTTTCGACAGCCAGGTTCAGCCTCGTGTCAGGCAGTTTTACGGGTAGAGGGAGCCGGAGAGAACCACCGAACGTTGACGACCAAATGTCAGACTCCACAACGTACTAACTCCGCACAAGCAGGGTGGGCATTGGCTGAAGACAAGTGCACCATCGACGTGCAGGATGCCTTAGTACAAAGTGCCACCGTGCCTTCATAGGGCAATCGGGATTAAGTGCCTTACCCAAGAACACAACACAGTTACCCCTGGTGGGGGATCGAACCGTGGACCCTTCGGTTTGACGTTCAATAACGTAACCACTGAGTCACCGTGCTCCTAATCCAGGCCTGGCATTCTCAAGGAGGGCTGGAGGGCTGCCCTCTTAGAGCCCTCGCAAATTTTTTTAGGGGTCTATTTTTAGCCCTCCTGCATTCAGCCAATTAATACAATCACAAATTGTTTTGCAGTACTACTTCTATTTTATGTGCACAATTTCTACGGCTCACTTTATCCACATGACAAAAATGAATATATAATTTGCTCAAAAATAAAACTGAACTACACCACTGGGCAATCATGTTCAAGCATTCTGTCACATTCATGGTACTTGTGGTATGTGACTCTGGAAATGCCGCCAGTTAGATGTAGAATAATATTTGAACATTGTTGGGGAAAGTACAATTCTTCCTTAAGATGCTGTTCACGGTGGACGGACGTTTCGGACACGGACGTTTCGGACTAGGACATTTCGGACCGGACGTTTCGGACATGGACGATTCGGACTAGGACGTTTCGGACCCCGGACGTTTCGGACTTTTTTTATATTTTATATAATTTTTAGTGGATATTTTTATATGGATATTGTTAGTGGGTTTTCAATTTATTTAATTTTGCACAAATTTTTGTTACAAAAGAGTTTTGCTTATTAGGGAATTTTTTTTTTTGGGGGGGGAGCCTTTTTGTAAAACACAATGTATCATACTCCATTCATTCAGTTTACTATCAAAAACACAATTGTAGGCATCTGTTTTACTTTCTTTCTCTCAGGCTTTTTAGACTTCAAAGCTTCTTATCTTCTGGCTTTGTGTTTTTATAGCAATTTCACCACAGCTACAATTAATAGCAAGAGTGTTTCTCAGCTTCCCTCATTGTTGAGTGTGTTTTTACAGTGATTCATACTAAATTTTTATGGCAGATAATTTTTAGATCAATTCTTGTTGTTGTTGCAACACTTAATTTCAAAGTGTCCTTTTATTTTTTCTGACTTATGTGGCTTCAAAACTATTCTGCTTTTTTTAATATAAATTCTCTGTTATCACTGTCTCCTCATAATTTGTTGCTTCTTAGTTGCCTCAAGATGGAAATATTATCAACAAAAAGAGGTGGAAAAAAATTGTGTTTTGAGGGACACATGTACACTATTAAGTCAATCTCAGAGAAACAGAAATCTATAACATGGCGCTGTGTGAAACGAGACTCCCCTGTAACTTGTGCAGCTACCTTAAAGACTAATGACTGTTATGAATGTCCAATTCTAACAAAGATTCATTCTCACTTAGCTGACCAAACAGAAGTAGATGTTTCTAAATGTAGACAAAACATGAAGAATATGGCCAGTACAACTAATGATAAGCCAAACCAGATATTCACAAATATGCTTTTAACAGTATCTGATGAAGTGAAAGCTCGTCTTCCAGATTCAGACGTTGCCAAACGAGTACTCAGGAGGGCTAGAGCCCAACATCGACCCAAAGATCCACAAACACTCCGCGAGTTAGAAATAGTTGGTGAATGGACTATGACTTCAGGTGATCAACCCATTCCATTTTTATTTAGTGACAATGGTCCTAATGCTGATGAGCGTGTGATTATTTTTTTCACTGAATTACAATCCCGTCTTCAAAATTTGTGTGAGGATAGGTTGTCTGGTCGTAAAAGCATACCAGAATTTCTCCGAGGTGTAAGCTGTAATCTGCGTGGTGGTCAACCAAATTTATAAACTCAGAAATATTTGATCAATAAGATGAAAAATGTATTTTTTCTATTTCGTTGGAATTCATAAATTATATAAATTAAAAAGAACTTGGAAAAGTATACCCAACCAGTAGCATGACAAATTATTTCCGGTAGTCTATACTTAAATTTTATAGCTAAATATTCATATTCTAAATATTCATTTAAAAGCATAGAAATTTTATTTTTTCCAGTTCCTTGTAATTTATATTATATATAAATTAAAAGAGACTTGGAAAAGTATACCCAACCAGTAGCATGACAAATTATTTCCGGTAGTCTATACTTAAATTTTATAGCTAAATATTCATATTCTAAATATTCATTTAAAAGCATAGAAATTTTATTTTTTCCAGTTCCTTGTAATTTATATTATATATAAATTAAAAGAGACTTGAAAAAGTGAAAAAAACCCAAACTTTTCATTCTAAATTATAACCCGTAATCTGTTACTAAATTTTTATAGCGAAATGTTCAGCCACCAGCATGAAAATTTTATTTTTCTAGTTCTTTGTAATTTCTATAAACTATATAAATCAGAAACAACAAGTAACATTAGAATTGTATTGTGCTATTGTTTTGCTATTGTAATATTAGTTATAACCTGTTTTTAAATGTTCATGTTTGTTGTGCTATGTATAATATCAGGTAAATTTTATGACAGTTTTAAAAAATTATAAAACTTTCAAATGTTGTTCATTTTCATTTTACAATTTACATCCCACCCCACCCCCTCCCCCTCCCTTCCACCCACAAGAGAACAATCTCAAAAGTACACCCAAATACATTCTGGCCGAAACGTCCGCCCTGTCCAATATTTCTGTCCGAAACGTCCTAGTCCGAAACGTCCTAGTCCGAAACGTCCGGTCCGAAACGTCCGTGTCCGAAACGTCCTACATTCGCTGTTCACATCTCCCTAGAAATACTGCTTGGGAAAGATGTGGTCAGTCTTGTTATTCTTACATCTGCACTTACGTACGAAGCAAGAAGTTTAAGAATTACAAGATTGACCCTATACTGGGAGACAGAACAGAATGGAACTTAAGTGACGATGTGTATCCTGGCAAGAGCATTTGCCCTCCTGGAAAGATTTAGGAGGGCAATTTTTAGCCCTCCAGTATTTTTCTTAATGTCAGGCCTGCCAATGAAGGAGTTAGATTCAATGTTCAAACTTAAATTACACAAAAGTGCAGAAAGTTGTAGCGTTTAAATTTTTACAATCAGAGGTTAATAACCCGAAGACGAGTATTTAGCCTGTAAATTAATCATTTATTTATTTTGCTCTGCACCTGTACTGAGGCTGTTACATACACAATTTATGGATTTATCGATGTTGAACCACTTGACAGGCAGTGTAATTGAAGTACGGGCGTACAACAGGTTATAAATATTTTTTGTTGGTTTTCTCACTCAGAAGGTTGTTTGAATACGTTACTCCGAATACCTCCATCGTTAGGAGACCATTCAGCAGTGGTTTAATCTGTTCTTTGGACTTGTGTGATCAAAGTGTTGTGGGTTTGGCCCTAATCCGCGTCATCTGCGTCGTGTCCTTGACAGGGGCGTAGCTAGGATTTCCTATTGGGGGGGGGGGATAATTTTTTTAGAGGTGCCAGGGCGAAAAATGCCACAGGCATATCCGAAGGCCGTAGGCTTGAGATGGGGGTAGGTATGGCCCTCCCATTGGGGGGAGTTCGGGTGCTCCCCCGACGCCCATCAATAGGAGGGTCATACCCATCCCGGGCCTATGGTAACCCCCTCCCATTGGTGGGGTTCGGGGTGTCTCCCGAGAAACTTTTTGAAAATTCAATGGAAAACAATGAGAATTAACTTTGATTCTCGCAAAATGCTCATTTAATTATCGTTATAGATTCAAACGTGTCCTTAAATACTGGCGAATTCTACTTATTTTTGCTCCCTCGTAAGGTAACACATTGACTTACAGTGGTGTCTTTTGAAGTCAAGGCAGCCAAGACTTCAATAAACAGCATTATCAAGGTACAATAACTTCCATCAGCAAGAACGTCCAAATTCTGCGTGTTGGAAGATGTGTTCTACATGTACATAGACAAAAAACGCACAAAAACTGGAACTTGGCCCTTCAGGGTTAGACTGCAGTAAATATTATTTATTTATTTATTGGGGTGTAACGACACATTCTACAGCCAGGGTCACCTCGTGTCGGACAGTTTTACAAGTGGAGGAAGTCGGAGTACCCGGAGAGAACCACCGAGCAACTCTCCGACTCCCTAGCGTACTAACTCCGCGCAAGCAGGGTTAGCATTATTTGTTGAAGACAAGTGCACCATCGAAGTGCTGTACTACGCCTTAGTACACAGCGTCACCGTACCCCCACGTGGGCAATTGGGATGACGTTCCTTGCAGTAAATATATAAATATGACGTTTGTTTCCTCCTAGGGATTTTAAACTGGTTACACTCACAAGGACAAGGGTATAACATTACCCCGAAGTTCTAAATTGAGATCTGAATATTGATTCTCGCGGCAGAAATTCACGAGAATCAAAACGTATTCTCGTGAATCGGGACGAATTTTAGAGCCTGCTATTTGTTGTCCATACATTATATTATTTGCTAACCGACAATTTTCTTTTCGATAAACCTTTTTGCGAACCGGTTTCAGGGATTCTTTGGGGTGTTTACAGGGGACGAATATGGGGCTCTTTCCCAATAGCACTTGGGCATGATTTTTCCCAATTCAAACCCAAAATTTCCCAATCTCACTCCACATTCAAACAAAAATATAATTCACAACTGGTATATAATGAACTGAGCTCTGTCGAAAGCCTTCAGAAAACAACAATCGACAAACTAACCTAAAACCTTAAATTCAAGGGCAAGCTACAGTTTCTTCTTTAACCCCTGATGTCTAGTTTTCACTTTGGTCAACTTTTTACAACCCAAATTGGCAGTTTTAGATGCACTTACAGAATAATATTTGAACATTGGGGAAAGCAAAATTCTATCTTCAGATGCTGTTCACATAATAATAAAAATAATAATAATAATTTGTAAGCCTAAACTCCACTAGCGTACTCTTTGGCTTTACATGATCTAAACCTAGCATTTATCAAAAGCTATTTTATAGAGATAAGTTTTTAGACCTATCTTAAATGAGGTGATTGATTGGGGTTTTCTTAGGTGAACAGGTAATACATTCCAGTACCTAGGGAATCTCCCTAGAAATACTGCTAGGAGTAGATGTGGTCAATCTTGTTATTCTTACACTTTACTGTATGAAGCAAGAAGACATCCTTAAACATGTTGTCACCTGAGTTCCATTCTGTTCTCTCTTCCTACTAGGAGATAGAACAGAATGGAACTCAAGTGACGATGTGTATCCTGGCGAGAGCATTTGCCCTCCTGGAAAGATTTAGAACGGCAATTTTTAGCCTTCCTGTATTTTTCATAATGCCAGGCCTGCCAATGCCAATCAAGGAGTTAGATTCAATGTTCAAACTTAAATCACGCATCAACCTTGTCGGTTGTTTCCCCACAGTCTTGGCTGCATGTGTAGGCGTAGCGCAGGCAGCCAAGACTTGCCTAGACATAACTGCAAAGCCAAAGAATGTAGACTCAAAGTGTAGCAAAAACGCATAAATATCTCTAGCTTCTAAGGTTCAATAGTACAAGAACAGTTTAATTGAGATGACAGAGGACTGATCATGATTCTATGTAACTTTGTTATACGCCGTACTACGTGTAGTCAGGCCTGGCATTCTTAAAAATGCAGGAGGGTTAAAAATCGCTCTCATTGCATGGCCCAGGGGATCGATTAGCTCTCCTTAAGCTTACAAAAGTGGCAAAATGTAGTTTTACTATTAAAGAATTCTGCCTTGTGATCTTTGTACATTTTATTTGGTGTTGCTAACAAGGAAGTCTCTGTGAGACGGCTACACTTCACCTCCCACTCCTCTGGGCCTCGGCAAGGCACGGAGGTGTGGGTGTGGCAGTGTGGCTGTCTTGCAGAGAGCACTAGCATAGTAGAAATCTGAAAAGATGTGGGTTTTAGGAATAGGCTGTTATGGAAATCATTATTTTCGAAGGCCAGGAGGGCTAGTTTTCGCCCTCCTTAATTTTTTTAAGGCGAGCAGTAGGCGAGCGAATAATTCGCTCTCCTGAAAATGGCCAGGCCTGTGTAGTCGCTTCAATGTTTATGTTTTCAGTTCAGTTTTAAGGTAGTAAGGCAGAACATAACGAGGGTGGAGGGAGGGACTGGAATCAACGACCCGAGGAGGAGGTTTCCTGTATTTCACGAGCGCCGGTTGGGCGCGTGAAATATAAGAAAAACTCCACCAATGGTAGTTGATTCCTTCCCCCGTACTCTACCCGAGTTGTGTTCTGTATTTATACCACGTTTAAACTAGAAGTAAGTGAATGACGATGATATTTTTAAAGACAAATATCACCTTCGGCGGTCTGATAACATTCTTGCTAAATGCTGTTTTATGTCGAAGCATTTCATTCACGTTATAACGTCACTCAGACGTGCGACGTCCAATCAGAGGCGTCCTTATCATAATGCCAGGCCTGCCAATCAAGGCGTTTTTATGCATAATCTAGATTCTACGAGTGGTGTCGCCACAGTAGGCCTACGTGACACATTACCCAATGGCTGCATAAAATAGTATAGAAACGAAAATATAGAATTGAACTTTATTGCAATAAATTACTGCATTGGGGCAGATTGCATGGATATTAAATAATAGAGATAATGAACAATAATTAAGAACATTTGGCACAAACATCATCAGCAAAAAAGTATCCTGTCATGCCACTATATAAAGTCCTTTAATAGTATAGTAATAAATATATAAAGGTATTTTGTAATTTTCGTATTATTTTTAGGGCTGTAACGATTTTTTTAAAATTTAGGAATCGATTAATAGTCGCAAATAATCGATAATAATCGATTAATCGTACCTAGATGACCCCCCCCCCCCCTCCTCTCCCTCTCTCTCAAGTCATTAAAAATGAAGTTCAAGTCAGTTGATCTCCCTCAAGTAAACAACGAAGAGGATAATTTTTTTAGGTACATTCAAAGCTTTTATGTTCTGAACTTTTGAACCGTCAGTGTAATAATCAAGACCGGTCGGCAGTTGCGAACTTCGCAACTGCCGACCGGTCTTGATTACTACACTGACGGTTCAAAAGTTCAGAACATCAAAGCTTTGAATATACCTAAAAGACAAATGCTTCTATCGGCTTGTTGAGGTTTAACGTCGACGTTCTTGGCCGTTTACATTTGGAAACAATAGTTTAATAATTTTAAAAAATTGAGGAAAAACTCAATTTTTTAAAATTATTAAACGTCTAAAACGGGGTAAAATTTAACGATTCTTCGACAACGAAAAATGCTAATCGATTTGGGCGTGATCGACAATCGATTAACCGATTAATCGTGACAGCCCCAATTATTTTATGCTTTATTGACCGCGGTCCGGCGTGGTCTCTTCCCTCGTGCTTGGACCCAGCTATAAATATTGTATCGGCTAACGGTGAATAGCCTTCGCACAGCAATCGGGGATATATTTCTTATTCTCTGTTTGTGTCCTTCAACCAAATTTCCAATGAGCGCCTTCATGTCCCGAATGGGAGCGCGGTGGCTCAGTTGGTAGAGGTGCAGGCTGCAAGCCGAGAAGCCCTCGGTTCGAATCCCATCTGCGGCAACCGCGTTGTGTCCTTGGGCAAGACACTTCATCTCCATTGCCCGCGTGGGAGCACGATGACGCCGTGTGCTAAGGCGTACTGCACGTCGATGGTACGCATGTCTTCAACCAATCTAACCCTACCTGTGCTGCAGTGCGGAGTTACGATGTTGGGGAGCTGGCAGCTGCTCGTCGTTGCTCGGTGGTTCTCTCCGGGTACTCCGGCTTCCCCCACCCGTAAAACTGTCACGGTCATGATTAGCCATTGTGCATAAATATGTGACCTTAAACATCAATAAATAAATAAATAAATATGTCCCGAATATTTTCCACTTGCATGGGCCCGGGACCTTTTTCCTAAGAGGTCAGAAGAATCCTTAAGTTTGAAACAGTTAATATTCGTGTGTTTCTACATATTCCCTGTACTGGTTGCATTTCCATTTTATATATATAATCATTTATCAGGCCTGGACGTTTGAGGGGAACTATATAAATTCCCCGCCCTCTATGGCTCCTGCAAAATCAGTTGAAGGAGAGACATAATTGCTCTCCTTCAGATTTGTAATTGTTCTCTTTAAACCTTCAATTCCCTTATTAAATTATCTTGTATAATTGATTTACGTGCAGAAAAACTCGTCTGGAACAGGTTTACGGAGCCGAGGTAGCTTCCCTAGTTTTTTGTCGTTTTTTTACAAGTCCAGGTCTGTATTATAATATGAACACTAAAAACACCCCTTTCAGTAAAGATATTATATACTCCAATTAAAATGTGAGCGGTGTAAGAGGCCGCTTGCGCCACCCCCCCCCCCACCCCCCCACCCCCACCCCCTCTCCAAAAAAAAATCCAACAAAACACCGATGGCCCATTTTGTAGTTTTGAATGACATAGAACTGCCACAATGGTCCCCACTGTAGGCTAACGCGCTACTAAGCCCTCATATTCGCTTTTAGAGTACTGCATTTTGCAAATTTTTCTCGGGGGAGGACCCCGAAACCCCATAACATAGAACTCCCAAAATGGTCGCCAATATAGGCCTACATGCGCTGCAAAGGCTTCTCATTCGACTCTAGGACACTCTAGAAGGGAATGTTAGCACTGCATTTTGCTACGTTGTTACCACGACTTCACTAGAAACCACACAAAAGTACCGTAACATCCATCAGATTGTAACTTCCATCAGCAAGACCACTACAAGACTATGTCGGAACATGAGTTCCACACGTACAAACAAAAAAACAATCCATGCAGCCCCTTTAGGGATAAATAGAGAATATCTAGTGTTTTTGAGAGTATACCGAAAATTATCTCATGAGTGGCCGAGACAAATAGTTATTTTCTGTTTATTATATGCTTTTTATAAGAATCTGATCACTCCTATTGCTACTTCTCCTCGTTTCATCCTTGAATTGATGCACGAAAGTAAACAAGTGATTTGATTGATGCTCGGAACAGGGATCGTCTTGCGATCTGATTCAGCTGGCGGGTTTCAACACTAGATTTTCGATTTATTATACGTTTTCTAGTTTTTATAAGAATCTTTTTATAAGAATCTGATCATTCCTATCGATAATTCCACTCGTTTCAACCTTGAATTGATGCACGAATGTAAACACTTGATGCGCACTGATACGCGGAAGTGATTTGATCGATACTCGGAAGAGGTTGCGTCTTCCGATCTGATTCAGCAGGCGGGTTTCATGCATCAATTCAAGGTGGCTGGAAATGATCGGCATCCACTCAAAAATACTATATTTTCTTTTCATTATACGTTTTTAGAACAAATTGATCATTTCCAGTGATAATTTGACTGGTATTCACCTTGAAGTGATGCTTTGAAAGCCGCCATTTTGATTGATACCGTGAAAGTGAAAATTTCTGTATCTTCACCGTGGGGGAAACGATTTCTATAGTTCCGCAATTTTTTCGATAATCTATCGTTTAGCGTATAATAAATAGTAGTATGTTTATAAACATGAGGATTTGTTTTATAACAGATTACAAACTGGTTACACTCAAAGGGATAAGACTATCACATTACTCTCAAATTCTAAATTGAAAACTGAAAATTGATTCGCGCAGCAGGAGTTCATGAGAATCAAAACTGATTTCGCGAATCTGGAGAAATTTTAAGGCCCGGTATTTTTTAACGTCAGGGCAACATGAACCTTAATATTTTAAATGGTAGATCTACAGATGTGCAGTTTACACCCAATCGGCAAGTTCGGCTACACGATACGACTAACGCTATAAATCCGAAAATCATAACACCAATAGTGTTAACCTTTAACACCAAACAAATAACAAACGACAATTGAATTCCACTTCCACCCCCCCCCCCCCACCCCCACCCATCCACCAGGGTCACTTTTGCATCAAAAACATAGTTTACTGACATTCGAAGATCTCCTTCCAATGAGTGCTGGTACACTATATTTTTCGGCCAAAAAATTTAAGAATAGATCGTCGTCTTTACGTTAGATGCGGGGTTAAACTTTTCTTCAAAACCATATTCATCGGCAGATTGGGAATCGAATCAGCCCTTAAATCCTTTCATACTTCAGCCTGCAAAATTTCAGTCGCGAATTGTGCCTGTGTTTGTGTGTGATCACTGATTGATTGTCCTAACTCTCCCTGCCCTCAGCCTTCTAATTAGATGAAGAGTATTTAACCTTTTACCCAATGAATCTGACGCATCGCCCCGCGTAATGTGGGCGCGGTGGCTCAATAGGTAGAGGTGCAGGCTGCAAGCCGGGAGGTCCTCGTTTCGATTCCCACCTGCGGCAACCGCGTTGTTATCCTTGGGCAAAACACTTCATCACCCCCCCCCCCAACCCCTGACTGCCCACGTGGGGGCACGGTGGCGTAGTGTACTCAGGCGTACTGCACGCCGATGGTGCATTTGCCTTCAACCAATGCTAACCCTGCTTGCGTGGAGTTAGTATGTAGGGGAGCCTGACGCCTGACAGTTGCTCGCCGTTGCTCGGTGGTTCTCTCTGGGTACTTCGGCTTCCTCCACCCGTACAACTGTCCTGCACGAGGTGACCCTGGCTGTCGAAAATGTCGTTAAACCCCAATAAATATATAAATAGCCCGCATAATATGCAAATTCAGCAGCTGAAAAATATGTTTTAAAAAATTTCAACAAAACCATATCATGTGACCCCTCATTGGAACGAGCTCGTTCCAGTGAAGGTCACGTGATATGGTTTTGTTGAAATTTGAAAAATTTGGAAAAATAATATTTAAAATAATAAATTTTGCTATCGTCTGCGTTGGGTAACGGGTTAATACTCGTCTGTTAATCAGGTTTTGAATGAGTCTGAAGATATGGGCAAGTGAGAAAAACGAAGAAAAAGCCAAAGCTGGAACAAAACACGATTTTGTCTTACTATTGTTAATTTTTGCTTAGCGGTCACGAAGTGAGTTCTGAATAATGGCAAGGTATGTCCAACTCTTTGGCAAGGTATGTCCAACTCTTTTTGAGGGGGGGGGGGGGGGGGGTTAGCTCAGTCGGTATCGTCGCAGAAACATTCAGGGATAGGTCGGCTAGGTGAGGACATGGTCTGTCCGAAGTGCCGGGTCTGACCCCCAATCGATGTTGGTTCTGGAGACCTTCCAGATTTTCAAGCAAGTCTTGTAAAAGCACACGTCTGGTGAGGCGCAGAGGGGCAGTCGTGTGTGTGTGTGTGTGTGTGTGTGGGAGGGGGGTAGGTAGATTCCCGGAGGATACGTCAAGCCCCCTGTCCTCTTATCGGGAAAAACTGCAAGCCCCCCCCCCCCCCCCTTCCAGGGAAATCTTGGCTCGGGAGGTGTGTGGGGTGGGGGAGTTACAAGTGCGTTCGTTTATGTAGAGGGGTCGACATCTCAATGCTGGGTTTTGTAAAACAACTTTCCCAATGGATTACTTCAAATAATGAAGTGTCTCGGGTCAAAACAAATGAGGGGGCTTCATTCTTGTGTGACTGCTGGAGTGAAAAGAATGTCTTACCTTATTTTTCACTGTCGGAGGTGGTGTTGCAGGTGGAGAGGGTGGATAGTAAATCCTTGCTGTCATTCTTGAATAGAATGAAAACCTGATGAAACCGTTGACAAATTTTCTGTTTCTCTGTGTATTTATTTTTACATAATTACGAGGCGTGTGTTGAACTAAAAATATAATTCAATGAAGGCGGGGACCATTGAACCAATCGAAAACTAGGGCAAAGCCTTTCTGACCAATGAAACCTGAGGTGTCATGCGAATTCCAGCTGATATCGGCGCGATTACAATAATGGAACACGTGCTTTTATTATGAATTTGCACCACACCACAATGTTGCTGTCGTGCAGTATCGGCTTTCGACTAATGTTGCCATATAATTAACAATTTCTGGGCAGTGGAATTCGAAGAAGCGCTCGAAGAGAGCGAATGATCAAGAGAATAATGTACTGCAATTTTATTAGCTTCTCATCTTTATTCAACATAACACATTCGTCTTTTTCGACTTCTAACCGCAAAATATTTTCTGACGTCTTCCTTCGTCTGGAATGTGACTCACGACGATTACGAAATTCGTCCTAGTGATTTCCGGTGTACGATCAATCCGGCACGTTATTTGGCCGCACATTGACCCACGATAATTAATCTCAGATAGTCTGAACCCACACCGGGCTGTGTTATTGTTGCTCGTGAAAATCTTGGGAGAAAGACTCAACTACTTTTGAATCATTTTTCTTCGTCAAGAAATCGGGAAAAATAGAAGTGTATAAAAAAAAACTTAAATACAATTCACACTGCAGCTCAGTGAACTGTGTGCAGGTTTTCGGAATAAACTACCATGATACACCGTCGGAAAAGACTCGGAGGTAGCTTGTCACGGAGGGCTAACATCACTCCGTAAACTGAATAGGCTAGTTATGCATGGACGTGTAGATGGGGGGGGGGGGGGGGGGGTCTTCTCGTCCTCTCCCCTCAATCCTGAATTTTTTTTTTTTTTCAATAGTTAGAAATTTTAAAAAACGTCAGAATGGCGGTAAATCGAAAAAATAAATTCACGTATTTGTTATTTCCCTAACTCTAGAACATAGGCCTACTAAAATTACATGAACATCGGTCGAACTTTAATTTTTTGGGATATTGACACCGCTCGAAGCACCAACAGTTGGAAATTTAATGCATTACGATCTGTTACGACAGTAGATTTCATGGTATTTTATCTATGGCTGTGGGGGCACGGTGGCTCAATAAGAAGAGATGCAGGCTGCATGCTGAGAGGTCCTCGGTTCGAATCCCACCTGCGAATTCCTTGGGTAAGACACTAAATCCCAATTGCTCGCCTGGAGGGACGGTGGCGTTGTGTACTAAGGCGTACTGCACGTCGATGGTGCACTTGTTTTCAGCCATTGCTAACCTAGCTTGTGTGGAGTTGGTACACTGGGAGAGTCTGACATTGCTCGCGGCTCGGTGGTTCTCTCCGGGTACTCCGGCTCCCCCCACCCGTAAAACTGTCCGACTCGAGGTGACCCTGTCAAAAGTGTCGTTAAAACCAAATAAATAAATGAATTATCTATGGCTGTGACCGTTTGTAACAGGCATTCAGTGGTTTTTGAACCACATTTCGTAGGATTTTCTAACTGGAGTGAATATTTCGCCCCTTGAGTGCAAGAAGATGCCATCTGCAATGCCAAATCATTGCAGATGGCGCCTTGTTGCGCCCAAAAGACGATTTCCATCTCTCGAACTCAACGGCCATGGTCATTTATTTCGTCCTCAAAGCTAAGGCGTGGGGGGGGGGGGGGGTGCATTCGGATTTCTTCAGGTAGCAATTGGACAATTCTCACTCAAGAGGGGGAGGGGTGCAAATGGGTTTGGCAAATGTTAGATGTTCGATATCGGGAGAGCTCGGGGGGATACAGTTGGAAATACAGAGGGTGCACACCCCGGACCCAGACCCTCTAGCCACATCCCTGTAGTTATAGGACTATGCTAAGTTGGCTCGCATAGGGCCTATTCTTGGTTGTTGAACCCTTTATTATACTGTCGGACCTAATCATTAAAATGTTAAACTGCATACTCATTCCATTGTCACTGAAGATCATTTTTTAAAATTTAAAAAAGGAAAACCTCTCAAATTAAAATGCCATAAATTCTGTGCAAGGTGGTCCTTGTCAACAATATTATTCGGTCAAGAGACAGCCCCTCCCCGCCCCTCCCTGGATTGGAGTGAGTGTGTGGTGCTGTGAACTCCTGACTGAGATAGTTACGCTGACAATGCTTGCAAACCGGTAGGCCCTACTTGTGACAGAGTGAATGACAGTATTGTACCTACAGCAGAGCTGTTGAGAGGGCGTGGGAGCCTCGAGGAGCTTGGGTGGCGGTGGAGCTGCGTGGCATACAGGATTAGCAGCTCAAGGAGCCCATTGAACTGGAAGAAAAACCGCAAGTACTATACATGTAGTAGCTTCTGTATTAATGTTCTCGATTCAATATGAACGTAACAGAGTGAATGGCAGTCTTGTACATAGGGTAGGGCTGTTGAGATGGCGTGGGTGTCTCGGGTCCCGTGGGTGGGGGTGGGGGTGGGGCTGCGTGGCATACAGGATTAGCAGCTAAAGTAGCCCATTGAACCGGAAGAAAAACCGCAAGTACTATACATGATGTAGCTTCTGTATTAATGTTCTCAGTTCTTATTCATTGTGTGTTTCTTCTTCCAAACAAATTCCCAATTGGGGCCTTCATGACAGGAATTTTCCCAATTGTATGGACTCCGGACCCTTTCCTAAGGAGGGTAGAAGAACCCCTTGACTATCAAACGCCCCGGGTCTCGTTCCGGAAATCTCCACCGGAACCAAAAGTCCTCACCTGATCCCGATATAGGAACCTTTAACTCAAGGTTGGCAAAAAACCGGTCAATACTAGTATTGACCAGACCAGTGGTCAATACTGGTTTTAACCGGTCAATACTGGTCAATACTGGTCGATTGGATTATTGACCAATTGAACTTTATAAATCATAAATCTATTATTGTAGAGGGACAAAAGAGGTTACATGTACATACAAATGATATCAAAATAGTATTATTTTATTCATTAAGAAGTTTATAGTACAAAATCAATGATAATACAAGAGAATGATTATTAAATAAGTGGGGAATCTTATGTTACAATAAGACAAAAAAAGGAAAAACTGTTTCGTCCCTGCCAAGGGTACTCATCAGGTGGCTTACAGGCTACCACTACAGTTTTTTTTAGTATTATATATTTAAAGTAAAACTGAGAATGAAAGTGTTGGTTTTGGACTTCATTATAAAAGAAAAATAAAGAAACCCTACATATAAGAAGCCATGAAGAGTATATCCATGAGGACAATCCATTTCCTGCATTTGGACTAAAATTTGTCTAGACAACCTAGTACATGAAAGAACTTATAAAAGTTTTTATTACCTTAATTATAAATTATCACATTACAATGGATTAAAGCCACTTTTTTATTACCCCTTTTCCTTGTACTGAAGGGGTGTTGTTTTAACAATCAAATCTCTAATTGACCATCTGTCATCCAGGTGTTTAATTAATTGTCATGTACTTACATGTACCTGTGTGATACCTGTAATTTACCTGTAAAAATGACATTTGTGATACATGCACAAATACTATTCCATAAACTTTAAAAATTTTATCCACCTTTTTAATATTTTAAAATATTTAAATAGACCAGTATCAAGTATTGACCACTAAGTTTTCAGCCTTATTAGGATTTACATACAATACAATTTCTTTCATATTTCATATAAATAGCAACTTTAATATAAAAATACCACTGAGATAAATAAAAAAAATGTTTTTTCAAATATTATATGACATTCTTTTACTAAAACTACTTGATTGTCTTTTACAAAATTTCAATTGACCAGTATTGACCAGTATTGACCACTTGAGGGAGTATTGACCGGGGCGGTTAAAACCGGTTAAAACCGCCGGTTAAAACCGGGGGCGGTTTTAACCGCCCAACCTTGCTTTAACTCCCTGCATTTTATGTCATAAAACCATAATTTTAATATCAAAATGGTTTGATAGAAGAATTAGAATTTTGACGAGTTGTACCGTGTTTGGGAGAGCTTTTTAAACTCTGTCACACAAAATATAAATGAGTAAATTCAAGTATAGTGTGAAAAGAATAGTATCCGTTCATTCCTTACTGTAAAACACAGACACAGTTTGAAGCTGAAATAAACTTTGTGGTAACTGATGTTCACATTATAGCATTCCTACCAGTGACACTTCACTGTAGCACTATAGGCATGTACAAATTACAAATAACAAGCCTGGAAATAAAGGGCTTATATACATCGTAATCCATTAATATGTTACGCTATATAATAGACTGGTAGTGGTTCAGTAGGAAGAGGTGCAGGCTGCAAGCCGAGAGGTCGTCAGTTCGAATACCACCTGCTGCAACTGCGTTGTGTCCTTGGGCAAGACACTTCACCCCCAATGCCCACATGGGGGCATAGTGGCGTTGTGTACTACGGCGTACTGCCAGTCCATGGTGCACTTGTCTTCAACCAATGCTAACCCTGCTTGTGTGGAGTTAGTATGTTGGGGTGCCTGACAGTTGCGCGCCGTTGTCCGGTGGTTCTCTCTGGGTACTTTCTCCACCCATAAAACTGGCCGACATGATGTGGCTCTGGCTGTCGAAAGTGTCGTTAAACCCCAATAAATAAATAGATAAATCAATAGGCTGGTAACCTAGAGGAAAAAAAAATTGTGCTGCTTTCCCGCCATCTGTGTTTTTACAACCCCACTCATGCATGTTGTTTACTTCTTAGCCCTTTAAACACGATAGGCCGCTTGTCCGGCCCCGAACATGATACCTGATAATTTCATTAAGTAGCATAGTTGCTAAATGAATGAGGGAGGTTGACCAATCAATATTTTCAACGTGCAGCCCCGAGGCTGCACGTTGAAAATATAAATTGGTCTATCCCCAAATAATGGATATGGACTTTTCCAAATGCTGCCATTGAGCTGACATGGAACATACTTTCGTTGTTCAAAGGGTTAACAGAATTTCGGCAACAGTGATACAGCATTTATGACTCGTTCCCTATTACCCGAAGCTTTGGGAGCGCCGTGGCTCAGTGTATGCTGCTGGACTTCTATGCTAGAGGCCCCGAGTTCGATCCCCGTCCGGGACGACCCGCGTTGTGTCCTTAGGCAAGGCACTTTATCCCGGTTGCCTACATGGGGGCACGATGACGCCGTGTAGTACGTCGTTGGTGCACATGTCTTCAACCACTGTAACCCTGCTTGAGCGGAGCTCGAACAGAGTTAGAATGTTGAGGAGCTTCCAGTTGCTCGTCGATGCTCGGTGGTTCTCTCCGGGTACTCCAGCTTCCTCTGCCCGTAAAACTGTCACGGTTACGATTAGCCATTGTGCATAAGTATGTGACCTTAAAAACACCAACAAATAAATAAATAAATACCAGAATTTCCGCAAAAGCAGTATAGCATTTATGAATCGTTCCCTGTTACCCGGAGCTTTGCTGGAGCAGCTAGTGTTAAATTCCCATAGAATCCGGCGTTTGCTCCTCGACACATTTCAGGAAAAGGGATTCCATGGTCGAAAAGGCATTCTGTAAGTTGGGTGTCAAAAAGTGGGTGATAATTTCTTCGAAGGAGCTAAAGAGTCATAAGAGAAATTGCACCGTGAGCAAAAGCTTTTGCGACTGTTCGACTCATTTCGAAAATAAAGGATTCTATAACTGGGGTGCTGAGAAGCGTGATTGATGATTTCGTCGAATGAGCTAAAGCGCCAAGAGAGTAATTGTTCCATGAGCAAATGCTGTTGCGACTCGAATCTCATCGAGCAAATGAGCTATTGATCAATTGTTCATAATTGGTCAATGAGCATGTGCTCTTGCAACTCTTCGACTAATTTCGGTAAAAGGGGATTCTATAGGGGTTTCTTAAAATGGATTCTGTAAGTGGGTTTCCATAAGTGGGATTCCAAGCTCACACACAGCTCCTGGTAGCCTTACCATCGGCTTCTGTCGCTCTATTTTATTATCAGCCTCGATTGTATTCACATTACTACAGTGTTCTACCATCCTTGCAGACTTGTATCATTGCTAATGAGTACCACTGTTCAGTCCTGTGCTATGTTGTTCGACACCCTTACAGCCTTGTACCATTATTATTGAATTGTAGCTCTCCAAAAGGCTTGCTAATTATCTCAGATCACGACTCCTTTCCTCGAGCAAGTCTTAGAATGTCCGAAAGACCATACATACCTCACTACGATACTAGAAACCAAGCATACCCCACTACACCGCAAGACTAGTAGAACAACAGGATATATACAGTACACCCCATATTACAGTACTGTACTTGACTTGACAACCATGCATATCCCCAGAACACTGCATGACCTAGCATTACGCACTACCTGTACTAACTACATAAAATACATTCAATGTATTAGTAGTTTCAAGGGCAAACAGTAGACCTATTGGGTACAGGCAGTTCATCCTATACTACTGTACCCTAGAGCCAAGCATAACACTGGATGGCCTAACATCACATACTACCCTATACCAACACCATAACGCCTCAAGTGGATCAAGAGTACTAAGGGCTAGCATTGAACCAGCAGGTGTACATACCGTACATCCTATACTGTCGCAGTAGACAACCATGCATTACCCCACACACGCCCCACAATACCCCTTAGCCTAGCATTACGTTCTATCTATACCAACTTAGGATAGCACAATGCCTTAAGTGGACCAACAGTACTAAGTACTAACATTGAACCACCTGGTATAGACCTATATCCTATACTATCGCCTAAGATGGGACCTATAGGGGTATATAACACCCATACTATACTACCCACTTGACGATCATTCACCCCCCCCCCCACCACCACCACCACCACAACACCACATGGCCTAGCATTGCGCCCTGCCTATATCAGGCATAGGATAATATGAAGCATTGGGTCGATTGTCGATTAGTAGTACCAAGGGCTAACAGGGGACCCACAGGGGTATATACCGCCCATACTACACTACCATATCAGACCAGTACGAGAGGCCTGAAACACCCTGACCCGACCAACGTAATGCAGGATTGTACAGTAATCAACAACAGCAGTCAACGTCTCAGTGATGCTGCGTGCACTGTGCACACCATGACGTCACGATGTAATTGGCAGTGTCAACCGTTTCGCGGGGAAAACTGTCAAGAAAAATATCACCTTTCCCATCAATTTCCCCTCACATACCCATTCTATATACCCCAAGCCAAACCCATGCATATATCATTATATATACCATGGCATAACCTATATGCAGTACGTACTCTACATGTCGGATCTAGCTGGATAGAGCCGAAGATTTGTACAGGAAAAAGTTGCAAAGCTCCTGTAATAGGTGACGATCCATACGTGCTATACTACTCGCAAATACGAATAGCAACAACTAACGCCTGATCTCGCTTTGGCGAGATCGCGCGTTGTTGCTGCAATTTATTCAGGCGGAAATTTCGCTAAGATAAGACAATGCCACCCGATTCAAATGTGGATACAATGAACAACCCAAACCTGACTGACGAAACAGGCAGTGTTAGGAATTTAATTTATGCTGTATTATTTTATCTTGTTCCTATATCCCGATAAAGTCTCTTCTGATTGGTCAGAATGCTTAGGACAAATAGCCATAGCAAAGGACGCACCCAACATCCAAGGTATATGAGAGGGGTATATGGGGATTTAATACCTGCATGTCTCATTTAAATACCTCGCCTGCGGTTCCGTGTTTAAAAACCGACATCTAGGTATTAAATCTCCATACACCATACATGTTGGCGGAGATAACTTACAGTAACCCGTAGTGCGTTCGCGTATTTTATGACCCACGTAACCCCGACGCAACCTAAAGGCTCATTCTTGGGTTATTTCCAGGCCTGAAATTAGGGCAACCTGAAAAGGGGTTTCCTTAATTTTTTTTCAGGCAATCGTTTTTAGGTAAAAATTTGTCTGATTTTGTAACAGGAGAAAAACGGGCGTGAAAATTGGAAGAGAGGTGTCTCTTCTCTTAGGTAAAGTTTGGAGGGGACCGCCCCCACCCCCCGAGAAAATTTTGAAACTGTGAACCGTCAGATCACATTTGCTGCCATCTCGATAGCATGAACTTGAGAAAACCTAATGAGGAAAAATATGGCATTGAATTTTCTGTGGTTGGTTGTGGAAATAAATCTGAATTTTCTTTTGTGTACAAATGGAGTTATTTATGTGCAAAACATTTTTCATATCGACCAATGACAAGGACGAAAGTCAAGATCTTTAACAATATGGTATGAACCCCAGTATCGGTACTCATACATACGCCCAGAGCTTCCCACACGAATCCATTTTAACAGCAAACAAACCAGTGATTTTGTGCGAACAGTGTGACGTTGTAATCAGCAAACCACAGCAAAATGTCATAAATGGAGAGACAAGTCAGCTGAACACAGCAGCTGGGCATTTTGAAATTTAGAAACCATCAATAGTTTATGACATAGTGAGAAGTGATAAGTGGAATACTATGGATGGGGTAGATATCAGTCCATAGCGTTGAAGTCTGAACGTGTCTTGTTACTAGCTAGGTAAATATATAATTGTACAAAGACACGTCACGTGTCCTGTGTACAAGGTTAATAGGTATTCTCAAACTGGAACACTCAATTTAGAGTGTTATTAGTGGAGAGCTGACGGAAAAGACTCCTGAAAGCATCCTATTTCAGCATGGGAATATCAACATGACGGCCTTCCTACACCTTTTGTGTGTGTGTGGGGGGGGGGGGGGGGGGGGGGTGCCGAGGCATATGACAGAAGTATCCGGATGAAGAAGTTATCCTCCAAAAGGTATCTTCCAAAAGTCCTCACTAGTGTCCACGCTTTGTTTTGTGGAGCCCCCCCCCCCCCCCCCCCAGTAAACAAGCACTGCTTCACTTCCGGGGTTCCCACGTCCGACGGGGGTTAATTTACCTTTAAACTATTTTTGTTAATACATTATGTAAAGATGTTCTTACCATTTTGAAGAATAAATCAATATGTAAACCCAATATTGCCTTATAATTGTTTATTAATCTAACCCTAGAGTTGTAGCAAAGTGGGCGTTAATGGCCGTGGCTCAATGTTCGTCTAGTGGTTTTGTATTACAGTTCGGACTTCAGTTTCTTACCAAAATGTCTTTGATTTTGAAGTGTTGGTTCTTCTAAGTTGGTCCTGGCATCTACGTACTATCGTGTTTCTTCTGAGTAGAAGACAAATTCGGACAAACAGCTCCCTTTTATCAATACTTTTATTAGACGAACTTCAATTCTCAAGAGCTCTACTAAGTTCTAGCAACAAAGTACTATGACAATTTTCAGCAGTACTGGAGAGAGAGTAGTTTTCTCGGGGCAGACTATCTGCCCAGCCAAAGATTAATGTTTAATGTGTGCAGGATTTCTAACCACGTATCGTTTAGGAGTATGTCCACGGGTGCCTGTTCTGAGGTTCTGCTGGCAGTTATATTCACAGTGGAACATAACTGGCCTTGAGCAGCATTGCCAATTCATGCTGATTAAGCTTCAGGAGATCTCGACTAAGGCAGTCAGCAGATCAAGTGACATGAGGCACCCATTGAAGTGCCTCCACCAGTCCGTTCCCATACTATAACAAGAATCTCCAAGCTTCAATGGGCGTCGGCCTGGAAGATGTTCTCTGTAAGAAGAGCGCGTTATAGTTCAGTCAGAACCAGCTGGGTACTTGTTGAACCGTCCAAACATCACACGACTGTTCGAGTTCTGAAAATCAGGTATTATTTGACAGAACAATGGAATACTTTGACAACTAATTGTCAAGTTCTCTTCAAGTTAAAATTCCTCACCACCTGTAGAGAAAAAATACCCAATCAAACTTGACATCTTTACATACTAAAATGTCCGATAGTCGTCACTATCTGAGCGCAATTTTGGTTTCCTTGTGGATTAATGACATTATAAAGAGGCCTCTCCAAACCATCGTCAAATGCGCAGCTAATATATCGACAGTATTGTACCTACTGGAAAGTACACTTGCAATCGCATTTGGTGGTTTGCTTAAAACTATGGGTGTTTTGATTGATAGGTAGTAGTAATAAGGTAGCTTGCAATTCTCACCAAATCTCCTTTGTTTCATGGTGCAACATTATTAGTTACACAGTTTGTTGGTGGCCTACTATGGTATATATGGTGTCAGTTAATTTGGAATTAACTGACACCATATATACCATATTAGGCCACCAACAAACTGTGTAACGAATATATCTTACAGACTGCTGCATCGATGCACAGAACTAATAACAACAGCGATCAAAATTAAATGAGAGAATTCTCACAATGTGTTCACGTGTCTTTGCCTTGTTACAATTTATGGGAGAGTGCCAACAGGCACTCTCCATAAATTGTAACAAGGCAAATTCATGCATACCAAACAGTTTCATTTCGAAGGTAACATGACACTCATCCACAGAATATGAAGCCTTTTAAGTTGCCTAACCTGCACTTCAGACCAAATATGGGCTTCCAACACTCAATCTTTCAACTTGAAGCGTTTATCGGCTGCCGCCATTCTGAATAATCAATGGTCAAAGGGGAGATTACCCATAGCTGTCAGCGTATATTGATGTCGACAGGCAGTATATGGTTTTATATGCAGTCTGCATGTGACGTCTTTGAACCAATGAAATTCTCAGATACTTGTAGGAGGTAAGATATAATTTAATATTTCCCTATTCTATACGAGCATATTGTGTCTGCCGAGTACTTTCAAGTACTCTTGCATTAATTTACAAGAATTTACTATAGGCTCTAATGACCCCTTTGACACTTTTCTTATTACAAATTCTACCACTGTAGGCTAAATTTCGCCACAGAGTCCTTTGATGAGAATTACCTTATCATGAATGAGTTGTTGAAATACATGCAACTTTCATGAAATAAACTATAATTCAAAACCTTTGAACTGGCCGCACAGTAATTAATTACCACTTTCCAAATTCCCTCTCTATTTTTACCACAGAAATTGAGAAGGTTGGAGAATCGGGCTGTCTCTGCCCATAGAGAGAAAGCACAGAGCTCACAAAGACCGAGAAGAGCAATCAAAAACGCTGCAGCTTTTCTCGTGAAATTGTATCATCGAACCGATGAAGTGCCGTGATGTAAAACCCTTCTGGAAACAGCGATGGTTTCCGAAATTACGAAGCAGGGGCCGGACCGCGTTGAGCGCCAGTTCGGAACTGGCGATCAACGTATAACGATGGTCAACAGGGGACAGGCGCATCGTTGATAGAGAGTGCCCCCCCCCCCCCCCCCCCCACACACACACACACACATCACAGTAGCAATGGGGTTTCCGGGTTTCCACCTCGGCGAAAATTTTGAAAACTGAGTACTCACAACTCTTCAAAATGAGTGACCATTGTTATCTGATGAGCTGTGGGCTACCTACAGATAATATGTGTTAAGTGCGGCTAGAAATCCGATCCATGATCTTGTAGCAAGATGACTGAGTTCTCGCTGTGTTGAAGATGAAGGCATTTGGGGTCTTGAAATTGTTAGGGAACGGCGTTCACCCTCGGAGAAGACTCAGAAGAGAGCCATTTCCAACCGAGTTTTACATCACAGTACATCGTCAAAGTAAAGGAAGACTTAAGTTTCACCATCCATATATCAGTAACTTAAGGTCTGGCCCGACGCTAGGATCTCAAAATTTTCCGACATGGTGGGGCGAGACTTAAAATTTTCTAAAAGTGTCTCCTGGTCGTTGACCGTAAGTTCGAATTTGAAATCGAACTCAGTACAGTTCTTTATTTGTTTATTTATTGGTGTTAAAGCTAGGTCACATATTTCTGCACAATGGAAGATCTTGACCGCCACATTGAGATACAGTCAAGTTCAGTCAACCGTTTGTACCCATGTCGCCAATTTTAGAGGACTTCCACCCCAAGCATTGATGACTTCATGGGCCCAAACATACCAGTAAAACAGAGCTAGTTTACCACTGTAAACAGGTAGGCTACCGCTTCGCTTCCCGGGATTCCCACGGGGGAATAGACTTCTTTAAAACAAAACAATAATAAAAGAAAGTAATTCTTTGACCCTTTACCTGACGAATCGGCCGCATTGACCCGCGTATTTTACAAATTAAGCAGTTGAAAATAAAAATTCAAACAATGTCAACAAAACCATATCATGTGACCCCTCATTGGAACGAGCCCATTGAGGGGGGTCACCTGATATTTTATTGATTTTTTTTTAATATCAATTTTTCATATCCCATGCGTTGAGGAAATGGTTAAATGATAATAACATAAAACGAATGTTTTTCGTGTACATGACTACTCGATTATCGAATATACATACGGTGATCTATCATTTTTTACGAATCCAGTTAGCAACCTGTCAATATATTTTATTTGTGTACATTCCACTCTAGGTCACCCCACGTGGAGGAATTCAAAGGAAATGACTGGGAGCACGGTGGCTTAGTTTTTACGGCTTGGACTTCAGACCGAAAGGTCCACGGTTCGATCCCCGCCAGGGTTTACTGCGTTGTGTCCTTGAGCAAAGCACTTCATCCCAATTGCCCATGTGGGGCACCGTGACGTTTTGTACTAAACCGCACTGCACGTCAACGGCGCACTTATCTTCAACCCATGCTAACCCTGCTTGTGTGGAATTGGTACGTTGGAAAGTCTGACAGTTGCTCGTCGTTACTCGGCGGTTCTCTCCGAGTACTCCGGTTTCCTCCACCCGTAAAACTGTCCGACACGAGGTAACACTGGCTGTCGAACTGCCGTTAAACTCCATTAAATAGATAAACAGTTGAATCAGTGGCATAGATATGTTAGGTGACTAACATTTTCGCCTACCGAGGATTTCGTCAGAACTTTTAAAAGTTAAAAAATTGACACCAGACAGTTTCGGGCCGGCGTGAACACTGGCCGAGGGCAGATCAAGTGCGCGTTCCTGTTATTTATCTAAGGGTTACTAATGGATACGAACGAAAATTCGGTTGCCTTATTTTTTAGGCTAATTTCTACATGCAGGCCTGGCACTGTGGGCCTACTTGAACATTGAATTCATTTTGATAAGTTATCTCTGTTCTACAGTAATGTGATTATCAATAAAACACTCTTGGAATAAAGTTTCCACTTAGGCATTCCCTCCCTCATCTTGCACAAGCGTAGGCCCAACAGAAGACGCAATCAAAGTTTCAGCCAATCGACCCTCTGGTTTTGAGCCCGAAGATTCATTGACAGAAACGTTGGGTCTCTTACACATGTGCATATAATTTGAGTGATTGCCGAGGGTGGGGGCGGAGGCGGGGGGGGGGGGGTCTATCCCATTGGTGATTAGCTGGTAATCCACTCCCCACGTTTTGGAAGAGATATGGAAACTTCAGTTTATTCAGGTACAAATATAAATTAGGTATTTAATGTTCTTGATGAGTTGAGTTGTTTAAGGAATTAACTTGGCCGTTGTGTCTTTTGTTTCCACATGAATCTAACTTTACCTAATTTAGTCATAGTGTTCACATTGTCGGGTGCCAATTTAGCCAATTGCAGTAAAACAAATTGATTCGGCACCAAAAAATCTTCATTGTCTAAAATATAGGCGCCAAAAAAAAGTTCCTTTTACATGTGAAGGAAATCCATTGCAGCAGTAAAGAGCTCAATCAATGAAGAGCAAACAACAACACCCTCTCCCCCGCCACTCACACACACACACACACACACACACACACACACACACACACACACACACACACACACACACACACACACACACACACACACACACACACACACAGACACACACACACACACACACACACACACACACACACACACACACACACACACACACACACACACATTCAAACTCTGTGATTTTGTCAATAGGATTTTAGAAATAGTGTTGGACAAACTTTCAACTTTGGTTGTCAGTGAGTAGTAATGGGACCACTGTTTTTCTTCAATAAAACCCTGTTGGATAAAAACTTTACAAAAGGCTGTATTTAATAAGGTAAATACTTCATACCGTCGCGAGTCACTCGCGACGGTATGAAGTATTTACCTTATTAAGTGCTGCTTTTTGATTGATTGATTGATTTCTTTATTTTGCAGTATACATGACACAAATAGAGATGATGCATACAGTAGTAAAGAGTGTTTTAAGGATACAAAAAGATATGTAAATTAACACTACTCAAGCATGACAATATCAATTAATACTGCAGGGAGACAATATAGCCAGATTGGCTGTCTACCTATTGTCTTCCGAGCTGTGCATTACGCAACCTTAAACCAGACTTTTTTACAAGTATGTGTTTTTACCTAACGTGGCTAGAGAGCAGGGAAACAATTGGATCCCTTTAAAATATAGTTACAGTAATAATATTTGCTGTTATCTGACATCATATTGGTGACATTTGTGAAATACAACTGCCCCTCCCTCTTATCTCGAGGCCCGTTATTAACAAACTGCGACTTACAATTCAAAGAATAAGAGTCCTTCGTGCAATAGTGTAAATATTTGATGTTTCAAATGTCGCGTTGTGGTTGTAAAGTAAGCCATCAAAGAAGTACTATATAACAGAATGAAAGGTGGCGCCGTTGGGTGTGTAGTATTCGACAGAAAACAACGCTGAGTAAATAAGAGATTAAAAGTTTAATTGACGTACGTGGTGTGTATTTGTACTGGAGTTAGAAGTCAAAAGTTTTATTGCAGATCACACTTGAACCGTTACCCAACGCACACGATATCATAAATTTGTTATTTTAAATATTTTTTTTAATTTTTTTCAACGAATTTCAACAAAACCATATCATGTGACCTCTCACTGGAACGAGCTCGCCAAGCTCGTTCCAATGGGGGTCACGTGATATAGTTTTGTTGAAAGTTTTAGGAATTTTTTTTTTAAACTGCTCAATTTGTAAATTAGCGGCCGGATGCTACCGATCTGTTAGGTAACTTGGATCGCACGTATTTTTTTTTTATTTAAAAAATGTCAAGTTCGATGAGCAGACTGAATAATCAACAACAATGTCGTATGAGAGTTAACTGGTTCTAATAATTTTATCCAATTTCCTTGTTCAGCTTCTGTTCATCGCGCGAAAAAAACCCATATTCTCTTTTGGCTAAAAGTTAAACGGGAAGTCCTGCTTAGGTCAAGTGCCCGGAGTGCTGAAGTTGTGCCTTCATGTGCAGCGATTTAGACCTACATGTTTCATGCACCATGTGGACTCATTCGTTCGGAGTAGATTCCCCTTGTTTTTGCGCAGGCCACAATATGACAGAGACGAAGAAAAAGGTACGGTAATGAGTATTTCAATATTCAAACAAGAACGTTGAATCTTTTCTAAAAAAACAACTAAAAGTAAGAGACGAAAGACAGTTAATTTGATAAAATATCTCCCTTGGTTCTACTAAGACAGAAAAAAGATGCTGCGTTTCAAACATACGAAAGCGAACGCTTAACAGAATTTATTTATTTATTTATTGGTGTTTAAGGTCACATACTTATGCACAATGGCTAATAGTGACCGTGACAGTCTTACGGGTGGAGGAAGCCGGAGTACCCGGAGAGAACCACCGACATCGATGAGCAACTGTCAGCTCCTCAACATCCTAACTCTGTTCAAGCTTCGCTCAAACAGAGTTACAGACATGTGCACCATCGACGTGCAGTACGCCCTAGTACACGGCGTCATCGTGCCCCCATGTAGGCAACCGGGATAAAGTGCCTTGCCCAAGGACACAACGCGGTCGTCCCGGACGGGGATCGAACTCGGGACCTCTAGCATAGAAGTCCAACAGTCTACCACTGAGCCACCGCCCCCCCCCCCGCCCCCCTTAACAGAGTTGATGATGGACTTTCATACAAACCTTTGAGAACGCGATGGTGCGTTTCAATTTTCTTCTTGTCTTTGTTTCATAATTTGTCGAGACAATCGGGGTGTTATCAGGGACGTGCCTAGATTGGGGGGTGTAGGGTAGTAAATTTCCAACTGGGGAGGCACCGGGGTGCCTCCCCCAGTTGGAAATTCACTACCGAGAAACATTTTGAAAATGAAACCATGAAAGGGGGCATAAAATTGATTCTAGTAACTGAAATGCCAACACATTTGTGATAGAATTATCAGGTTGTTATTATTATTTGGTATTATTCTGGGAATTGAATATGTGCTAAATAAATGCTCAAGCTGAGAGAACTTTGAGTAATTCACTCTCTATTAACATTAAATCAGATCTTATGCAGGAATGATCAAGTTTCGTTGCTTCATCATTTTGTAACCGTGAATGATGGAATTAACTCAGGATAACGATTTTACATGATGTGATTTTCTTGAAGGGCATTTCGAGGATTTTTTTTATCACGATAAGTAAACGTACTATAGAAATCTCGTACTGATTGACATCATGCATACTTATGAATCTCGATATTGCGTACACTGTAGTTGTAAATAATAACAGTTGGAATTTTTGTCGATTTGAACCCGAATTTCCAACTATAGGAAATTTTGGCTAGGATTGGGGGATGACACCCCACCCCCTGTCGCCAAGTCTCTGGGTGTCATATACTAATGCCATTGATGCCTTCCTGTGAGTGCACTATGATGTTATAGTGATGATTCGGGAAATGCATAATCCCCCTCCGCCACAATATGAAAGCACAGTGCCCTAATGCAAGTCATTAGAAGGAAAACAGAATTATTGGGTGTCTGAAAAGTTGGAGATAATGGTCATCCACCTCTTTTACGTTTTGTCAGCAATTATTGTTGGTAAACAATATGTTGTCACATTTTAACAAGGCTATTTGTTACCCTTATCTCGCTATCATCTAACTCACGAACATCATGTGACAAATTCCAGAATTACAATTGACTACATTAAGCGGGACTAGAGCAGGCGTGTAGCCAGGTATATATCCATATTCGTGGACTCAATTTTGAGTTGGGGAAGATATGGAGATAGTGTCCCCCTCGCGTGGATGCGACTGGGCGGTTGGGGTATTTAACAAAACATTTCTTTTGGCTAGATGCGGCCGGCGAAATGTTTTAAAAATAAGCGGGGATTTTTTTCGGGGGGGGGGGGGGGTGCTCCCCCACCTTCATGTCTGCGTCATTGGACTAGAGACGCATAGTACCCAGACTCCTGCAATGCAGTGCCCTCCAACACTATTTTTTACAGATATCACCCTGAGCAGAAGATGCAAGTGGGGTAAGGATATCTGAACAGTAGGAATGTTTGTCAAGTTTCTTTTTTTTTCAACAACACCCTTTATACTCTCGGATGTTGAGTTTTCATCAACTGTTTTTGGCAACCTGAAAATACTTGGCAAGCATCTTTTCTGATATTATAAAGGACCAGAAATAGAAGGAACTACTGTGGCGCTTGTTCAGACTACGAAGTGAGTTAAGTGGCGACCCAGTCGAAGCTTTACTCACTCCATAGTGATCAAGTGCTGCACCGTATGTGCAGCTCAGCCATCAGGCCTGGTTAACCCTTTACCCAACGTAACGGCCAAAACCGGCCAGCGCGATTCTCAAAAATCGCCAATGAATTTTTATTATTTTTTCATTTTTTGTCTCAAAAACATAGGTTATGACCCCTCGTTGGAACGAGCTCGTCGAGCTCGTTCCAACGAGGGGGTCATAACCTATGTTTTTGAGACAAAAAATGAAAAAAATTAGTTATTCAAGAATTTTTTTTGCAAGTGTCGTCTGCTTTTCATGTTAGGTAAAGGGTTAAACCTCCCTGAATCAAAAATGGAGTACCGTACCACAGACAACAATAATCCCATTGTCTCTTTTTGTGAGGCTAACTTCACCAAATAAAATTTATGTACACTCGAGATATTGAATTTTTCCAAAGTCTGAAACACGGGAATTCTTTGCTGGAGAAGAAAAATGGTTAGCGTATTCTGACCTACCTCCGCAGGAGCGACGAGGAAAATCAATGATATAGTTCTCCTGTTTGTCCAAGTTAAGATCACACACTTTTCTCGGTACACAGTGCACGACGTTGACATTTATTTTCCAAAATTGAAATATGGGGGTGGCTTGACTGGTCTTTGTAAAATCAGACGTCTGAATGAATAGACTGATGGGCTGTTTCTAACAGTTTTGGGATAATTATTCCATAGAGCAATACAGACGGGGGAAAATGACCGTTTGAACAACCCATTCGCATGTTATACTGCACAACGTATCGGCATCTCTTGCACCGGGGCACGTCACGAAAAGTGGATGGCACTATATTCTGAAGAAATCACGGTGCATTTCTATGTACAATATTATAAAACGTATACTCATATAGGTAGATTTAACAAATCTTCTCTCCGCCGGAAGATTGCCACCCAAGTTCAGAGAAGCCGCACCCGAGATTCAGATCTAGTTAGGCCGGTTACTATGCAAGCAGCGTCATGGTGAACGTCGTCCAATCTCTTAAGGAGGGACTGGGGAGCACCAAACCACACATGACTACCACATTCGAGAACGGGCAAAAAAGGATAGATATATTTGGTCAATAGTTTTACGATTCAGGATAATCTTTAATTTTCTCAGCTGCGATAATTGTGAGTTGGCTTGTTTGCAGATGTTGTCAACATGTTTGTCCCAATCGGGGTAAGACTGCAAGACGATCCCCATTCAGATGTCGGTGATCTTCTGCAAAATCGAAAGAGATTTTGCACGGAAAGTGATGTCTGGATAGATAAAATCGTTACATAGGGTAAACAGCATTGCCATTATCTTGTCAGAATACTCAGAATTAGAGTAGATTTTGGTAGTAGTGAGAACGTACTACCAATCCTTGCACCCACAAAGGTATAAAAACTAATAAGCTTTCTGTCGTCATTACCGACTTGAAGTACGAGTCGTTGTTTTGACGCGTATATCTCCACAATTGTAGTAGCCTAAGTTTTCTGACATGAATTTTTCGGAAGCTCTCAGTGTTGAACAACACATATCTTTTGAAGTGAAATGATGTCCTGTTATTAACCCTTTACCTAACATGAAAAGCAGACGACACTACTAAAAAAAAATTCTTGAATAACTAATTTTTTTCATTTTTTGTCTCAAAAACACAGGTTATAACCCCTCGTTGGAACGATCTCGACCAGCTCGTTCCAACGAGGGGTCATAACCTATGTTTTTGAGACAAAAAATGAAAAGATAATGAAAATTAATTGGCGATTTTTGGCTGGTCAGTTTTGGCCGTTACGTTGGGTAAAGGGTTAACTGGACAATTTGCTCAATAATTCAGTTTAAACTAATCAATAGGCATGTAAAATTTCTAAAGTAGCATAAAAACAGTGATCGTATCGGAGAAGTTGAGATCGTCCTCTATTTGGCGGATCACATATGTGACGTTGTAGTCACGTAACACGGTGACGTCATGTTGGGTTACATTAGTTGCCAGGTGAGCAGCCGTGTTGAGACGTCGTCACCATGATGATATGTGGTGTCAGTTCGCATACGCAGAGCGTGTTGTTTGGGCGACACGCGTTTCCGTCGTCCATTTTGTTTACTGGAGGTAACATTCTTGGTTTCTACGGTGGCAAAACATCGGCTCCAAATCATCGAAATCGACCCACATGGGAGGTAACTCTGTATCGGTAGGTACAGATTACGGGAAATGAAAGTAATCTCTCAAGTGATTAAAAGACTTGGACAAGGGCAGGGGTCGAACCCAGAGATAGCTTGGACGAAATAAACTGTCAGGATAGTCAAAATAGCGTGTGTAATAGGTAGAAACCGAGGATTCTGAATGAATCCGAGTCAGCAAATGTACTCCAATTTAAAAGAACATTCCTTGAATACTATGTGTTACTTTTGTAAGAAGGAATCCTAGTCCGTTCGGTAGTTTTCGTGATTTGGGGTGATTGTCAGGACTATTTCAGTAATTAGACTTACTCCTATTCAATCGAGCACTCCCTCATACCATAATCCTGTTCTAATGTAAGCCATTGGGTGACAGCAACTGCGTGCTACCATAGAATCCAAGATGGCGGCCTCCATTAAACAAAATGGACGACCGAAACACGCGTCACCCAAATAACTCGCGCAGCGCATGCACACTAAGACCACGTATCACTGTGGGGATGGCGCCATAAGATGGACGCTCACGCGCGCTACATGACAACCAAACATGACGTAACTGGGGCACGTGACTATGACGTCACTTCATGGGTCCACCGCCAGGCCCATCTAACCTGGCACGTTCATCGCTCTCCTAATACTCTCCAGTAAACTTTCAGCTCGAGCACTACCAGGTTATGCCTTGTGGTCCATGAGATCAAAATTGTTCAGTGCTGCTTTTTCCTTTTCACGAAATGGAAAATAATTGTTGGATGGAAAATAACACGCAGCTTAAAAAATAATTTTTGGGTGGAAGTAACACTTTTAACAATCACGTGCTTTGGGGTTCTCGTGGACTTGATTTGATTAAATTCGTAATATACTCAGATAAATGTGAATAAACTTCATGCCAACATGACAAATAACGTTACATATTGTTTGCTTGGTTGTTTGTTGCTATTTATTTATTTATTTATTTGTTGGGGTTTGCCGACACTTTCAACAGCCTGGATCATCTCGTTTCGGACAGTTTTACGGGTGGTGACAGCCATGGAACAACGGCGAGCAAGTGTCAGACTCCCCAACACATTAACTCCGCCGTCAAGCAGGGTTAGCAATGGTTGAACGCAAGTGCACCATCGGCGGGCAGTCGGCCTTCGTTGACAGCACCAACGTGCCTCCGCGTGGGCAATCGGGATTAAGTGCCTTGCCCCATACCCAGCTTCCCACTTCAGCTGATTGGTTCAAGTGGGCGGTTATCTCCACTTATTGACTATCAGAAATTGTCAGCTTTTGTTTCACAGGTAATCGGCCAAGGTGCGAGAAAAGTAATCAGATTATACAGAATTTTAGACATCAAAGGAACAAAAGTCCAGACTTGTGTCTGATAGATATTTTTACCAGATAGTAGGCACAAGATCATGAATTGATGCGCTTCCCAGTCATCTGCCAAACCAGAAAGCGTACATATATGGTTTTTAAACATTTTAGCATGATTGCACTGGAGAAAACAGTACATTTTATAAATGACAGGGGAACAAAACTCAGGTGGTAAACTGGCAACATTCAACAATCACTATAAAGAAAATACATTGAACTTTCAGATGACCTACGCTTCCATAATATAACTTTTGAACATTTAATTTAATCTTATGAATTTTAAAACTTTCCCATCCCCTTAATGCTGATTTTCAATCCCCAAAACGACAATTTCAGGGGAGATAACCAGATAGCTTTTCCACTAAGTTGAAGATAAAAGCTGGACTTGAAGGACACAACGAGTTATCCCTGTTTGTTGCTTTCTCGTTCAGCACTATATGATTATATCGCGACTATAGAGCACACGTTTAAAATCACGTTTAGTCAACAGTTTATACGTGTGCTGCCAATATCAGAGGAACCGCACAACACACTTTGTTCGTTGGGCTCCATCATATTTTAAAAAACAGAACTGTTCTTGTTCCGGGTGGGTTCCATCGGGTAAAGGAATACGTATGGTCGCTGCAGAAAAGTAGTATTTCAATGTTTCTCCTGTCACCTTAGAATCGAAAATGTTACTTACAAACAGGGACGCCGGAGGCATGGGCGGGGGGGGGGGGGGTGCAGAGGAGGCAGCTGCCCCCATGCCTTTAGACCATGGGGGCGAGAGGGGGCAGACAATGCTCTTTCCGGGTTTGTCACTCAATTTTTCCAATGATTAATTCTCGAATTGGGGAGAATTGGGGCGGTTCCCCCCTCCCCGATGGCAGAGCGCACCTCCTCTCAGATGTCCGAATCCTGGGCCTTCGGCCTTCGAGACATGCGGGTTTCGGCATGGCATGGAGGGGCTGCTAGTGCTAGAAAATGCCTTTTTCTTGGGGTCTGACACCTTGCCCTGAAGTGCTTCCGACGCCCCTTCTTACAAAGTCACGTAACACATGACTACTGTTGATAGACCTGATTTCAGCAAAAGCGTAATGTATACCGAAAACTATGTGTTATGGATGATTATTTCATTGTTTGGATTTTAATGTTATTTCTTCATTACTGATTAAATTTTGTCGAGTTGTGTTGTCTTAACATAGACGGCGTTTGCATAGATAACGTTCAAATGTGGGTACCCTACGCCATTTCAAAATTAATAGCGGATGTGCCCACCCTGGGTTTCAGTCGCTGCTCTAACTCTCGTTACCATTGACCCCATCAAGTTGTTTATGGTCCTTTGTGGGATGTTATTCCACTCCCGAAGAAGGGCCTGTGTGAGCTGAGCGACGTTGTTTTGGGACGTTGACTCGCTTCCTGGCACTCCTCTCGAGCCCGTCCCACAAATGCTCGATCAAGGACAAATCTGGACTGTAGGGTGGCCAATCAAGAACTGGGACATTGGTTAGGTTGAGGAAGTCACGACAAACTCTAGTAACGTGCCGCCTCGCATTATCCTGCTGCAACGTATAGTTACGCGCATGGATCAGTGGAAGGGCGTGAGGCATGGGGACCTGATCCCGATATCTTATGGCTATAAGATTGCCCTGGATGACCACGAGAGGTGTTTTCACGCCATGAGAATTAAACACAAATCATAACAGACCCTCCCCCGAATCTGCTGTCGTTTTCCTTAACGCACGCGTCAGAATACCACTCACCTTGACGTAAATAGTAATGGCTTCGTCCATCTGACCTGTAAAGCGTGAACCAGGGGGCGCAGTGGTTCAGTAGGTAGAGGTTGTGTCCTTGGTCAAGACATTTCACCTCCCATTGCCCATGTGGGTCACGGTGGCGTTGTGTACTAAGGCGTACTACACGTCGATAGTGTACTTGTCTTCAATCAATGCTAATAAATAAATAAATAAAATAAAGCGTGAACAGAGACACGTCAGTGAATAACACGACTCCAATGGGCCAAGTGAAATCGATTTGATGCATGTGCACGCATCTATTGCAATCGACGTTGACGTCGCCTGGGTGTAAGTTGTGGATCAACGTAGTGATATCGTGGCTTTAAATTGAACTCCCACAACCGATTCCTAACTGTTCTTGGACACACTCGGCAACCATGAGTGCCTATAACCTTACTCGCCGTCTCCGTCGCCGTCTGAAATCGACGACGTAACGCGCGGACGTCCGCTCCTGGGATGGTGAGCTAATTTTCCTGTGGCTCTCAGACGCCCACCTAAATGAGCTATCGTTGACTCATGAGCCCCAAATTTCTGGGCGACGAAACCACGCGATTGGCCCTGCATAATTAGAGCAATAGCCCTACCCCTATCAACCCCGGACATTCACGGTATTTTGCCTTTCAATCGAGTTGAAATGAAATGTTGTGCAATCGATGTGTACTGTTCAAAACTTCGATTTGGTACGGTTTCATGCCCATAGCACGTGGGAGTACCCCGATGCACGTTTTGTCGAAACATCTGTTGAAAGCATGCAGCATCGCGTGTGGTCATGCTTGACTGAATTTTAACCAAAGCCTCTTTAGACAGTTCACAGAAGTAGCTATGTGTCAAACTTTACTACGTCAGTATACATTGTAAAAACAGGGCACATTACAAGCTTTGATTTTTGGATCAGCGAAATGGAAAAAGACGATTTTTATGCTTTCCCATATCAACAAATAAGACCGTATGGTGGTTGTGTTGACAGCGGGCGTGAGGGGACATGTGATGTCATCGTCTGCGGTGTCCGTGCGCATGCGCAGTGCTTGTAGTTAAGGTGACGCGCGATTCCGTCGTTTAACAAGGCGGGCGTATTCTGAGGGTGTGTTCGACTTAGTGTGAGAAAATAACCAAAATGAAATGGATATTTTTCCGATAATATTTTTCCGAAAAGTAGCAGGTAGTGCTATATGACTGAGAGGTCTCCAAAAAGTATGCTCGATTCTATAAGAGTACATCGAATTACCGAAAATGGTCTGATAAGTACCTAAATTACCGAAATGAACCCAAAAACTTTCTAGAAACTGGCCATCTTGGATGGCACGTGGTCAGTATGGGGTCGAGTGAAATGCAATACAGTGGGTGTGTGTTCCGATGGTGTGTTTGATTTAATTCGAGTATATTTGCTGGCTTTCTACCAATCTTGATCCATTCCTAATCCTGTTCCATCTGTGCTTCGCTACACCTAGCTGTCTCTGACCCTGTTCCGACCTCCGACCTCGGCCACGTCTTAGTAGTCCCAATCAGACTGCCTCATTTACCTAAGCCTTCAGATCTCGCAGTTTGTACGCTATTTTCTCCCTTTGATGTAGTAGATGTGGTTTCCTACTGGTCGAATGAGTTGAAGAGCAATGAAAGCAATTGCTCCTTGGAGTAAATGCTCTTACGATTCTTCGATTTATTTCGAAAAAATAGTTCTAAACAAATACTAGAAAGGGATTCTGTAAGTGGCATTCTGCAAACATTATCCCATAGGCTCCTATATAGCCCACGGCGTCTGCATCCTGTCTTCTGTCGCTATCAATGCCGCGATTTGCTCAAAGTACCTATCACTACACTAATGTTACAGATCCCGGTTCATATCAATTTCATACTTGGCTTCCACTGTCAACAGCAGGCGAATAAAGTATGCTTACTCTAATGACTCTTTGCATCACTGATCGGAAAGCTGTGCATGCATCACAGTTGGTAATACGATAGGGTACTGCGAACAGGCTGTGGAAAAACGTGGCAGATGATTTCGTCAAATGAGCTGAAAAGCAATTGCTTCTAGGGCTGGGAGTAAATGCTCTTGCGACTCTTCAACTCATTTCAGAATAAAGTGTGCCGATGTCTTTTCGATAGAAAGATCGAGGTTCAGCAAGCTGGTTGCCGAGGAACGTGGATGATGGCTTCGTCAGATAAACTAAACAGCAAAGAGAGCATAATTCTCTTACAAGTAAATGCTCTTACGACTCTTCGACTCGCCTTGGAAAGCGGAAGATCATAAAACATATACAGTGCACTATTGATGGCCCTTCACCGAAGAGCATAAAACATAGTGCACTATTGGCGGTCCATCACCAGAAAGAAGACTAAAACCAAGGCTCTACATACCACTCACGGGTGTATTCAATGAAGATGCCTTGGACTATGAACACTGGCCTGTTCCAACAAAGTGATTGTATACTGTGAACAATGTAATTTAAGAATGCAATTTTATCAGAATAAAAATGAATGGAATGTTATTTATTCTCATATCGTCTTTTTCAACTACTCTTTCAATTACCCGTATGTAGAAGCTACGGGCTTCTGTTGATGCGATCTTCTGAGAGAACATCACCTCGTGCCACCATTGCTCTTACCGCTCTTAAACTCGTTTGGCGACAAGGAGCATCTGTACAGTGATGGTGCCGTGAGGCGGTCGGGGACAACAGCCCCCTGACGGTGAGGTCTACCACCTCCCAACCCCCATCCAATAAACTGTCTCCTTTATTGTGGGCATGTCGGGGAATACCCTAGCCCCCTGTCGGGGAGCACATGTCCCATGTCTGGTAAATCCTGATGCCATCACTGCACCTATAGCGCACTCCTATGCTTCATGATCTTCCGATTTCCCAGAATCCAAAGAGCATTTAATCCAAGGAGAACATTCTCTCTGTGTGCTTTAGCTCATCTAACGAAACCACCATTCACGTTTCTTGGTAGCTTTCTTACAGCACCCCTGCCTTACCACGGACTGGACGTCGGCATTTCTTTTTCGAGATAAGTGGAAGAGTTGCAAGAGCATCTACTCCGAGGAGTAATTGCTCTCGCAACACTTTATCTTACAACCGACTAGGATGTCCACATACCTTTCCGATCATTGATGTCAGGAGTCATTTGAGCATGGAGTTTATATTCAACAGCGACAAGTGTGATAGTGATATGAAGCGAGATCCGTAGCGGTAGAAGTGCAGTGATCGGGAAAGGAGAATGGGTATAAAAAGTCATCAGTTATTTTGAAGCATAGAGAATACTGCATGCAGAAACCATTTCATAGAATCCCTTTCTAGTATTGGACTGCAGAATCTTTTTTTTTTCCAAAATGAGTCGAAGAGTCGTAAGAGCATGTACCACAAGGCGCATTTCCTCTGTTGCTCTTCAGCTCATTCGACTACTTAGATACCACGTTTATCACCAAAAGGAGACAACTGCGTATTAATAGACAGTTGGCGTGGCATAGGTAAATGGAGCAATCTGATCAGATCGCCGGGTCTACAGAGACTTTGTCGAGGGCAGAGGTCAGAACAGGGTCAGAGTAGCCAGGAATACTATGAATAGAAAGAGTATGGTTTTGTGTGATATGTAGAAGACGGGGATTCTATTAGAATTCAAGTAAGCAAAATATTTGCGTTTGCTCGACCACCCCCCTCCACGCTCGCTATATTAGATATCACTTCACCCCACATTAACCACCTGCTATCGAATATTGTGGTTTCTATAAGGTTTGGGGGTCCGTTTCGGTAATTTTAAGTAGTTATGTAGTCGTTTTCGCTAGTTCGATATACTCTTACTATTACTGTCTATCTATTTCTTCTGGTACATGCCCCTTACGGTTATTATGACCAGTGTGAATCTGTGCAGAAGTGGAGCAAAGTTTGAGGGGGGAACAGTGCGAAAGGAGAGTAAAAGTTAAAAGCAATGTTACAGATATGCAGGGCTCAAAATAAGCGGTGTCGCGTCGCTTTTTGCTATGCAACACTTGCAAAAAGCTACACAATGTTCAATTATGTATAGCATTTTGCAGTACAAGATAATCAACTGCAGCCTATTAGGCTGCAGTTGATTATCTTGTATCGCAAAATGTAAATGAAAATTTGCAAACAAATTTGAAAAATAGTTCACTGATGCTTTCCTTCTGATTGTGGAACATTCCAGGCATAACTCAGATTAACTCTCCATCAAACACCGTTAGCGACTTCATTGGTAAGATGAATTCTATTGGTTTAAATTCTTCATATTTTTACAACATTTTGCATAAAATGTCCATTAAAAATAACTTCAAACCCATCAAATTAAAAATCCCAACTTCCATTTTGAGAACTCTATTAAACAACCAAGACGCCACTTGAAAATATCCAAGTCCATGCAACCCTAAAAGGTAGTTCAGTTTAAAAAAAAACATAGTAAATGTTTATGTGTTGCAGATCATTTGGAAATGCCCAGAAATGGATGGAAACTATTCTATCTTCTTAGAAGAATTCAATACAAAACAGGATAACATAACTCTGGTATACAAAAATAGCTATGTAATTTTTACAAAATGCTATTCATTTTTTGGAAATGTGTAGCATTTTGCTACTCAAAGAAAAAAAGTTATTTTGAGCAGTGCAGATATATAGAATAAAAGCATATTAAAAACACAATAAAACATAAGATAATGATAATAGATGGTCTACTCTCTGTCTGAAGATATCAGTGTCAGAGAGCTGAGATCAGACGGGACCTTGTTCCAAAGACTTGCAGTGCATGGGAAGAAAGAATATTCAAGCCAGTCAGCACCCGCACGCGTGCGTCGCTGTGTTTCGCCGGGTGTTGCTATTCTTTGTAATTCGGCAACAATTCACAAGATAGGTCGTAATCTAAATAGCAATTTTGTTTTTTTAAATTTTGTGGAACAGGCATAATTTTGAAACATTTCTTCTGTGCTCCAGTGTCTTAACCCTTTACCCAATGCAGACGATATCAAAATTTATTATTTTAAATATCATTTTTTTAAATTTTTCAAAATATTTCCACAAAACCATATCATGTGGCCCCCTCGTTGGAACTGATATGGTTTTGTTGAAATTTTTTGAAAAATAATATTTTTTCAACTGCTGAATTTGCATATTACGCGGGCGGATGCGGCCGATTCGTTGGGTAAAGGGTTAACATCTAATGTTTGTTCCAATTTTGTGACACTGGAGCACCGGGAGTAGTCATTGGGAAACCATTTGAGAGCCCTGTATTAATTGGACCATCTCAATTTTATGAATGTTTGTCTTTGTATAGATCGACCACACTAGTAGTGGTGTAGGTACCCGATCTTGCCTTATTACCCGGAGCTTTGGGGGTGCAACTAGTGTTAAATTCCCATAGGAACCGGAGCCGTTTGGGGTGCAACTTTGGGGGTGCAAAAGTACGGCCCCATATATCTAGATCTGGTAAATGGTGTACGTACTGCATATATAGTATGCTATGGTATGTATAGTGATATATGTACGCATGGGGCTATAGGTATATATTATGGGTAAGTGGTGGAAAGATGATGGGAAAATTGGGTTTTCTTGAAGGTTTTTTTCCGCGAAACGGTTGACGTTGCTATTGACGTCGTGACGTCATGATGCGCACGCGACGTCATAGAGATGTTGACCACTGTTATTGTCCAGTATACAATCTGACATAACGTTATTCGGGTCAGTGGATGTCGGGCTTCAGGTCTTTAGACCATGGGGGCGAGAGGGGGCAGTCAATGCCCTTTCCAGGTTTGTCACTCAATTTTCTCCAATGATTAATTCTCGAATTGGGGAGAATTGGGGCGGTCCCCCCCCCCCCCCCGATGGCAGAGCGCACCTCCTCTCAGATGTCCGCATCCTGGGTCTTCGGCCTTCGAGACAAGCGGGTTTCGGCATGGCATGGAGCGGCTGCTAGTGCTAGTAAATGCCTTTTTCTTGGGGTCTGACACCTTGCCCTGAAGTGCTTCCGACGCCCTTTCTTACAACATGACTACTGTTGATAGACCTGATTTCAGCAAAAGCGTAATGTATACCGAAAACTATGTTGCTAAAGAGTTTTTTCAGTGGTAAATATTTCAAATGTGTTATGGATGATTATTTCATTGTTTGAATTTTGGTGTTATTTCTTCATTACTGATTAAATTTTGACGAGTTGTGTTGTCTTAACATAGACGGCGTTTGCATAGATAACGTTCAAATGTGGGTACCCTACGCCATTTCAAAATCAATAGCGGATGTGCCCACCCTGGGTTTCAGTCGCTGCTCTAACTCTCGTTACCATTGACCCCAATAAGTTGTTTATGGTCCATTGTGGGATGTTATTCCACTCCCGAAGAAGGGCCTGTGTGAGCTGAGCGACGTTGTTTTGGGACGTTGACTCGCTTCCTGGCACTCCTGTCGAGCCCGTCCCACAAATGCTCGATCAAGGACAAATCTGGACTGTAGGGTGGCCAATCGAGAACTGGGACATTGGTTAGGTTGAGGAAGTCACGACAAACTCTAGCAACGTGCCGCCTCGCATTATCCTGCTGCAACGTATAGTTACGCGCATGGATCAGTGGAAGGACGTGAGGCATGGGGACCTGATCCCGATATCTTATGACTATAAGATTGCCCTGGATGACCACGAGAGGTGTTTTCACGCCATGAGAATTAAACACAAATCATAACAGACCCTCCCCCGAATCTGCTGTCGTTTTCCTTAACGCACGCGTCAGAATACCACTCACCTTGACGTAAATAGTAATGGCTTCGTCCATCTGACCTGTAAAGCGTGAACCAGGGGGCGCAGTGGTTCAGTAGGTAGAGGTTGTGTCCTTGGTCAAGACATTTCACCCCCCCCCCCCCCCCCCCCCCCCATTGCCCATGTGGGGGCACGGTGGCGTTGTGTACTAAGGCGTACTACACGTCGATAGTGTACTTGTCTTCAATCAATGCTAATAAATAAATAAATAAATAAATAAATAAATAAATAAATAAATAAATAAATAAATAAATAAATAAATAAAGCGTGAACAGAGACACGTCAGTGAATAACACGACTCCAATGGGCCAAGTGAAATCGATTTGATGCATGTGCACGCATCTATTGCAATCGACGTTGACGTCGCCTGGGTGTAAGTTGTGGATCAACGTAGTGATATCGTGGCTTTAAATTGAACTCCCACAACCGATTCCTAACTGTTCTTGGACACACTCGGCAACCATGAGTGCCTATAACCTTACTCGCCGTCTCCGTCGCCGTCTGAAATCGGCGACGTAACGCGCGGACGTCCGCTCCTGGGATGGTGAGCTAATTTCCCTGTGGCTCTCAGGCCTAAATGAGCTATCGTTGACTCATGAGCCCCAAATTTCTGGGCGACGAAACCATGCGATTGGCCCTGCATAATTAGAGCAATAGCCCTACCCCTATCAACTCCGGACATTCGCGGTATTTTGCCTTTCAATCGAGTTGAAATGAAATGTTGTGCAATCGATGTGTACAGTTCAAAACTTCGATTTGGTACGGTTTCATGCCCATAGCACGTGGGAGTACCCCGATGCACGTTTTGTCGAAACATCTGTTGAAAGCATGCAGCATCGCATGTGGTCATGCTTGACTGAATTTTAACCAAAGCCTCTTTAGACAGTTCACCGAAGTAGCTATGTGTCAAACTTTACTACGTCAGTATACATTGTAAAAACAGGGCACATTGCAAGCTTTGATTTTTGGATCAGCGAAATGGAAAAAGACGATTTTTATGCTTTCCCATATCAACAAATAAGACCGTATGGTGGTTGTGTTGACAGCGGGCGTGAGGGGACATGTGATGTCATCGTCTGCGATGTCCGTGCGCATGCGCAGTGCTTGTAGTTAAGGTGACGCGCGATTCCGTCGTCTAACAAGGCGGGCGTATTCTGAGGGTGTGTTCGACTTAGTGTACTTAGTGTGAGAAAATAACCAAAATGAAATGGATATTTTTCCGAGAATATTTTTCCGAAAAGTAGCAGGTAGTGCTATATGACTGAGAGGTCTCCAAAAAGTATGCTCGATTCTATAAGAGTACATCGAAGTACCGAAAATGGTCTGATAAGTACCTAAATTACCGAAATGAACCCAAAAACTTTCTAGAAACTGGCCATCTTGGATGGCACGTGGTCAGTATGGGGTCGAGTGAAATACAATACAGTGGGGGGGGGGGGGGGGTGTTCCGATGGTGTGTTTGATTTAATTCGAGTATATTTATTGGCTTTCTACCAATCTTGATCCATTCCTAATCCTGTTCCATCTGTGCTTCGCTACACCTAGCTGTCTCTGACCCTGTTCCGACCTCCGCCCTCGGCCACGTCTTAGCAGTCTCAATCAGACTGCCTCATTTACCTAAGCCTTCAGATCTCGCAGTTGTACGCTATTTTCTCCCTTTGATGCAGTAGGTGTGCTTTCCTACTGGTCGAATGAGTTGAAGAGCAATGAAAGCAATTGCTCCTTGGAGTAAATGCTTTTACGATTCTTCGATTTATTTCGAAAAAGTAGTTCTAAACAAATACTAGAAAGGGATTCTGTAAGTGGCATTCTGCAAACATTATCCCATAGGCTCCTATATAGCTCACGGCGTCTGCATCCTGTCTTCTGTCGCTACCAATGCCGCGATTTGCACAAAGTACCTATCACTACACTAATGTTACAGATCCCGGTTCATATCAATTTCATACTTGGCTTCCACTGTCAACAGCAGGCGAATAAAGTATGCTTACTCTAATGACTCTTTGCATCACTGATCGGAAAGCTGTGCATGCATCACAGTTGGTAATACGATAGGGTACTGCGAACAGGCTGTGGAAAAACGTGGCAGATGATTTCGTCAAATGAGCTGAAAAGCAATTGCTTCTAGGGCTGGGAGTAAATATTCTTACTCATTTCAGAATAAAGTGTGCCGATGTCTTTTCGATAGAAAGATCGAGGTTCAGCAAGCTGGTTGCCGAGGAACGTGGATGATGGCTTCGTCAGATAAACTAAACAGCAAAGAGAGCGTAATTCTCTTACAAGTAAATGCTCTTACGACTCATCGACTCGCCTTGGAAAGCGGAAGATCATAAAACATATACAGTGCACTATTGATGGCCCTTCACCGAAGAGCATAAAACATAGTGCACTATTGGCGGTCCATCACCAGAAAGAAGACTAAAATCAAGGCTCTACATACCACTCACGGGTGTATTCAATGAAGATGCCTTGGACTATGAACACTGGCCTGTTCCAACAAAGTGATTGTATACTGTGAACAATGTAATTTAAGAATGCAATTTTATCAGAATAAAAATGAATGGAATGTTATTTTTTCTCGTATCATCTTCTTCAACTACTCTTTCAATTACCCGTATGTAGAAGCTACAGGCTTCTGCTGATGCGATCTTCTGAAAGAACATCATCTCGTGCCACCATTGGTCTTACCGCTCTTAAACTCGTTTGGCGACAAGGAGCATCAGAACAGTGATGGTGCCGTGAGGCGGTCGGGGGCAACAGCCCCCTGACGGTGAGGTCTACCACCTCCCAACCCCCGTCCAATAAACTGTCTCCTTTATTGTGGGCCTGTCGGGGAATACCCTAGCCCCCTGTCGGGGAGCACATGTCCCATGTCTGGTAAATCCTGATGTCATCACTGCACCTATAGCGCACTCCTAAGTTTTATGATCTTCCGATTTCCCAGAATCCAAAGAGCATTTAATCCAAGGAGAACATTCTCTCTGTGTGCTTTAGCTCATTTAACGAAACCACCATTCACGTTTCTTGGTAGCTTTCTTACAGCACCCCTGCCTTACCACGGACTGGACGTCGGCATTTCTTTTTCGAGATAAGTAGAAGAGTTGCAAGAGCATCTACTCCGAGGAGTAATTGCTCTCGCAACACTATATCTTACAACCGACTAGGATGTCCACATACCTTTCCGATCATTGATGTCAGGAGTCATTTGAGCATGGAGTTTATATTCAACAGCGACAAGTGTGATAGTGATATGAAGCGAGATCCGTAGCGGTAGAAGTGCAGTGATCGGGAAAGGAGAATGGGTATAAAAAGTCATCAGTTATTTTGAAGCATAGAGAATACTGCATGCAGAAACCATTTCATAGAATCCCTTTCTAGTATTGGACTGCAGAATCTTTTTTTTCCGAAATGAGTCGAAGAGTAGTAAGAGCATGTACCACAAGGCGCATTTCCTCTGTTGCTCTTCAGCTCATTCGACTTTTTAGATACCACGTTTATCACCAAAAGGAGACAACTGCGTATTAACAGACAGTTGGCGTGGCATAGGTAAATGGAGCAATCTGATCAGGTCGCCGGGTCTAACTGTGTCGAGAGCATTGGTCAGAACAGGGTCAGAGTAGCTAGGAATACTATGAATAGAAAGAATATGGTTTTGTGTGATAGGTAGAAGACGGGGATTCTGTTAGAATTCAAGTAAGCAAAATATTTGCGTTTACTCGACCACCTCCCCCACCCCTCACCCTCCACGCTCGCTATATTAGATGTCACTTCACCCCACAGTAACCACCTGCTATCGAATATTGTGGTTTCTATAAGGTTTCGGTAATTTTAAGTAGTTGTGTAGTCGTTTTCGCTAATTCGATATACTCTTACTATTACTATCTATCTATTTCTTCTGGTACATGCCCCTTACGGTTACTATGACCAGTGTGAATCTGTGCAGAAGTGGAGCAAAGTTTGAGGGGGGAACAGTGCGAAAGGAGAGTAAAAGTTAAAAGCAATGTTACAGATATGCAGGGCTCAAAATAAGCGGTGTCGCGTCGCTTTTTGCTATGCAAAACTTTCAAAAAGCTACACAATGTTCAATTATGTATAGCATTTTGCAGTACAAGATAATCAACTGCAGCCTATTGGGCTGCAGTTGATTATCTTGTATCGCAAAATGTAAATGAAAATTTGCAAACAAATTTGAAAACTAGTTCGCTGATGCTTTCCTTCTGATTGTGGAACATTCCAGGCATAACTCAGATTAACTCTCCATCAAACATCATTAGTGACTTCATTGGTAAGATGAATTCTATTGGTTTACATTCTTCATGTTTTTACAACATTTTGCATAAAATGTCCATTAAAAATAACTTCAAGCCCATCAAATTAAAATCCCAACTTCCATTTTGAGAACTCTATTAAACAACCAAGACGCCACTTGAAAATATCCAAGTCCATGCAACCCTTAAAGGTAGTTCAGTTTTAAAAAAAACATAGTAAATGTTTATGTGTTGCAGATCATTTGGAAATGCCCAGAAATGGATGGAAACTATTCTATCTACTTAGAAGAATTCAATACAAAACAGGATAACATAACTCTGGTATACAAAAATAGCTATGTAATTTTTACAAAATGCTATTCATTTTTTGGAAATGTGTAGCATTTTGCTACGCAAAGAAAAAAAGTTATTTTGAGCAGTGCAGATGTATAGAATAAAAGCATATTAAAAACACAATAAAACATAAGATAATGATAATAGATGGTCTACTCTCTGTCTGAAGATATCAGTGTCAGAGATCTGAGATCAGACGGGACCTTGTTCCAAAGACTTGCAGTGCATGGGAAGAAAGAATATTCAAGCCAGTCAGCACCCGCACGCGTGCGTCGGTGTGTTTCGCCGGGTGTTGCTATTCTTTGTAATTCGGCAACAATTCACAAGATAGGTCGTAATCTAAACAGCAATTTTGTTTTTTTTAATTTTGTGGAACAGGCATAATTTTGAAACATTTCTTCTGTGCTCTAGTGTCTTAACCCTTTGCCCAATGCAGACGATATCAAAATTTATTATTTTAAATATCATTTTTTTAAATTTTTCAAAATATTTCCACAAAACCATATCATGTGGCCCCCTCGTTGGAACTGATATGGTTTTGTTGAAATTTTTTGAAAAATAAAAATTTTTCAACTGCTGAATTTGCATATTACGCGGGCGGATGCGGTCGATTCGTTGGATAAAGGGTTAACATCTAATGTTTGTTCCAATTTTGACACTGGAGCACCGGGAGTAGTCACTGGGAAACCATTTGAGAGCCCTGTATTAATTGGACCATCTCAATTTTATGAATGTTTGTCTTGGTATAGATCGACCACACTGATGCTGCATATTCCAATTTGGGTCTTATGATTGCCATATGAGCTGTTTTTTTTTGTTTTGATGTTACGTTTTAAGAAGCCAAGTGTTTGATTTGCGCTCTATGTAATACGGCCTATATGGTTATTAAAAGAGAGAAGATTGTGTGTTTTGTCAACTCCAAGATACCGTACGCAATTTACATGTTCGAATGTGTCCATGCAGAGTGTAATCAAATTTAACTTTTTTCCGCTTCTTAGATATGCTGATGACTTGGCACTTTCCAGGGTTAAATGATATGTCCCAAAGATGTTCCCATTTTTCTAATTTATTAATATCCTCTTGAAGTGTTATGCAACTCGTCGTTGGAGTCGTTGGTGGTAAGATATACTGCAGTGTCATCAGCGAACAGTCTTACTTGCGAGGCCATGCTGTTTGGAAGGTCGTTTATTTCAGGAACATCAAGGGGGGGGGGGGGGGGATAAGACACATCCCTGGGGCACCCTCGATGTTACTGTTTCCTCGCTTCATGCACGTCCTTCCAAAAAACGACTGTCTGGGTCCTGTTATTTAGAATGCCTTTATCCAAACCAGTGTTCCCCCTTGATACCATATTCATGTATTTCGAAGAGAAGTTTTGGATGACTGACTTTATCAAAAGCTTTGCTGCAGTCTAGCAGGGTGGAGTCTGTTTGATCACCTTTATCTGTATCTATACATATACGTCCAAGGGTCCTAAGAAGCGGCAAAGCCACGTGATGTAATTGAAACAGTTTTTTTCGTTCAAGTGGTTCCAATCTATCACCCGCAGCAAGGCTCCTCGCTAGCTCAGGATAATTGAGCACAACGTTTGAAGAATAGGTAACGTGACCTCATAACAACACGTGCCACCATAGAGACCATTGTGGCGATCCCCAGTAAACAAAAAGGATGAAGGAAAATTAGGAAACACGTGTCACCTTAACAACACATCTGCACACGTACACCGACATCACGTAATTGTAGTCATTCTGATAACGTTACAACATTGCCGCACAAGCACTATACTATGACAACCCACACCACAATGCACCGCGGTATGGCGCACTTTTGAGACCCCCCCCCCCCCTCCCCCACGCCCCCAATACGCACGTCAGGGATAATCCGTCTCTATTCTAATCCATCCATCTTTTTCAAATTAAAACAAAAATCGAATAATAAATCACATGTTCGTCATATTCGCCGCAGTAATCATTATTTGATATTTCAGAAACCTCATAAACAAATTTTATAAACATTATGCACTGCAGACTGCAAGGGTGTTACTAAATAACGAAAACAAACGAACACGAACGAAAACAAGTAAAAAATGGCAAAAATATAGGCCAATAAAAGTTTAACCCTTTACCCAACGCAGACGATATCAAAATTTATTATTTTAAATATCAGTTTTTTAAAATTTTTCAAAAAAATTCAACAAAACCATATCATGTGACCCCTCATTGGAACGAGCTCAATGAGCTCGTTCCAATGAAGGGACACATGATATGGATTTGTTGAAATATTTTGAAAAAGTTAATTTTTTCAACTGCTCAATTTGCATATTACGCGGGCGGATGCGGGCGATTCGTTAGGTAAAGGGTTAAAAGGGGTAGAAGATGTGTGTACGGGTATGTTTTACTAATGTGCTAATTTTTATCCACTTTTGATGAGTATTTTGGTCATCAAGAGGATTTAAAATGCGTTGGACTTGCGTTCGTTAATTTGTCGCAGTTGACCTGCCCAACTGAATAACGAAAACAAGAAACGACAGAGGATAATTAATTAGCTGTCAATATTGAATCGGATTAGCGCTTGCATAAATGGCTGGTTTGAAATTTTGTCTCGTTTATATTTTTTATATTTATTACTACTTGCATGGCAATTCCAATCACCAATTTACCCGGGCTTTGGACCGGGATGTCAACACAAAGGTAACATGGCTGGTTTAAAATTGTATTTTTATTTTCATTTTTTTTCCGTTTCCACACTCCTCAGTTAATAATTCTGGTGTTTTTACAGAACGTGAAGAAATTCACCTGTACTTTAATTATTTATTCAGTACAGCTACAGTCCTTTCCTGCTTTAGGTCGACCCATAGTTGGAAAGTTGCCCGGCATCGGATTAGACCGTCTTATGCCTGCAAGTACCAAAATATAACCATTCATAGGTCTATACCAGACGACGAAGGCAGAAGAAAATGTACCCGTGCTTTGCTTATTCATTTAATACAGACGCAGTCCTTTCCCGCCTTAGTTGGCAAGTTGCCCTTCATTGGATTAGACTGTCTTATAACTACAAGCACCAAGACCGCGAAGGTTTTTACTCGCCTTTTTGGGGAATCTTCTGGTCGAGACGAGGGGAGGGGCAGGCTCTTTGTTAAGGCCTGCCCCTCCCTCTATCTCGACCGGATGATTCCTAAAAAGGGCGAGTGGAAACGGGACAGCCGTGACCCTCGGCCAAGAAAAGCGGTCTGCGCCGACTCAACTAAAATCTCTATAATTTAACCAACTCAACTAAAACACTAAAAATCAAACGTCTTAAAATATGAAATTCAGCAAGATCCAACACCCGTGAACCGACAATATTGGTAAAGGGAAGGTGAACTAACAGGCAGTAATAACGGCTAAAGCTGTGACCTTCTACCATGAAAGGCTGTCTTCACCAACTCAACTAAAACACTAAAAATCAAACGTCTTAGAGTATGAAATTCAGCAAGATCCAACACCCGTGAACCGACAATATTGGTAAAGGGAAGGTGAACTAACAGGCAGTGATAACGGCTAAAGCTGTGACCTTCTACCAGGAAGGGCTGTCTTCACCAACTCAACTAAAACACTATAAATCAAACGTCTTAAAATAAGAAATTCAGCAAGATCCAACACCCGTGAACCGACAATATTGGTAAAGGGAAGGTGAATAAACAGGCAGTAATAACGGCTCTGTTGGAACCTTCTACCAGTAAGGACTGTCTTCACCGACTCAGCTAAAACCACAAATAACTCAGCGCCAAAAAATAATCAAAACTGGTAAGAGGAAAATGGTAAATCTCAAACTTTTTCATTATTCTTTATATATCAAACTAATTCTGCCTTCCTCTTTTAGCAGGTACACAGAGATGCTTTCTTTTTAATGACCAGCACCCCTACAACCGCTATGGAAACTATAACAGTTATGGAATACAGTAACCGCTATGGAGTCTGAACATCCTCCGCTCCATCCCTAGAAGTGGTCATCCACTTCAAGGGAGGTGAGCGTTGGTCCTGCGCCCCGCCTCTTCCCCTTTTTGTAAGCGTCTGTAGAGACCACCCTTGACCCATCCAAATAGGTTACAATGCAGGCCTGCCTCCGAACCAGGGAAGTCCGGGTCTTTCTTTCTTTGGGTGGTCCCCGAAAGGAGTGGCCGTTGTTGCTGTCGTCCTCCAGAACGCATCCAACTGAACAACCAGAACTAATCAAAGAGCCTGAGGCAGACTCTACTTGCCAATGATGGCTTACCATCTAACTATCGCTCCACGACTCAACTAGAAGTGGCAGATTATACTTGCCCGAAAAACGCTACAGCACCCTCGGGGAGAGGTAGCAGCTTTGTGAGAGGACCCCCCCCCCCCCCTCGCTCTGATCCTCACCCGGGGGTTCAGTCAACTACCCGGAAAAGTCAACCCAACACCACTGATCTTCTAGCCTGGTACATCTACCGAGTACTCCAATCCTTTTCCTCCTCCACCACGCCCTGACATGCTGCTACCAAATATTATACAATCACTAAGGGTTGAAGGGGGCTTGTCTCGTGTCGTCCCTGCGCGCCTTCGGCGCGCGAAACCATTCTTCTACGGATTGTCTCGTTTATATTTTATATATTTATTACTACTTGCATGACAATTCTGATCACCAATTTACCCGGGCTTTGGACCGGCATGTCAACACAGTGGTAACATGGCTGGTTTAAAATTGTCTTTTTATTTTCATTTTTTTCCGTTTCCACACTCCTCGGTTAATAATTCTGGTGTTTTTACAGAACTTGAAGAAATTTACCTGTACTTTAATTATTCATTCAGTACAGCTGCAGTCCTTTCCTGCCTAAGGTCGACCCATAGTTGGGAAGTTGCCCGTCATCGGATTAGACCGTCTCATGCCTGCAAGTACCAAAAAATAACCATTCATAGGTCTATACCAGACCACGAAGATAGAAGAAAATGTACCCGTGCTTTAATTATTCATTTAATACAGACGCAGTCCTTTCCCGCCTTAGTTGGGAAGTTGCCCGTCATTGGATTAGACTGTCTTATACCTCCAAGCACCAATTATTAACGGGTCCGTGAAGTCAGCAAGCAGTTAGCAATTCGAAATGTGAAGTCAGAAAGCAGTTAGCAATTCGAAATGTGAAGTCAGAAAGCAGTTAGCGATTCGAAATGTGAAGTCAGAAAGCAGTTATCAATTCAAAATGTCAAGTCACGGATATTAGATGTGTCTTGACGATTCGCCCAGAGGACGTTTCGTACCTAGACATTTCGTACCGACAATACTTTTTGTAAACCTGAGAAGGCCTGTGAGACAGAGAGATTTGCCTTCCCCGTTTGTTCTTTCAATATTCAGAAAAAAAGTCAGTAAGCAGTTAGCAATTCAGAATGTCAAGTCAGAAAGCAGTTAGCAATTCGAAATGTGAACTCAGAAAGCAGTTAGCAATTCGAAGTGTGAAGTCAGAAAGCAGTTAGCAATTCAAAATGTCAAGTCACGGATATTAGATGTTTCTTGACGTTCCGACCAGAGGACGTTTCGTACAAAGAAATTTCGTACTGACAATACTTTTTCTGTGTACGTGATTTGCCTTCCTTCTTTTGTACCTAGGATGTTTCGCACCCAGGACGTTATCCACGATGAAGTGAGCAAGCTGTCCGGGAATATGTTTTGTTAACCAGCACCTGCCGCTTACCTCGTTGCTTCTGTCGGTCCTAAAAACCAGTAAGCAGTTGTCAGTTAGCGAATTAGAATGTGAAGTCAACGAGCAGTTCGCAATCTGAAATATGATGTCAACAAGCAGTTAGCGGATAGTAATTCGAGATGTGAAGTCATCAAGACGTTCACAGTTAGCAATTCGAAATGTCGTAGATATTGAATGCTTCAAGACATTTCACTCACAAGGCGTTTCGTAAATTTGTGATCAATCCGGATCCGAATATGTGGTCGTTTCATGCAGGAGATTGGACGTTGTTTACCCATATGTTGGTAGGAGGGGGGGGGGGGGGGGGGGGGGTGTACAAAATGTTGAAAACATGGCACACGAAAGGTACAGATCACTGAGTATGAATTTCCAAAGATGAAATGGAATAAAATCGGTAATCGGAAAGGTTGTACGGATTACGAGCCTACTCTTTTCCCAGCAAAGTGGGGAAAAGCTCGTAGAAATATCCCTGAATAAACCTGCCAAGGTTAAAGTAACTGTTTACTGTCACAATAAAACCACACAAGCATGGATATCGTCAAAACCGGCTCGCCAAGCCATTTCTGATGATATCCATGTTTCTATGGTTTAAATGGAATATGTCATTGAAACACTGAGAATCTGAGGGAAATAAGAAAAGTTACCACACTGTCTGCATTCCAGTCGCGGATCGTTTGAGGTACATATGAATATTTATAAGTGCTAGTGTTGCACGTAATTAGTTTTACCAATTCAGAGTTAGTGTGGCGTTATCTACATTTGTTCAATTTCAGTATTTTGTGGGATGGAATGGCTACCAGGTCGTACATAACATAGTAAAATAAAATCAACCCGCTGGTCTCGACGACGCTCCTGTGGTGGTTTCCAGTTGAGGTATTTTATCAGGCTTGAGACACCACTCCTCTAATGTATTGGTTATAAACGAATCTCACTATCCGTCGCTGAACACATTCAGTTCTATTGATATCGTTTTATAGGTATGAGTTGTCCTAGAGTCTTGGACTTGCTTTAAAATGTGGTTATTTAGTGTATGGTTGTATGCTGATGGCTCTTTTTTCCTGCTGATTGACAAAAAATAACATTTTGGTTGAATTTTATCCCCAAATTGTTCGCCCATTTTGTTAGTGATTTCAGATCCATTTGAAGTTCAAGATGATCTTAGAATGATTTTATTTGCCGATATACTAGCAGGCAATCGTCCGCGAATATTCGTACTTGTGACGTAATACCTCAGGGTAGATTGTTTATGTAAGATTACTGAAGTAGACCAACGTCGAGCTCGGTTAATTAGTCTGTGGATGGGCGACCATTTACAAATTAATTCGGATTTCCGCGCTGTGTCCTTGGACAAGACACTTCATCACGATTGCCCACATGAGGGCACGGTGACGCCGTATGTTGAGACGTTCTGCATTTCGAGGTGCACATTTTCAACCAATCTTACTCTGTGCTGCTTAGTGCGTAGTACTAATATGCGGTGCATAGAATGGTCTGATGTTATGGCGTTGAGAGCTAGCGCAGGTGCTCGTCGTTGTTCGATGGTTCTCCCTGGGTAGTCTGGCCTTCTCCGCCAATAAACATGTCAACAACACAACATGACCCTGGCTGTTAAAGTGTCTTTGAATACCAATCAATGAATAGGAAAAAAATCGTTCATGTAGCACAAAAATAGTGAAGGTCCAAGAACTGTCTCTTGTAGGACTCCAAATTCAACTCGGCAAGAAGATGAGGTCACCCTTCAACAATCCCTCTATGTGCCCGTTCCATGGGGAAAAAGAACCAGTTCAGGATCTTACCACGTATGCCATAATTGTCATGGAGAAGTTTTAGATGGGGAGCCGTGTCGAAAGCTTTAATAGAGTACAAAATTGCCATTATTACATCTATTTGTTATTGTTGTTGTTTTTGTCATTCATTTTCACATCGAAGATGGTGATGATTATTTAGCTTTCGCAAGAGTTGCCGTTTCTGTAACTGTGTTGTAGTGAAATGGGGATGCTGTACTTTTCGAGATGATCAAAGATATGGCGACAAATGGTATGTCGTAATGTTTTACAACAAACATTTGTAAATGATACCGGTGAATAATCGCTTTCCTCGTGGGGATTTCCTTTCGTGAATTTTGGTGAAATCTTGGCAATCGTCTAGTCCGAGGGCAGGGTGTGGGTGGAAAGACCCTCTCCTGAAGATATGATGAACAGCGGGAGCCGATTCCTTAAAAACACTGCCGAAGAATGTGGTTAAGAATATTGTCCTGGCCGCCGGCTTTTTTAACATTGAATTTATTCAGTAGTTTTTTAACACCCCAGGTTATAATTTAGATATGTGTGGAAAATGAATTTTATTTAATTTTGGTTGAGATGAGTTTGGAAATTCTCTTAAAAACACAGTTTTGAAGTGAACCTTCTTACGTCCAATTCTTTACTCGGGGAAGTGAAGAAAAGCTGCTATAAATGGCTCCAAATAAACCCCCGAAGTCTGCACTCGGCAGTAATTGTTTACTACCCCAATGAAAATGCACAAACATGGATATCGCCAGAATTTGGTCGCCAAGCCATTTCTAATGCTATTCAGGTTTGTATGGTTTTATTGAAATATGTCGTTTAAACATTCATAAGTTGAAGAAATAGAACAGAAAAATTCAACTTTTGTCAAAGATGTGTCAGGTATAGTCTCCGGTGGGGTTCGACACATTTTTTTCGTAAAATTTCAAAAGTAGTTGGATGGGAACGAGAACCCGCTGAGTTGTCGCTTTTTGTGAACCTGAGAGGCACTGTTGGATGGAGTGACTTGCCTACCTCACTCACTTCTGTCGATACTCAGAAAAAAGTCAGTGAGCAGTTAGCAATTCAGAATGTGAAGGCAGCTAGCAGTTTGCAATTCAAAATGTGGAGTCGGCAAGCAGTTAGCAATCGAGCTGTGAAGTCATCAAGGCGTTTAACTCTTTACCCAACGTAACGGCCAAAACCGTCCAGCGCTATTCTCAAAAATCGCCAATTAATTTTCAAAATATTTTCATTTTTTGTCACAAAAACATAGGTTATGACCCCTCGTTGGAACGAGCTCGTCGAGCTCGTTCCAACGAGGGGTCATAACCTATGTTTTTGAGACAAAAAATTAATTATTCAAGAATTTTTTTTGCAAGTGTCGTCTGCTTTTCATGTTAGGTAAAGGGTTAAGGTTAGCAATTAGCAGTTCAAAATATGAAGTCAGCAAGAAGTTAGCAGTTCGAAATGTAAAGTCGCAAAGACGTTTCTTTGAATTTCGCAATTCGGAATGTGAAGTCATGGGTGTTTAGGTTTTCTAGACGTTTTGTGCACAGGGCGTTTCGTGCCAAGACATTTCGCACCCACAGTTGGCGTTTTTTACCCGAAGTCGTGGTCGCTCCCAGTCCAGTGTCACTGTTGTTTTGTGTACGCGAGTGGACGTTTCGCATCATTATCTTGGGACGGGGAGAGCGAAACGTTGAGAACACGACACACGGAACGTCCAGATCACTAGGTACCAAACGACCAAAGGTGAAATGGAAAGATATCGTTAATTCCATGGGTTTTGCGGAGTAGTCAGCCTCCTTACTTTTAATCCTTTACCCAGCAAAGCAAAAAAGGAGCTAGAAATAACTCCCACCCTGACCCGAGGTCCAAAGTAACTGTTCACTGCCCAATAAAACTACACAAACATGGATATTATCAGAAACGGCTCACCAAGCCATTTCTGATGGTATAAAAGTTTGTATGGTTTTATTGAACTGTGTCATTCCAATATTCAGAATTTCGGGCAGAGATGGAATAAAATCGGTTTTTATGGGGAAGGGTTGTGTAGAGTAAAGAGCCTCCTCACTTGTAACTCTTTATCCAACAGTCAGGAAATAATCGTCTTTTCTTTTTGTGAACCTGAGAGCATCTGTGGAAACGGAGACTAGTGACATTCGTGATAAGCGATAAGAGCAAAAACAGCAGGCACTGGGTGATTTATCGCAGTATATTTATCAAAATTATTTGTTAATTTATATCAGCTTGGCTGTCGATTACGTTTTTAGGTGTATGTGTGAAGTGTATTTATTAATGTAAGTTCAAAAGGACGTGCAGCCGTAACCTAATAGTCAAGTGGTACAAACTATAGATGCGTTAAGCGTTATTAATATATATATATATGATGTGAGATACGGGGTGGAAGAAGCTTCCTAAAAGTGTGTAGGGGGCACAAATTTTTAGGTCACACTGTTATCTATTTATTTGTTTATTGGTGTTCAAGGTCATATATTTCTGTACAAAAAGATATAAACAAATATAAACTCAAGATTAGCCAATCAGTAAAGGTCATATATTCCTACACAAAAAGGCTAACCATGACCGCAACGTAGATATAAACTCAAGTTTGGCAAATCAAAAAAAGGTCTTTTACCCAAGGCATTGGTTACTGGGTTCTATTCTACCAGCAAAGCAGGGCATGTTTAGCACAGTGAACAAGCACTGCTTCGCTTCATGGGATCCCCACGGGGGTAAGTCGCTCTGTTGGCTGTTTATGGACGATTTTTCATCCCTGGAAATTATACTTCCGCACATGGAACGCCTTGGTAGAACGTTTCTGTCGGTTTTGGAGGGGGCAGATTTGTAGCTTACACCTGCCAGGAAATGGGATATTGTGAGAGAGAGGCCATAGTCTGAACCGGTGATAAAACATTTTGATTTTAAAACCCAAATAGATGCAATATCCTCGCATCTGGAAGGCCCCCCCCCCCCCCCCAAACAACAACAACAACACACACACACATACACACCCACAAACACACTTTGTTTTTGCTCAATCATTGTTTTCTGGTGTGTCTGTCCCATTTCCCCGGAAATGATCCAAAAAGTGGGTTGGAGCACCATATCGCCCACGTAACACCATGGGAAGCAAAAACCTATATGCCTACGTTGTTTAACACTTAGATGTTAATGAATATTGAAAACAGTAATGCGTTGACTCCCATCCCGTTGTCATGGGCCCATACCCACGATAATGGCCCGTCAGAAACCTACTATAGGGCCAATGATAAACCGGGCGTCCAATTCGTATGGAAATAAAATTTTAAAAACGTCATGGCGGACATTCCACTCAACGACATGAGATTGGGGAAAAAAATGACAGCAACTATAATTTATTTATTTATTGGTGTTTAACGACGCTTTCAACAGCCAGGGTTGTGTCGGTGACAATTTTTTTTTCATTGGTGGAGGAAGTCGGAGTACTCGGAGAGAACCACCGAGCAGCGACGAGCACCTGGCAGCTCTCCAACGCCATAACCCAGACCATACTATGCACCACATAGCAGTACTACGCACTATACAGCACAGACGGGGTTAGATTGGTTGAACACATGTTCGCCTCGGCGTGCGGTACGTCTCAGCACACGTTATTGTGCCCCACTATTCTGTATTAGAACAGTCAAGTCAGCACATCAAGGCACTTTGTATCATTACCGACCTAACTCCTACCTTATTTGGCCTGGAAAAGCGTGGAATTAGGGAAATATATATTGTGAAATATTCAAATTTTCCAACTGCACCTTCGCCCCCCCCCCCCCCCCCCCCGCCCTCTCCCCCACACCTCCAAAAAAAAATTATTCCTTCGGTAATCGAGTACTAAAATCTAACTTATATCTGAGGGGAAAATTCCCATGACTGATCCTACAGCACCACTTTAGCAGCTTACACCAAGGGAAATGAAAACAAATCTACAAACATTTACCTATTCACCGGATTCATTCGGTCCCCGGGGATTGTGTTCGATATCTGTCCCATCTTCCACGTAAGACTCAATGTAGTGAAAAAACGTATGAATCTACACGGGTGTCATCCCGTTAATTTTTTTTATTTATTTCAATTTGAATATGCTTAAATAATGTGTCCGGTTCCGTGACTCGGTTGTAGTTTTATGAGAGACCACTCGGACAAAATATAGTTTTCCTTGAAATGATCGAGAGTTATTCTTTTGGTTTACTGAAATAATCGATTATTTTTGCCACATAAGGTTTTTGCTTATCATGTACGTATATCATGGCGTTCCCGATGTGGAGGTGCAGCTTCCAGGTTCAAAGAAACTGCGTCTTTTGGGGTCTGAAATTCAAAAGTTTCTCATGACCGACCACTCGCCCGCCCAAACCTTGATTGGACGATTCGGACTTCAGCGTTCGGTCCTTGGGCAAGGCACTTCGCCCAGTTACCTGCATGGAGGCGCGATGATGCTGTGAGATGAGGTGCACTACATGTCGATTTGCAGTGTCTCCAGCTTATCTGACCCCACCTGCTTCAATTATTTTTTGTGGGTTGACAGTCACTTCGAAAAGGTGACTTTCAGTATGGGCCGTGATCTAAAAAACAACGTGGACACTGCGTCATACGTTCAGTCCGAGAAAAAAAAACACTCACAGTCTTGCACCATCGATGCCCAGGTTTTCTCTGAGCACTGATAAATTGACAGTCTCAACGAGATAGTGCCTGTTGGGCACCCAACCAAAACGCACGACCAAGTACCAGTATTTTTTCCGATGTGGCGCACTGGCTGAAGGAGATCGTACTCTTTAGAATACCATGTTTATATTACGCATAACAGCCTGTGGTTACATGTTTCTGGAGATTATGAACCACTTACCATATGAGCGTAGGCTACAAATCTCAAAACAGTAAATATGTAAGGGGGCGCCAATTGTTGACTTGGGCATGAGTTGTAAGGGTTGGCCTGTGCGGGTCCACTGTTGGTCCTAGTATTTGCTTTAAAAAATCGGCATAGCCTTACACGCCCACTAATACTATGGGTCTGAGCAAGTGTGTATACTGACTCGCTAAGGCCCAACGGTGAACGCCCATGCCCATTCCAGAATGAGGTTTAGCGCACTGGGTCAGAGTTTTGGCACAATGAAAGTTCCTATTCCATGAAACTATAAAGTGGTCACTGACACTTGAAAACTCTAGAAAGTGATTGGATGAGAAAGGGGAATTAAACATTTTTCTCTTAGTGCCTTAGGGCAAAACTATTTATTCTTGTGTATCTTTCCCTCTCCGTTGGTTCACCATCCAGCCACCTTTCACCTCGATATGATGGGTAATGGCTGTAACACAAGAGGTCAAAGATATAACATATTATTCAAAAGACTATAATTACATGTAATTTCAACATAACGCCTACAGAAATGATCAGACCAGGCAACGTTCTATTCCAGTAACGCTCCCATGTTGAAACAACAGCATTACACATGTTCATCGGATATGAGTTGCTGTGGTCAAGCTATGAGGATTTGAAGTTGTTAGGGGAAGGTAGAAACTATTTTAAAAACATGACTAGAGGACCACAAATCAACAAGTCGAGTTTCGACATTGAAATAAAAAAGCAAGTTATCTGTCGCAACAGTGTCTTCCAATCCTATAGTGTACCTCTGGTAACCCCCGGTGTAACTTTTGTAAAGATACACAAAATAGAACTAAATAAAGTTATTGCCCAGGAATCAATTCATTTATGGTAACAATGGCCTTGGTCTAAGGTAACCAGCCCCCCCCCCCCCCCCACGCCGCCCCCAAAATCAATAGGAGTCTTGCCATCCTACACAGTACTGCACACTTCGAATTTCCAACTGCTTTCTGACTTCACATTTCGAATTGCTAACTGCTTTCTGACTGGACATTCTGAATTGCTACCTGTTTGCTGACTCCACAATTCGAACTTCTCACTGCTTTCTGACTTCAGATTTCAAGTTGCTAACTGCTTTCTGACTTGACATTCTGAGTAGTATGTCTCGTATGTTTGAGGACCCATTTGGGGGACCCCGGTGGGGGACCCCGGAAGTGACGTCATGTCACGTGACCTAGTGCCGCCATGTTGTGTTGTCATGGTAACCCGCGTGAGCGGCCATGTTGTGACGTCATTTCCATAGTGATACGTGGTGTGAGTGCGCATGCGCAGCGTGTGTTGTTAGGGTGATACGTGTTTCCGTCGTCCATTTTGTATACTGGAGGCCGACATCTTGGTTTCTATGGTAGCACGTGATTGCTATGTTACCCAGTTTTTCTGCAATAGGACGGGGTATGTTCGGATGGTGTGTTCCTATGTAGAAGAGTAAATCTAATTACCACAAACAACCCGACAATCCATCCAAATCACCAAAATCCACCCGAACTTTTACTATTTCGAATTCTTCTAGAATTCTCTGCTTCTATCTATATATGCAATAGTTATGTTATCGTTTATCTGGCCATGTTCCTTTATTCTAGAGTATACTCCAGTAACGTAGAAGGGCCTATTAGTTGGAACAGTTTACCTTTTTTTACTATATTTAGCAATTTCTGGTCTATTCTTGTTAGTTCTGATCCTATTCCAAGTACTCTTGTTGTTTCATTTATCTAGATCCTATTTATAGAACATAACTAACCAATCAGATTGCTTGATTTCCCATAATCTGTATGCAGAGTTATCTCCCTTCTGTATAATGAAAGACTATATCCAATGGCCATATCCCATGGAATCCCATTTTGGAAAACGCCCGTGGCTATGGGATCCCTTTTTTTGTCGTATGAGGCCATGAGGGCTATGTAAAAGCCCTCAATGAGTCCTCATTTATTATCCCTCATACCCTCATTGCATTTTGAGGTTATGGGGACCATTAAAAATCCCTCAATGAGGAAGAATTTACTACGACTCTTATCCTCATTTCAGTATTTAACAGGTATATTCTATGGAATCCCATTTTGGAAAACGCCTGTGACTGTGGAATCCCTTTTTTGTTGTATGAGGCCATGAGGGCTATGTAAAAGCCCTCAATGAGTCCTCATTTATTATCCCTCATACCCTCATTGAATTTTGAGGTTATGAGGACCATGAAAAATCCCTCAATGAGGTATAATTTACTACGACTCTTAGCCTCATTTCAGTATTTAACAGCCATATCCCAGGCACCCCAATTTCGGCACCCCTTTTTGGAAAACATGGCCTTCGGCACCCCTTTTTTGTCGTATGAGGCCATGAGGACCATGAGTAATCCCTCAATGAGGTCTAATGCAGTCTTACCAACCGCTTCCATCTTGTAGCCAAAGCTCCAGGGCCACTACTGGTCTATGGTCTATCTGTCCTATCATTACCTTCTACAGCAGTCTTATTCCATTGCGGCCTTGTACCAATACTATTGACTAAACTACCATCCATTAATATTGACTTGTATCACTACTTCCTAGCTATACCTTCGCTCAAACCTTCAAAATGTTCAATCAGTGTATACATATAACACATTCCGTAACTGAGATTCCTAGCCGATTCCGTAAAATATGTTTTCCAAAAAGGGGTGCCGAAATTGGGGTGCCTGGGATATGGCTGTTAAATACTGAAATGAGGCTAAGAGTCGTAGTAAATTATACCTCATTGAGGGATTTTTCATGGTCCTCATAACCTCAAAATTCAATGAGGCTATGGGGGATAATAAATGAGGACTCATTGAGGGCTTTTACATAGCCCTCATGGCCTCATACGACAAAAAAGGAGTGCCGAAGGCCATATGTTTTCCAAAAAGGGGTGCCGAAATTGGGGTGCCTGGGGATATGGCTGTTAAATACCGAGATGAGGCTAAGAGTCGTAGTAAATTATGCCTCATTGAGGGAATTTTAATGGTCCTCATAACCTCAAAATTCAATGAGGGTATGAGGGATAATAAATGAGGACTCATTGAGGGCTTTTACATTGCCCTCATGGCCTCATACGACAAAAAAAGGGATCCCATAGCCACGGGCGTTTTCCAAAATGGGATTCCATGGGATATGGCCATTGGATATAGTCTTTCATTATACAGAAGGGAGATAACTCTGCATACAGATTATGGGAAATCAAGCAATCTGATTGGTTAGTTATGTTCTATAAATAGGATCTAGATAAATGAAACAACAAGAGTACTTGGAATAGGGTCAGAACTAACAAGAATAGACTAGAATAGCTAAATATAGTAGTAATAAGCAAAGCTGTTCCAACTAATAGGCTCTTCTACGCTACTGGAGTATACTCTAGAACAAAGGAACATGCCTAGGTAGAGGAAAACTATTGCATATATAAATAGAAGCAGAGAATTCTGGAAGAATTCGATATAGTAAAGGTTCGGGTGGATTTTGGTGATTTGGAGGGATTGTCGGGTTGTTTTTGGTAATTAGATTTATTCTTCTACAAAGGAACACACCCTCCGAACATACCCCGTCCTATTGCAGAAAAATTGGGTAACATAGCAATCACGTGCTACCATAGAAACCAAGATGGCGGCCTCCAGTATACAAAATGGACGACGGAAACACGTATCACCCTAACAACACGCACTGCGCATGCGCACTCACACCAGGTATCACTATGGAGATGACGTCACAACATAGCCGCTCACGCGGGTTACCATGACAACACAACATGGCGGCACTAGGTCACGTGACATGACGTCACTTCCGGGGTCCCCCAAATGGGTCCTGAATTGCTAACTGTTTACTGAGTTTTTCTGTGTACCGACAGAACAAGCCGGGAAGGGAAATATCTCTGACTCACAGTCCTACTCGGGTTGACAAGCAGTGTTGGTACAAAATGTCTTGGTAAAAAAAATATCCTTTGGACGAAACGTCAAGAAAATCTCTTATCCACGACTTGAATTTTGAATTGCTAACTTCTTTCTGACTTCACACTTCGATCTGCTAACTGCTAACTGCTAACTGTTTGCTGACTCCACAATTCGAACTGCTAACTGCTTTCTTAATTCACATTTCGAATTGTTAACTGCTTTCTGACTTGACATTCTGAATTGCTTACTGTTTATTGACATTTTGTGAGTTCCGATAGAATAAGCGGGAAAGGCAAAGCCCTCTTTCTCATAGTCCTTCTCGTGTTGAAAAAAGTATTGTTGGTACGAAATATCTTGGTACGAAACGCGTCCTCTGGGCGATACGCCAAGCAAACATCTAATATCCGCGACTTGACATTTTGAATTGCTAACTGCTTGCTGATTTCACATTTCGAATTGCTAACTACTAACTGCTTGCTGACTTCACATTTTGAATTGCTAACTGCTGACTGCTAAAGTGCTTGCTGACTTCACATTTTGAATTGCTAACTGCTTGCTGACTTCACGGACCCATTATTAACTACGGTTGAGACAACTACGTGTATCTAACACAGGCATTTAATCTGTGGACTCCGTCAAACTCAAACAGGATATAAAAATAGAAGAAATGTTCAGTTATCTCCAGAATACTTAGAAGTGACCAAATATCAGCTAATTGAATATTCCTGTTAATTGAATAATTTCCACTCGCAGAATTGCCAAGTCAACTGTCAGGCTTTGGGGGGGGGGGGGGTTGTTTTGTTTTGTTTTTTTTTGTATTTTTTTGTTTTTCTTTCTGTTTTTTTTTTCTCACTCATTTCAGTTTCTTTTTTGTTTTTATGCATTCTTTTTCCGTTTCCTTAAATAGATGGTTTGGTTTTACAAGACTTTATTCTTTTCTGTTGTCCAGGTTTCTTTGCAATGCTGGCAGTTTTGAGAATTATTAATTGTCCGTCCGTCGATGTCTGGGAGTTTTTTTTTTTAGTCATTTACGTGGTTCAGAAGTCTTTTCATTCGCCTATCTCGTTGCTCGGCTGACATGTTTGTCCAAGATTCTTGCTTGACTTTCAATGCGACTGCATAGTTGGCCAAGTCAAAATCTCCGCAATCATGCAGTGCGTCTCGAATGTCCTATAAATTGTCAGTAATGTCGGTCAATTTGAGCACTTTCCAATTGTTTTCCAGCTTTATAATATTGTTTATGCTTTCACAATTGCTGTTTGTCCATGATTTCGGAATGATGGGATTGTGTTTTCGAGCATTCAGTATTTTTGACTGTAATGTCCCTCTCAACACCAGTAGAATTGTTTGATTCACAGCTAATTAATTTTCGATATTTAGTAGGGCAGGTCAACTGCGACTAATTAACAAACACAAGTTCTGCGAGACGCAACACATTTTAAATCCTCTTAATGACCAAAATACTCATCAAAAGTGGATAAATTTCACACATGAGAAAAAGATAACGTACACACACCCTCTACCCCTTTTAAACTTTTATTAGCGTATGTTTTGCCATTTTAAACTTGTTTTCGTATGTTTGTATATTTTCGTTATTTAGTAGCACCGGCATGCAAAGCTTTTGGCAAACAATTAGCGGCTCGGCTCCAATTGATGTCCGAGTGGTGGACTTTCTGGAGAATCAGTGCGCACATGGCAATTTGTTTATAACTCTTGACCTCTGACATTCAACAGGGTGCGCCTTTATACCGCAGGTCCCCGATTTTACCGCAGGCTACAGCAGGCCCCTCAAAATTACCGCAGGTCTCTTGTTTTGCGGGGTATTATCTTTGTTTTAACTAATAGTTCGAGGCAACTGTCGTCTCGTTGATATTTGGGGGTATTTTACACCAAAAATCAATAATAACGGAGCATATTTGTCCATTTACGCTATATAAACAACATAAACTTATCACGCTCTTCGTGTCAAAACAGCGTGTGCAGACCTATAAAACTATAACTAATATAAAAACTGTCTTCTATTGTACATAACATTCCGATATGCAATTCATCAGGCTTTCAGAGCTTGCCATGTGTCAGGAAAATTACCCATGATGGCATCCCACCCCATGTGGCCCCCGCCACACTCGGGAACATGATTCAAAATATTTCAGCGTTGCAACTTTTTAACACTACTATATCGTATTTCTTGGTTGCGGCTTTTTGGTAATTTATTGCATTTATTGGGCATAAAAGGCAGGCTGTCGAGCATGACCACAGGTCCCAAAATCTACCATAAACTACCACAAGTCCCTTCTTTCGCAAAACAAGATGGCTGTTTCTTCCACAAGTCGAGGGACCTGCGGTATATTAAAACTTTTATGCAGGCCCTTGTTTTGATGTTTTTATTTAATTTATTTTATTCAATTTACGGATAATGAGTAAAAACTACACAACGAAAAAATATAAACAAAAAAAATAGGTACCACAGGCACCGTCATTTAGCAAATTGGTCGAACCGGCGAATTGACCCGGTTCCAATAATATCCACATACGACCGAAAGCGCTGGCCCTTTACCCAACGTTATGGCCGAACGCGGCCAGCGCTATACTCGAAATAAGGGACCATAGCCTATGTTTTTGAAGCAAAAATGAACATTTTAGGTTACTCGATTTTTTTTCTCCAGTGTCGTCTGCTCCAATCGTTGGGTATCGGTTTAAAGCAAAAAGTAAAAAAAAATAATACCCAGAAAAACAAGGGACCTGCGGTAATGTTGAGGGACCTGCGGTAGCCTGCGGTAAAATCGGGGACCTGCGGTATAAAGGCGCACCGATTCAACATGGAGAACCAATTTCCGAAACAGCTTCCAAAGAATTTAATGGTGGCAAATGTAATGAATTACGGAAGAAACACGAAATGGTGAACAGTAAAGTTTTTAATCAATTTCATTTTCAACTAGACCAAATTTTGGTGTTTACCACATTTCCGGAAATCTGCTGCAATTAACCCAACCTATAAAATGCGTGCATACTCTAGTAGAATAGAATGATATTTGTGCGCAGTGTTGAACGCGTTTGACAGATGTTAAATAATACGGACTTCATCTTCAACTATTTTATTAATAAGTCGTGTTACGTTTCTACGTTCATAATGTAAACGAAAGGAATACACCAACAATCCGTCTTTGAAACATTCTCGCCATCTTCCAATGGTCACGCTGATTCCAGACAGCAAAATCTTCATGTTTTTAGCGTTTTAATGTGACTGTTTCTTTTAGTTTCCTTCAAAACCTACAAAATTCCGCCGAAAGCTATTTATACTTTGGGTTGGGACGCTTTGGTAAAGGTAAAAATGCTTGTTATTAAAATATTTTATATCTGGGATGTGGAAATTGTTGAACAAAACCAGGAAATGACAGTTGAAACTTGGAGTTGAACTTGGAGTCAGGGTCTTTTAGGCCTCGGGAACATTCGGCCCCAGGTATTTTTCCGGGACCATTCGGCCTCAGACGAGGCCGAATGTTCCCACTTTTGAGGCCGAATGTTCCCACTCCATCAGTCCCAAATTAAATGGCTGTTTAAAATTGTTAGGGGGGGGGGGGTGAAGTGTCTTGCACCCCCTACCTTTATTGAAATATAAAATCCACTGTACCACTGTATTGAATAACAGAACAGAATGAAAATATATATGCTGGGGTCCCCTTAGTCTTTGTAAGACTGTGACCCGGGGCCTCCTGGCCCTCACAGTCTTTGAGAGACCCGTTCAAATTTCATCTGACTAAAACTGGCCGCATTTGGGTCGACTCAGTTCACGCTTCATATCGAAGACAAAAATCACATAATCAACATTCTACTTGTCGTACTCTGCCCAAATATAATTTATTTACGTGTCTGCATCAATTTTTAATGCAAACACAGCATCAAATTCAAGAAATGTTGAAAAATATCCGACTTCACCACGTTAAAAAACATGTTTCAAAGATAAACAAATTGTACTACGCATACGCACAGATACTTGCGCATGTGCAGTACAATTTGTTTATCTTTGAAATCGCGTACGAGAGGGTCATAAATATTATTTTAGGATGAACCTGAAATAATATAGGATGAACCTCAAATAATATAGGATGAACCTGAAATAATATAGGATGAACCTCAAATAATATAATATGTACCTCAATAATTATTTTCGAACCTGTTCGTATGCCATATAGCCCGACTGTTTACAGTTAGGGCTATAGTCATGACTTTTGTCCATCCGTCCGTCTGTTAACATTTAGTTTTGGTTAAAGTTTGTGGTTAAAGTTTTTTATTCAACCTTCAAGTACAGGCTATACTCGGTAGTTCTTGTCTGATCATCACGAAATTTCATATGCAGGTTTTAGGTCATGTCTACATGAGAACGTCCCCTTTTGGTCGTGATCGGTCAACCGGTATGGCTGCCCAAGCCCAAAACCCGAAAACTATTAGCACAGTCTACAGGTCGTATTTATGAAGGGATTTCATTGTAACTTGGTAGGATGCCTCTGTATAATGCCTAGATGAGAATGTCCCCTTTTGGGCATGATCTGTCAACCGTGATGGCTGCCCAAGCCCGAAACCCAAAAACTTTCAGCGCAGTCTGCAGGTCATGTTTAATATGGAGGGATTTCATTGTAACTTGGTAGGATGACTCCATATGATGTCTAGATGAGAATTTCCCCATTTGGGCGTGATGTATCAACCGTGATGACTGCCTGAGCCCAAAACCCGAAAAACTTTAGCACAGTCTACAGGTCATATTTATGGAGGGATTTCATTGTAACTTGATAGGTTGACTTCATATAATGTCTAGATGAGAAAGTCCCCTTTTGGACGTGATTGGGCATCTGTGATGGCTACAGGGGCCCGAAGCTCAAAAACCTTTAGCACAGTCCACAGGTCATATTTTTGAAGGGATTTTATTGTAACTAGGTCCAATCAGTTTTTTGTCACAACTTCTATACAGCTCATATTTATGAACTGATCTTCACGAAACTTCTTGGGTACCTTTGTTTTCACCTTGGGACAGGAATGAGTGTGTTTTGGGGTGCCTTTGTTATCATTGTGCTATGAGAACAAATATTTTGGGGTTCAGTCAGACCCACTCTGGGACTCAAAGATTTCTTTTCTCTTTAGCATCTGACTGTCACCCACCTTTACAATCCTTTACGTATACAATTGTTACAGGCTACGGCCAGTATTTATGTACAGACCATTACAATACTTTATATGTGCATTTGTTATCGGGTCATTACCTAGATGTTTGTCATTGCTGTGTCACATACTATACATGTACATATCTTGACAAGTTGAGCTACAGCGTCATTGACACTTTCATTTTCATTTTTTGTCTCAAAAACATGGGTTATGACCCTTTGTTGGAATGAGCTCGACGAGCTCGATCCAACGAGGGGTCATAACCTATGTTTTTGAGACAAAAAAATAATGAAAATTAATTGGCGATTTTTTTTTTTAGAAATTTTGACCATTATGTTGGGTAATAAATTAATGTTCTCAGTTAATTTGAAGGTAATATTGTGTGTTTCTTTTCCAGGGTTCATACGGGTCATGGAATCCTGGAAAAGTATGGAATTTTGAAAAAAAATTCAAGGGCTTTGAAAGGTTTTGGAAAATGGGCTTAAAGTTTTGGAAAAGTCATGGAATTCGTAACCAGGTTTAAAAGGGATTAATTTTGTATAAAAAGTATGTGTGACTTGCACAAAAATTATGCAAAAAACTAAGCTTTTCTGTTTGGGTGCGAACTAACCCGGTCATGGAATTTTTGGAAAAGTTTTGGAAAAGTCATAGTATTTAATTCTCTGAAAAGTGTATGAACCCTGCTTTTCCTCTAAAACAAATTCCCAGTTGTTCCGGAACCCCCATGATACAAATCTTCCCAATGTCGTAAGTCTGGAACCCTTTCCCAAAGAGGACAGAAGAAACTCTAGTGTGAGATTTGTTTTTAACCAGGGAATATGTTCTGGTTGCACTCAAAAGGGTATACTAGTATTCGCAGATTCCAAGTTATTTAATCCTTTGAACCCTAGTGGCCGTTTTTCTGGCCGGTAACATGATAACGTCATAACGTCATTAAATAGGATGGCTCTTCAGTAAATGTGTAGGGTAGACTAATCAATATTTTCAATGTGCAGCCCCGGGGCTGCACAGTGAAAATATTTTTCGGTCTACCCCAAATAATGAATATGGACTTGTCTTATTGCTGCCATTGAACTGGCATCGAAGATACCACCAGAGACACCGACTCTCAGGAATAGATAGATTTTGAGACCTAATAATTGATTATTCAGGCCTGAAAATAATCTCTGAATGAACATTTAGGTTACTTGTGGGTTATGTCAGTTGTAAAATACACACACAAACTCTGGGTTATGATCAAAGTAATACAACATAACTTTACAAAATTACTAATCTTGCATGTTTTATCAGAAAGACTTGGCAATCTTTCAGAACTATTTCGCTCAAAGGTGGAGTACTTTATAGAATGGCATGCTGTTTCCATCTTACAATTATTTTCTACAAAATAAATAGCAACAACTAATTTGCGAGCTCACTTCAGCAAGATCGTGCATTAGTTATTGATATTTTTATTGGCGGAAATCCTGTTAAGATGTTAAAAACCATGACAGCCATAGTAAAAACAGAAGAAGCATCATTTGTTACACTCTTTTTCCTATGGGTTACCACCATGCTATATAGTGTAACCTGCCAATGGGTTACGACATAAATCCACTATTTCCCAGACTGGTTATTCAGTTTCAGAACTTCTCTGTATTTGTCTTTACTTTTGTTTCTTATGCTTGGAATATTGTTGTAATTTTTAATTTCTTCTTTTTCAGGGCGGCTCCGGAGGTATCAACCCCAGCCCTGAGGATATCTGTCGTTTAAAAAGAAAACTTAACCACAACGCAGAGCCGCCGTGGGAGCCCAGCTAATATTGGCTAAAAGCAGGTGGTGTCTCTGGCCAGGTAATGATGAACTTTTCTTTTGTTTGAAGCTTATTTGTTTTACAAGGATTGGCGAGCAAGTTGTACAACATCTGTTGATGTCTTTTCTTGGACCAATGGCACGGTTTCTGGGCTTGCCTTTACTTGGGCAACTTTGTGGCCTCAAATAAGGCTTGGAGAACTTTTCTTCTTAACACATAACCAAATTTATAGGCCCTATGCACTCATCGCCATTTAATCTTTAATATTTTTGTGTATTTTGTACTCTGAAACATGGCGTATGATCCCAGTGAGATCCTTCCAGTTAGGGGTCACCTGATATGGTGTTGTTGAATTGCAGTAGAAAAAAACTCAACAAAACCCGATCATGTGACCCCTGACTGAAATGAGCTTACTGAGGGGGTCACTTCATATGGATGGTTTTGTTAAAAAAATAATTAAGAATTGGGGGTGGGGGAATTAAAATAACAAATTTTGATATCACATTTTTTCTGTAAAGGGTTAAAATCTATTCATGGGAAATAGGTCATATAATACAATACGTTCACGAAAATGTGAACAATACACCATAAATTTTAAGCGGTAGCATTCCAAGACTTCAGATTAATCAAAGTTCAATTTCCGAGAATAGGTACATGAACAACATAATACTACAAACATTAAATGCCAGTAATGCCTCTCAGTCTTTTTGCTCATGCATTCCATGGAGAATCATCTGTTCGATTAACGATTGCTCCATTGATGTTGTATTTCAAGTATTACACCTAACTCATATAAATTTGATTACCAGTATTGCTGCGAAAAGCTTATTCGAAAAATCAGGTAATATTTTTGGAATCCCTACTTACCACACACATCATTGGAGTGATCAGTGTGCAGATGTTTCGTTGTTGTTTTTCTTTAAAACATTTCCCGATGCTGGAACTCCACAATAGAGCATTTCACTTCAAATGGTAGGTAGGGCTGTCACAATAAATCTATTAATCGATTGTCGATCCGTCATGCCGAAATCAATTAGTATTTTTCGTTGCTGAAGAAACGGTAAATTTTACCCCATTTTAAACGTTTAATAATTAAAAAAGAAATTGATGAAAAAACTGTTGTTTCGAAAGGTAAAAGGTCAAGAACGTCGACGTTAAACCTCAAGAAGCCGACAGAAGCATTTGTCTTTTAGGTACATTCAAAGCTTTGATGTTCTGAACTTTTGAACCGTCAGTGTAATAATCAAGAATGGTCTTGGATTATTACACTGACGGTTAGAGAGTTGCGGTTGTCATTTTTGCCCCTGCGGTTTCGGTTATTTTTGACTGAAAGGATTCGGTTCGGTTCGGTTGTTCGGTTGTTTTTTACTTTTTGTGTCTTACTAGCATTTTTCAGAATATCATGAACTATTATGACTAGATAATGCATTTGTTGACTTACAATTACATGTATAAGAACTCAGGGACGGGTTGTCCCGCATAACTGTTGGGGCGGGTTGTCCCGGGGCGGGTCGTCCCACCTCGTTTGGGACGGGTTATCTCTGGGCGGGTTGTCCCATTCCCATCCACGACTGCTCATCATGGGCACATAAATTCGGGAAACGGGTCAATTAAAAGACAGTAACAAAAGTTGTTTGAATTGAGACGTCAAATTTACAGGCATCAAATGGAAAAACAGGTGACTTCTTGCAACACTGTACTTACCCCGGTATCAAACAGAACTGTAATACTGTATTATGTATATTTTTGGGAGTTGAGTTTTTTGTGTAATACATTATGTATGTGTTCAGTGTAATAAGCCTTTATTAAAAAATTATATATTTTTATACTGTACCAATGACCCAGACATAGCTGGTGCTAACTCTAAAAATATAGGGCCAAACACAAATTTTGCCCCCCAATCCCCAAAATTTGCATCTAAAATCAAAGAAAACATGTCCTGAAAGGCCCTCCACACTTCGCCCCCACTGCGCATGCGCAGTGTCAAGAACGTTCCGAAATTGGCGCCATTAATCATTCTAAGTTTGGCCCTTCATCAGTTAACATCTGACTGATCTTTGTGCTTATAAATCTCAGTTTAAATGATGCCAGACACATAAATATTAGTGAAATGGTGATTCTAAGGAGGATAGAGAAGGAGGAGAGGAAAAAAATGTGTGACAGAATATTATCAGGGCTGTAACTTAAAATTTTTTAATGAAATTATGTTAAGTTACCTATTTTCGAGGCAGCAGCCATTTTGTTGTCATTCTGATTATTTAGTTACACTGTTTTTTAAGTGTTTTCCTCTCTCCCTGTCCTTTAAGTCCCCCCTTGCTATTCTCCCATGCTTTTGGCATAGTTTTTGTAATTATTATTACTAAATTTTCTTGGGAGTTTTAGCTGAATAACAGAATGAATTCTGTTCTTTCCCCATGTTTACGTCTTCACCTACGGGTGGTTAGGCGTTGTGTTCTGCATCTACCATCTGATGTTCTGCAGTTTCTTCCCTGGAAGTCTCTGTTTTGCATCAGATAGTGTATTTTTGGTAACTGATTTCGGGCCTGGGTGCCTGGAGTCTTATTTTAGTGTTTTTACACTCATTGTTTACATTTTCATCAGCCCTCTGTGTGAGGGGGGGATTTCTAAAAAATAATATCTTGATGTTATTTTAATCATAACTAGATACATTACTATTGTTCGTAAGTGTTGAATAAATTGTTTAAAATATTTTTAAAATTTTTGTCCACACTTAGGCTTGGGATCCATTGGGGTTCAACGTTACTTTTCAGAAACTTGGGCTGTCCTGAAAAAATATTTTTTCAAAATATTTTGATTTCAATTATTTTTTCTATATTAATGGATCATATTATTATTATGTATTTTGATTGCCAGGGGTTAGTGCGAGTACCAGGACTTGTTTTCTTTTCACATTGAAAGGATATTGATCAATTGTTTTAAGAGGAAGTCTTCCTCTGACTTTATTATCATTCTATATGTGGTCAGTGTACTCGCATTAACTCCTGTTCTGTATCGTATGATTTCGATGACAATATGGGAAGCGTATGTCACGGTATGTTATTGGGGATTTGGACACTCCGGTCCTTTCCCCGCAGGGTCACTCTACTTTATCAATTTCTATTTCAGACGATCAAGATTAGGGTGATGTATCCGTGATGTCTTCCAACAGTGTGCCTCCGTCGTCACAATTAATGAAGGGCTAGCGGAAAAGTGCTCATGTAAATACGCCAATTGCCTAAGAGGACCCTAGTAGGTTCGACGGCCTTTGACGTCCGCTAGCTCGCCCGGTGCAGCGTCCATTCACCGAATGGTTCGGCAGCCGGGTTCGTCCGTTGCGGTCTAGAAGGAATTTTAGGGTGATGCGAGCACTATAAATTAACTTAATGCACACCCAGTGACGGCGGATCGGAGGGAGAACGGAGGAAGCCTTTTAGTCCGGTTCATAGCTCGTTCCGGTCCATTCGGACGGCAAGCGAGAGAGGCCCCTCTCTCGTTCAACAACATCTGGCCCCAGATGTTGTGGTACAAAATGTGTCGCAAGCGGAGCATACGTCCGTCGCTCGGGTCACTCCGTTGTATAGGCAGTCCGCGGAGACTGCTAAGGCTTCCTCTTCTCGTCAGCGCACACGACCGCACCTTGGCTGCGTGACCGCCGATATATTACCAGCTTCGCCGATCAAGGATTCTTCGGCGACCAGGTCACACCATCCGGTAGCCAGGGACACGAGGCCTGCAGACTCCGGACGTTCGCATAGGAAGTGTGCGGGAGTCAACGTACACGGAGCTTCCGGCGGCAATGCATCGTAAGACCGCTACTGCACAGGCCTCGGGAACAGACGTGCTTTCCTTAATAGCACAGTTTATCGCAGCATCCCAGCATCAACTGAATCGGTCGCATATATTTTATCCGACGATGCTGGGTCGGGACGCTCCGCGGAAGCGGGTACGGACGTCCGAAAGTTTCATCCGGTCCGACGGGATACCGAAAGGGATTCGGAGGATTTCGAGCTTTCCCTTTCGGAACAACATATGCTGTTGTGTATGTCATCTGACTTGGTCTTCTACAGCTTCTTTCGTCGGACCAGAATGCTGCGATGCCGGATAAGAAACTGATAGCGTCGGTGGACTTCGAAATTTTTGGTTCGGTTCAGGGACATCGTCCCTCAGTTCCGACATAGTCCAATAATGTCACACAAACTTTCGAATTATTGAACGACGCTATATATATTATTATTTTATGCTTGCTAACCAAGCATTTCTGGTTTCTTGTTCGAAGAGTTATGGAGATGTCTTTCAAAAGTGTGCCTCTGTCGTCATAGTTAATGAAGAGCTAGCGGCAATAAGTGCTCATGGAATATGTCGATTGCCTACAGAGTGACATTCGCTAGCTCACCCGGTGTAGCGTACATTCATTGAATGGTTCGGCTGCCGGGTTCGTCCGTTGCGGTCTAGGAAGGAGATTTGGGTGATGCGAGAGGTCCCTCTCTCGTCCAACAACATAGGGGACCGCATGTTGTGGTTCAGATATTTTACATTCGGAGCATATGTCCGTCGGTCGGGACGCTCCGTTATATTGACAGTCCGAGAGACTGTCCTTGATGCTTCCTCATCCTCACAGCAGGGCACACGACCGCACATTGGCTACGTGACCTCGAGTATCCGATCAGTTTCGGCATTCAGTGATTCCACGGCGAATAGGTCGCGCCATCCGGTAGCCAAGGGACACGAGGTCTATACACTCCGTTCGCTCGCATATTGGTAGTATGCACGGGGTAACGATCACGGAGCTTCCAGCGGCAATGCATCGTAAGACCGCTTCTCCTCAGGCCTCAGTGACGGACGTGCTATCCGAGTTAGCACAGTTGTTTCGCAGCATCCCAGCAATTGACTGTTTCTCGGTCGAATCAGGAATTATCCGACGGCGCTGGGTCGGTGCGGTCCGCGGTTGCATCAGGTACGGACGACCGAACGCTTTATAGGGTCCGACAGGATGGCGAAAGGGATTCGAAAGATTTCGAGTTTTCCCTTCAGTAGTATCGGAAGATGCCTTTCATGTCTTCTGGCATTATCTTCCAGTGATTGTTATTTCGGACTTCATTGCTGCGATCTTGGATAAGAGACTTATAGCGTCATTGGACTCGGATTTTTCGATCGGTTCAGGGACATTGTCCCTGACTTACCGACGCAGTCCAATATTGTCATTATAACATGTGTTTTATTTTTCGACGCTATATATATATATATACAAGCCTGCTACCAAGCATGATAGTTTAGTTTCTTGTCCGCGTTGCTCATTTCTGCCATTTTATCATTTATACGAATAGTTTATTTTGGCAGAGCAGGGCATACCGAGAGTTCATATGCGTCTAGACGGTGTGATTAAAGACTGCATATATTCTTTTTCGCCGTTTATGTCTTTTCCAATTTCAATGTTGGGAACGACATGATGTATAGTAGCCTTAACTTAGACGCTTTATCATACGTAATCCGCCTTACTGAGGCGTTATCATTACGTCTTCAAGAAAAGATTTACGGGATATTATTCTCAATGTAATTTCTTTTGAGGGCAGTGGTTTGTTCACGTATAACTCCGCCCTTCAGTGGCTGATTGGAGTTGGTTAGACGTGACGCAGCCCTAGCTACATCCACACGCGTGGATAGTAAGGTTAAGAACTCTCTGAGTCGCTTCGTTCTCGGAGGAGCTTCTCTTCGACGGCAACTTTTCGTCAATCCATGAATTGCTCGATTTACACATTCTCTTGTCTATCTAGTGTTACAAGAGATTCAGACTGGGGCAAACATTCGGTGGTTGACTCAGAGAGTGCCACCGCAGTTGCCGGACCCGAGTGTGGCTGTTATGACGGTTGCCAGTCAAACAGATTGGGATATAATACTGATCCCTACGGATTCGAAGTGCCAGAGTCTTTGGGTTCCGCAGTCTCTTAGCAATCAGTTTTCTTCCGCGGAATAATGTTTTTTAGGCTTGCTTTATGTCATTGCATGAACATTATTCAGAAACGCATGCCCAAATTCCTGTCCTTTAATTCGACAGTAGTGGCGTATCTCCGGAACCAGAGAGGCACTCTTTCGTTTCCGTTATTCAATTTAATGGAAAGAATCCGTCTGTTGGTTATGGTACACCAAGTTCAGTTTTGGTCCGTCATATTCCGGGTCGTCTGATTGTTTTATTGGACTCCCGTTCTCTTACGGGTCGCTTGTTGCTGTCAGAATGGACTCTCAACAAACAAGTATTCAATCAGATTTGCTATCTATGGGAGCGCCCAATGATGATTTATTTATGACACAGCTTGCTAATCAATTGCAGACGTATGTGTTGGCTTGTCCAGATCTCTGAGCTAATGTTGTTAACGCTCTATTGATCTATAGGACGGAATGATAGGATACGCGTATCCTCCGGCGCTGTTGTTTCAGCAGGTATTGCTAAGATAAACAACCACAATACATTTCTGTTGATAGCATTTCTATCTTCACAGAGATCATGGGTAATTTACTCTCTTGTCTACTGTGGGTCTTAACGTGAAATCTTCCTCTATGTGAGGATCTTTTTTCACTGGGTAAATCGTGTCATCTTTATCACAACCCGCAAGGTCGCAACCTTCATGTATTCCGTTGTGTGGTCCGTATTGCATTGTAAGCACTGTACTGGACGAGCTTTGGACGCGATTTCTTACTATAGGAGATCCTCTTCTTCGCTAATCTATGCGGCTAAAGTAGAGGCTCTTCCGTCGTGGTGTAGGGATCATTATGTTCATATTGTGGATCCCTCCATACTACTCATTGCTATTTTTTAGTATACTTGTTTCACAAGATCTACTGCAGCCTGTTATTATTTAGGTTATAGGTTTATGTTACCTCATACCTATGCACTCTACGATAGTTTACATTTGAGTCTTTTGTCTCTTTATCTAAGTCAGTTAGTAACTTTTTGATAAATAGACTTAGAATCTTTAGATTAAATTCCTATATGGATTTTAACTTCGGGTTTTATTTAGCTAGTAATCATTTGAGCCTCTGGAAACAGTAGTTTTCAAATTCTGACCTTTTAGACAGTAATTCTGTTGGTTTCTCTTTTACTGTAGAGTCAGTGAGTTTCATGCACTATTGATGGATGATTTTCACTTTCGTAGTTTCGGAATCACTACTTCCGTTACTATTTAGGTTGGATTGTTGCATAAGAGTTAGGCTCCTATTATCCGGAACCTATTATTTTAAGGTCCTTCCGTCTTCGTATGGGCATAGGCCTTTACTCTTTCCGGGTACAGTTTATGTATTTATAAACAGATATCTGTTTATTACTATGGGCGTAAACTTCTTCTGTCTTTGATGTCTAGTAGAAGGACGTTACGCTCCATTTTATTGTTAATAGATTCTATTAAATATCGGTTCTGCTTATGGTATATCATTGACTTAGCAGTTGTGCTTAAGATTTCGGCTCATGAAGTAAGAGTTCTTCTACTTCTTGGGCTTACATTAATAGTGTCGCTATTATAGATTTTTGAAGGCTGCTCATTGCGCTCAGCCATCCACATTCATGAATTTTATCTCAGAAATATCGAGTCCATTTCTGGAGGCCTCTATTGTTAGGTCTATTATCTACTGCTCAGAATGTCATTCACTTAACAGTTGCTACTATAGCTAGGTAGGCTGTCTGTTTCGGCAGTGTCTCCGTTCGGCTGCCCTCTTCGCTCTGGGCTATTTGACCCAGGGCAAGAAAAAGGGGGGGGGGGGGGGAGGGTGTTCCCTTGGGTCACCTGTTTTACTATGAAAACAAGGGGATACCTCCTCCGGAGTTAGTAATTCTGAGCTGTTATTGGGATGGTTGTTTAGTGAGAAGTTTAGGTTTTTAAAATTCATTCAAGTCTTAGTTTTTAAAGTATAGCTTTTGAATATTGCATATGTCAACGGACATGATTATGCAATCCTCAGACACTTTTAGGAGTATAAGAGTCTCTATTCTCTAGACTTACTTTATTTATTGGCTTACTTTAAAAATTATTAGTATAAGGATTATATTGGATATTAATAGAGTACATGGATGTATGAAGCTCAATTTTGGAAGGTGTTGTATCTTTCTAATTTATCATAAATAAGAAAGATACATGTAAGGCCTATTACTTCTTTTTCCCTACAGGGGATGACTCTATTTTATTTTATTGAGCGTATTCCATTTTGCTCTATATCCTTGGCCCTCCAGCCTTTTTACTATTCAGCTATGTCTGGGTCATTGGTACAGTATAAAAATGTTAAAAAATTTATAGTAATTTATATATTTTTTATACTTACCAATGACCCAGACGGGGATGGCCCTCCCAGGAGTTGGGAACTCTTGCCTCCCCGCTGAGTACATAGCGCTTACCAGGCACTGGTTATTAGAATGATTAATGGCGCCAATTTCGGAACGTCCTTGACACTGCGCATGCGCAGTGGGGGCGAAGTGTGGAGGGCCTTTCAGAACATGTTTTCTTTGATTTTAGATGCAAATTTTGGGGATTGGGGGGCAAAATTTGTGTTTGGCCCTATATTTTTAGAGTTAGCACCAGCTATGTCTGGGTCATTGGTAAGTATAAAAAATATATAAATTACTATAAATTTTTTAACATCCCAATCAAAATTGACTTGTTTATTTTTTTTTGTCGACCTCGTTTTGGAAGCTGTGACTTGTTTCAAATAAGTGTGCAGACTGCTGTCAATAGTTGTCTGAAACACGCCCAAAACATATAGTTTTCACGGTGGTTGAACATCATCACAAAGATACTGATTGAACACTGCCATTTTCGACCAGTGCACAACTCATTGTGAAAGAACACTGCCACTTTCGAGCGTGCACAACTCACTGTGAAAATGGGTGTTCAGAAATTAATGAGAAAGTGGTAATTAAAAATAAAAAATAATTACAACTCTGGTATTTGAGAATTATATAACAATTTAACCAGCGATATGATGTATGACTTATTGGTTTAATAAAATATGCTCATTTATCATTTCATCATGCTCTGCAACATGTGAAGTTATGACTTTCAGTGTAAAATCAATTTTTTGAATTTTGCCAAGGGAGGCAACTATTTTGTTATTCATATTCCGCTGTGTAAATTTTATCTGGTCTTGATATTATGATTTTTTTTATTGATTTTGTGTGAAGCTATATTTTGTTTATTCGTAATAAATGTACATATTTAAAAAAACAGCTATTTTTAAACAGACTATGTTTGTTTTCAAGGGGGTGGTTTGCAGTGTTGATTGACATACTTAACTTACGTCCATTTCAAGCTTCGAGAGTAACCTGTACAAAAAATGAAAACAACACCGCGTGGTTTTCTGTTTGTTTTATTCATAAAATTGAGGATTAAAACCCGAAATCTGAAAATGAAACGTATGTACAAGATAATTATGAGAATTTTTAAAGCAAATTCTGATTAAATTAGCTATGTACTTTCGGTTTCGTTTACTGGATGAATGGGGATGTATAATGACATGCGCAGTGAATAAAGGAAACTGGAAATGTTTCAGTTCTCACTGACAATATCGATTCGGACCTCTTGCGGAGCGGATGGTGATATGAAAGTGGAGGGGGGGGGGGGGGGGGGCATATAACAGCAGTTTTAATTTTGTTTTTGTTTTACCATTAACCAATGGACAATAACAAAATAGATGTCCATTCTGACTTGAAGCGTGGCAATGCTTGTGAGTTGAGTGCAATTTAAGTGAAGATGAACTGTTTGATGATGGACGCGATTTTTTGCGCTCTTTTTTAATTTACGGGCGCTTGCGAGCGCAATAGCGCCTGTCTCATGCGAAGAACTGCGACAGGGCTCGGAGTATACGTTTTATCGTCTGCATTCGCGACATCCGCCATGTTGTTATTTGTTTTTACAGAAACCGAAAGTTCGGTTGTGTGCACCCATGCTCGGTTGCGATTTCCGGTTTTCTTATACAACCGAGACCGAGTCGTTTTTTCGGTTAACCGCAACTCTCTACTGACGGTTCAAAAGTTCAGATCATCAAAGCTTCGAATGTACCTAAAAGAGGATCGTCTTCGTTGTTTACTTGAGATAGGTCAACTGACTTGAACTTCATTTTTAGCTCAACTTTGGCGAAGCCAAATTTGACCTTATGCCATGGCCAGTTGTCCGTTGTCCGTGTGACCGTCTGGCCGTCTGTCCTTCAACAATTCAATACGGCTCGGGCTAGAGGCCGTATTTTTAAACCGATCTTTACGAAACTTCTTGGTTACCTTTGGTATCACTGTGGGACGAGAACGAGTGTTTTTGGGTGCGGTCCGAAATTCAAGATGGCCGATGGCAGCCATTTTGTACAAAATTAGGTGCAGTCAGATTTTTGCACAGAACTTCCATATGAAAGTGCTGACTTGAATAATTTTTTGTGTGAATGTTTAGTACCATGGGATACATCACATATAATACAGGTTTTTTTCTCGTGCAGAAATTATGCAAATTAGATGAACTTTGATTTTTAGCTCAACTTTGACGAAGTCAAATTTGAGCTATTGTCATGGCCCGTCGTCCGTCTGTCCGTCCGTCCGTCTGTCCATCTGTCCGTACGCTAACAAGTGGCTATGGCTCGGGCTAGAGGTCGTATTTATGAACCGATCTTTACGAAACTTCTTGGGTACCTTTGTTATGACTGTGGGACGAGAACGAGTGTTTTAGGGTGCGGTCCGAAATTCAAGATGGCTGCCAGCCGCCATTTTGTACCGATGATGCAGAAATCTGTATTTTTATACTGTACCAATGACCCAGACTTAGCTGGTGCTAACTCTAACAAAACCAGGGCCAAACACAAATTTTGCCCCCCAATCCCCAAAATTTGCATCCAAAACAAAAAGAAATCATGTCCTAAAGGACCTCCATACTACGCCTCTACTGCGCATGCGCAGTGACGCAGACGTCCCGAAATTGGCGCCAATTATCATTCTCTGTTTGGCCCTTCATCAGTCAACATCTCACTGATCTTTGTGCTTGTAAATCTCAGTTTAAAGGATGCCAGACACGTAATTTTTGGAGAAAATGTGATTCTAAGGAGGATAGAAGGAGGAGAGGAAAAAGAAGTGACAAAAAATAATCAGGGCTGCACTTAAAATTTTTTGATGAAATTATGTTAAGTTGCCTATTTTCAAGGCATGGGCCTCTTGTTGTCATTCTTGCTAAATATTGCACTGCTTATTCAGTGTTTCCTCTCCCCTAGCCTTCTAAAGTCCCCCCTTGCAATTCTCCCATGCTTTTGGCATATTTTTGAGAAATTTCATTTCTAAAATTTCCTGGGAGAGTTGCTTGGTTACAGAATGTTTTCTGTTATTTTCCCCATAGTTACGTTTTCACCCATGGGTGTATAACGTTTGTGTTCTGCATCTTCCATCTGATGTTCTGCAGATTCTCCCCTGGGAGTCTGTGTTTTGCATCAGATAGAGTGTAATTTGATGACTGATTCCGGGCCAGTTTTTTCAGTGCCTGGAGTCATGTTTTCTGGTGTTTTTACACTGTTTGTTTACATTGGCAACAGCCTTTTTTGAGGGGGGCTGTTTGCCTTTGCTGTAGTTTATCTCACTATAAGATACATTTATATTATCCGTAAGTGTCTCATTAATTATTTAATATAAATTTAAAATTTTTGACCACACTTTGCCATCGGATCCATCGGGGCTCAACGTTACTTTTCAGCAACTTGGGCTTCGCTGAAAAAATATTTTTTCAAAATTATTTTGATTTGCAATTGTTTTTTCATTTATTAATGGATCATGTTATTATGTATCTTTGTGTCAGGGGTTTTTGCGAGTAACTAGGACTTGTTGTTGTTCTTTCACAATGAAGGGACATTGTTCAAATTGTAATAGGTAGAAATCTTCCTCTGACTTTCATGATCATTGTATTAATTGTAGTCAGTGTTCTCGCATTAATCCCTGTCCTATATGTGAATGTTGGGATGAGAAACATTGGAAACGTGTGTCATGATATGTTGTTTCTGGAGAAAGGGCTATGCCGGCTCTTTCTCCACAAGGTCACTCTACTCTCTCAGTTTCTATTTCAGAGGAACCAGAACAGGGTGATGTTTCCATGTTATCTTCTACAAGTGTGCGTCCGTCGTCACAAATGAATTCAGAGCTAGCGGCAAAAGTGCTCATGGAGATTAGACAGATGTCGTCCGCTAGCTCGCCCGGTGTAGCGTCCATTCACCGAATGGTTCGGCAGCCGGGTTCGTCCGATGCGGTCCAAGAGGAAATTTTGGGTGATGCGAGCACTATAAACATAATAGATGCACACCCAGTGACGGCGGATAGTAAGCGAGAACGGAGGAAGCCTTTGAGTCCGGTTCCTAGCTCGTCCAGGTCCAGCCGGGCTGCGAGCGAGAGAGGCCCCTCTCTCGTACAACAACATCTGGGACCAGATGTTGTGGTACAAAATGTGTCTTTAGCGGAGCATACGTCCGTCACTCGGGACGCTCCGTTGTATAAGCAGTCCGCGGAGACTGTTAAGGCTTCCTCTTCTCGTCAGCGCACACGACCGCACCTTGGCTGCGTGACCGCCGATATATTACCAGCTTCGCCGATCAAGGATTCTTCGGCGACCAGGTCACACCATCCGGCAGCCAGGGATTCGAGACCGATGGACTCCGGACGTTCGCATAGAAAAAGTATGCGGGAGCCATCTGATCCTGATGCGGAGCTGCCCTCGGCGAAGCAGCGAAAGACTAAGCCTCCGCAGGTCTCGACGCCAGACATTCTTGTGCAGATAGCACAGCTTATCGCAGCAGCCGACAGAAACGGTGTCGGATCGAGAATTATCCGACGGCGCTGGGTCGGTACGCTCCGCCGAAGCATCGGGGCGGACGACCGGGAACATCATGAGGTCCGACCGGATGGTGAAAGGGATACGGATGACTTGGAGCTATCCCTTTCGGAACAACATAAAGCTGCCGTGGACTTCATCCGGCACTTTCTCCCTCAAGTTGTTCCGTCGGGCCAGACTGCTGCGGTTCCGGACAAGAGGATTATAGCGTCATTGGACTCTGAATTTTTTGAGCGGTTCAGGGACATCGCTCCCGAGTTTCCGTCGCAGTCCAATAATGTTGCAAGAACATTTGAATTATTGAACGACGCTATATTTAAACTTGCTTCCAAGACGGGGAAAGTAGGTTTCTTGTCCGCTAATACTCTCAACCTGCCTTTCATTAATACAAGGAATAAATTCGATACGGCAGGACAGGGTATACCGAGAGTTCCTCTGCGTATGGACGACGAGGCGGAAGACTTAGAGCTATCATTACCGTCGTCGGCTTCTATTCCAACCGCGGTGTTGGAAACAACTATTGCGTCTAACAGAGCCAATTTAGATGCCTTATCTTACGCAGATCACCTTACTAAGGCGTTATCACTGCACCTTCAAGGGAAAGAGTTTCAGGATATACAATCCTCTTTAAGACTTCTTTCAAGGGCAGTAGCTTATTCCACGTGTAACTCCTCCCTTTCAGTGGCAAATCTGGAGTTGGTTAGACGTGACGCAGCCCTAGCTACATCCACACTAGTGGATACTAAGGTGAAGAACTCTCTTAGAGTCGCTTCGGTCTCAGGAGAACTTCTCTTTGACGGCAAGCTTTCTGCTATTTATGGTAAAATTACAAAGAAAGCTAAGGATTCTCTCTTGTTCAAATCTGCTCCTATGAAGTCGGATACAGCAGACACGAATAAGACAGGCACTTCTGGGTCTAATGCGCCCAAGAGAGGTTCCTATAGAGGTTCCGGTGCGTCCTCTTGGTCTTATTCGAGAGACCGTCAGGGTAGCGACTCTCGTTTGGGACGTCCTTCAGGCCGGAACAATCGGTCGGACGCCCCGAGGTCGACGGGGCGAGGTGCGGGCCGTGGAGGACGTGGTTTCCCCTACCGCAGGCCTCGCAGGTCCAGGAGGTGATGGCTTAAACCTCTATCGCGTACCGGTTGGCGGAAGGTTGTCGAGCTTTTCACAAGAATGGGTGTCGATTACGGACGACCCTTGGGTGAGAGGAGTGACTTCGGAAGGTCTAAAGATATCCTTCAAACGAAAGCCTCCATTAACTCGAAGTCCAAAGTGGACTCATCTTCCGTCAAATCCGCAGAAAAGAGACGCTCTGTTATCAGAGGTGCAGTCTCTTTTAATGAAGAACGCGGTAGAGGTCGTAGAAAACCAGGAATCTCCGGGATTCTACAGCCATCTGTTTCTGGTTCCGAAACCAGACGGCTCATTCCGTCCAGTCATAGATTTGAGCTGGATAAACAAGCTGATCGTCGCTCCGAAGTTTTATATGGAGACGATTCGATCGGTCAGAGCGAGTATTCGGGTGAACGATTATGCAACGAGCATAGATCTCAAAGATGCGTACTTTCACGTCATGGTACATCCGACATTCCGAAAGTACCTACGCTTCGCAGTCCTAGGAGTGGTGTATCAATTCCGGGCGATGTGCTTCGGATTGAATCTAGCACCCTGGGCTTTCACTTGGGTAATGAACTCGGTAATGATCTATTTCCGAGCTCATTCGTCTGCGGTAACGTCGGCCTACCTGGACGACATTCTTCAGAGGTACGGCAACGAGTTAACGCTTCAGAACGATGTTCAGAATCTTCTTCTATTGCTCCGACGTCTAGGTTTTATAGTAAACGAGGAGAAGTCGGATCTGGTGCCGTCCAAGTCATTCACTCATCTGGGAATGAGCTTCGAGACGCACAACAATCTCGTTCGTCTGCCGTTAACCAGAGCAAAATTAGTCAGTTGTTACGCTCGCTATTGTCTGCATGCAGACAAAGTCATGGCGAGAGAATTTATGAGACTGATAGGTCTGTGTGGAGCCGCCGCGGATCTCATTCCGATGGGGCGGTTACGCACACGTCCTCTTCAAATTTTCTTGACTCAGAATTGGAGTGTGAAAATTCATTCGCTCGATGTAGACGTTCTCTTGTCAGATCAAGTGAAACAAGAGATTCAGACTTGGGCAAACATTCAGTGGTTAACTCGGGGAGTTCCGCTGCAGTTGCCGGATCCGAGTTTTACCATTATGACGGATGCCAGTCAAACAGGTTGGGGTGCATCATTAATCCCAACGGATTCGAGATGCCAGGGTCTTTGGGATCCGCAATTCCTGTGCAAGCACATAAACATCAAGGAAATGATGTCAATTTGGCTTGCGTTACATCACTGGATGGACATTATTCACAATGCTCATGTCCAAATCCTATCCGACAATACGACAGTAGTGGCGTATATACGGAATCAGGGAGGCACTCATTCAGTTCCGTTGTTCAATCTAACGGAAAGAATCCTTCTGTTTGCGCTAGAACATCACGTTCTTCTTTCGGTCCGTCACATACCGGGTCGTCTGAATGTGCTAGCAGACTCCCTTTCACGAAAGGGTCGCTTGTTGCCATCGGAGTGGACTCTCAACAAACAAGTATTCAATCAGATTTGCTACCAATGGGAACGGCCAATGATAGACTTATTTGCGACACATCTCAACAATCAGTTGCAGACGTATGTGTCTCCATGTCCGGATCCAAGAGCATTTGCAGTAGACGCTCTGTCGATCCCTTGGGACGGAATGATAGGATATGCGTATCCTCCAGCGCCGTTAATTCAACAAGTATTGCTAAAGATAAAACAATCTCAATGCAAGATTCTGTTGGTAGCATCTCTGTCGCCACAGAGACCGTGGATAAATCTACTCAGGTGTCTGTTGTGGGACCTACCGCGAAAGCTTCCTCCACGGGAGGATCTTCTTTCGCAGGGGAAATCGCGCCAACTCCATCACAACCCGCAAGGTCTCAACCTTCACGTTTTTCCGTTGTGCGGTCCTTCTTGCATGGCAAACACTTTACAGGACGAGCAGTGGACGCGATTTTTAACTGTAGGAGGACCTCCTCTTCGCTAAACTATGCGGCTAAGTGGAAGGTTTTTCGTCGTTGGTGTAGGGATCATTCTGTAGATATATTCGATCCCTCTATACCAGACATTGCAAACTTTCTAGTATACTTGTTTGACGAAATCAAACTGCAGCCTCTTACTATAAAGGGTTATAGATCTATGTTATCTGATACCTATGCACATCATGATAGTTTACAAATTGGATCTAATGTCTCTTTATCTAAGTTGGTTAGAAACTTTTCGATAAATAGACCCAGAACTCTTAGATTAATTCCTAAGTGGAATTTAGCTTGGGTTCTTCTTAAATTGAAGGAAAAGCCATTTGAACCTCTTGGGACAGTAGATTTCAAATTCTTATCTTATAAGTCAGTGAGCTTCATGCACTGTCGGTGGATGATTCTCACTATCGTAGTGTCGGGAACACTATCACCTTCACTACTAATGTGGGTTTTTTAGCTAAGAATCAGGCTCCTAATAAATATCCGGAACCTATTGTTATTAAGGCTCTTCCGTCTTCAGACGGGCGTAGACCTTTACTCTGTCCTGTTAGAGCGTTACGTATCTATAAACAGAGATCTCAGTTTATCAGAAAGGGACGGAAATGTTTCTTTCTGTCTTTGTTGCCTAATAGAAAGGACATTTCGGTCCATTCTATTGCTAGATGGATTCAATTAACTATCCGTACTGCTTATGAAAATTTATCTTCTTCTCAGCAGTCTGTGCTTAAGATTTCTGCTCATGAAGTAAGAGCTCTTTCTACTTCCTGGGCTTATGCTAATAGTGTTGCTATTACAGATTTAATGAAGGCTGCTTATTGGTCTCAGCCATCCACATTTATGAATTTTTATCTCAGAAATATTGAGTCCATTTCTGGAGACCTGCATTGTTTAGGTCCGTTATCTGTTGCTCAGAATGTCGTCCACTAAACAGTTGCAACTATAGTTATGCAGGCTTTCTGTTCCGGCAGTGACTCCGTCCGGCTGCCCTCTTCGCTCTGGGCTATTTGACCCAGGGCAAGGGGAAGGGGGGGGGGGGGGGGCGGGTGTTCCCTTAGGTCACCTGCTTTATAGTGAAAAGCAAGGGAATGCCTCCTCCAAGTCAGTATTTCTGAGTCGCTTCCGGGATGGTTTTAAAGTGTAATATTAATGTTAAAATTCATTCATGTCTTATTTTTAAAGTGTAGCTCGGTGTGAAGCATTTGGATATGTCAAGTGTCAAACGGGCTTTAATATACAATACTTGGACACTTTTAAATGACTATAAAGAGTCTCAATTCTCTGGACTACTTTATTTATTGGCTTGCTTTAAAAATAATTAGTATAAGGGATATACTGGATGTTAATAGAGAACATGAATGTTATTGTGCTCAATTATTAAGGGTAGTGTATCTTTCTAATTTAATATTAAATAAGAAAGATACATGTAAAGCCTAATACTCCTTTTCTCCTTAAGGGGTTACCTCTTTACTATATAGTTGAGCTTATTGGATTTTCCTCTATGTCCTAGGCCCTCCAGCCTGTTTACTATTCAGCTAAGTCTGGGTCATTGGTACAGTATAAAAATGTTAAAAAATTTATAGTAATTTATATATTTTTTATACTTACCAATGACCCAGACGGGGATGGCCCTCCCTGGAGTTGGGAACTCTTGCCTCCCCGCTGAGTACATAGCGCTGACCAGGCACTGCCAGTAAGAATGATAATTGGCGCCAATTTCGGTACGTCTGCGTCACTGCGCATGCGCAGTAGAGGCGTAGTATGGAGGTCCTTTAGGACATGATTTCTTTTTGTTTTGGATGCAAATTTTGGGGATTGGGGGGCAAAATTTGTGTTTGGCCCTGGTTTTGTTGGAGTTAGCACCAGCTAAGTCTGGGTCATTGGTAAGTATAAAAAATATATAAATTACTATAAATTTTTTAACTTTTTGTACAGAACTTCCATATGAAAGCTCTGATTTGAATAATTTTTTGTATGAATGTTTAGTACCATGGGGTACATCACATATAATACAGGTTTTTTTCTCGTGCGTAAATTGTGCAAATTAGACTAATTTTGATGTTTTTTGGTGTTAATTTCAGCACTGTAAGTGCAAATGCCAATACGGCTCGGGCTAGAGGCCGTATTTATGAACCGATCTTTACAAAACTTCTTGGGTACCTTTGGTATCACCGTGGGACGAGAACGAGTGTTTTGGGGTCCGGTCCGAAATTCAAGATGGCCGATGGCAGCCATTTTGTACAAAATTAGGTGCAATCAGATTTTTGCACAGAACTCCAATATGAAAGCGCTGATTTGAATAATTTTTTTGTGTGAATGTTTAGTACCATGGGATACATCACATATAATACGGGTTTTTTTCTCGTGCAGAAATTATGCAAATTAGATGAACTTTGATATTTCAGTGCGACTTACACACATTAAGTACACATGTCAATACGGCTCAGACTAGAGTCTGTATTTATGAACTGATCTTCACGAAATGTCTTGGGTACCTTTGTTTTCACCTTGGGACGAGAACGAGTGTTTCTGGGTGCGATCTAAAATTCAAGATGGCTGCCAGTGGCCATTTTGTACCGAAATTAGGTCTAATCAGTTTTTTGTACACAACTTCTATACAGCTCAGACTAGAGGCCATATTTATGAACCAATCTTTACGAACCTTGTTGGGTACCTTTGTTATCACCGTGGGATGAAAGCGAGTGTTTTTGGGTGTGGTCCGAAATTCAAGATGGCCACCAGCAGCCATTTTGTACCAAAATTAGTGCAATCAGTCTTTTGTACAGAACTTCTGTATGAAAGTTCTGATTTGAATAAATTTTTGTATGAATGTTTAGTAACATGGAATACATCACATATTCTAAGGGGTTTTTTTTTGTGCAGAAATTATGCAAATTAGATGAACTTTGACTTATTCAGTGCTACTTGCACAATGTGAGCACACATGTCAATACGGCTCAGGGTAGAGGCTGTATTTATGAACCGATCTTCACAAAACTTCTTGGGTACCTTTGTTATCACCTTGGGACGAGAATGAGTGTTTCTGGGTACGGTCCAAAATTCAAGATGGCTGCCAGTGGCCATTTTGTACCAAAATTAGGTCCAATCAGTTTTTTGTCACAAGTTCTATACAGCTCGTATTTATGAATTGATCTTCACAAAACTTCTTGGGTACCTTTGTTTTCACCTTGGGACAGGAACGAGTGTGTTTTGGGGTGCCTTTGTTATCACTGTGCTATGAGAACAAATATTTTGGGGTTCAGTCAGACCCACTCTGGGACTCAAAGTTTTCTTTTCTAGTTTTGCATCTGACTGTCACCCACCTTTACAATACTTTACCTATACATTTGTTACAGGCAATGGTCAGTATTTATGTACAGACCATTACAATACTTTATATGTACCTTTGTTATCAGGTCGTTACCTAGATGTTTGTCATTGCTGTATCACATACTATACATGTGCATGTCTTTGTCTTGACAAGTTGAGCTACAGTGTCATTGACACTTTCATTTCAGTGCTACTTACACACAGTAAGTGCACATGTCAATACGGCTTGGGCTAGAGGCTGTATTTATCAACTGATCTTCACGAAACTTCTTGGGTACCTCTGTTATCACCTTGGGATGAGAACGAGTGTTTCTGAGTGTGGTCCAAAATTCAAGATGGCTGCCAGTGGCCATTTCGTACCGAAATTAGGTCTAATCAGTTTTTTGTACACAACTTCTATACGGCTCAGGCTAGAGGCCGTATTTATGAACCGATCTTTACGAAACTTCTTGGGGACCTTTGTTATCTTCGTGGGATGAGAACGAGTGTTTTTGGGTGTGGTCCAAAATTCAAGATGGCCACCAGCAGCCATTATGTACCAAAATTAGTGCAATCAGTCTTTTGTACAGAACTTCTGTATAAAAGTTCTGATTTGAATAAATTTTTGTATGAATGTTCAGTAAAATGGAATACATCACATACAGTATGGGTTTTTTTCACGTGCAGAAATTATGCAAATTAGATGAATTTTGATTTTTTCAGTGCAACTTACACACACTAAGTACACATGTCAATACAGCTCAGACTAGAGTCTATTTATGAACTGATCTTCACGAAATGTCTTGGGTACCTCTGTTATCACCTTGGGATGAGAACGAGTGTTTCTGGGTACGGTCCAAAATTCAAGATGGCTGCCAGTGGCCATTTTGTACTGAAATTAGGTCCAATCAGTTTTTTGTTACAACTTCTATACAGCTCGTATTTATGAACTGATCTTCACGAAACTTCTTGGGTACCTTTGTTTTCACCTAGGGACAAGAATGAGTGTGTTTTGGGGTGCCTTTGTTATCATTGTACAATGAGAACAAATATTTTGGGGTTCAGTTAGACCCACTCTGGGACTCAAAGATTTCTTTTCTATTTAGCATCTGACTGTCACCCACCTTTACAATACTTTATCTATACATTTGTTACAGGCTACGGCCAGTATTTATGTGCAGACGGTTACAATACTTTATATGTAGATTTGTTATCAGATCATTACCTAGATGTTTGTCATTGCTGTGTCACATACCATACATGTACATGTCTTGACAAGTTGAGCTACAGTGTCATTGACACTTTCATTAACAACTTCAAAGAGAGGGGGAGGGGTCATCTTGGTGTGATTAATCGATTATTTGAGACGATTAATTGATTCCTGAATTAAAAAATCCTGACAGCCGAAATGGTAGCGAGGAGTCAAAATCAAAAACTAAAAACACCCAACCTTAACATTAATTAGTGCATATTATTGATTTCCAAAATTCTAAAAGTTGAAACTGTATTTCAAAGTTTACATGAGAATAAGTATTGATTGGAGGTTGAAAATGACTCAACAGCGGTATATTGCATTTTATTGACCCTTTACAGAATGAATCTGCTGCATCCATCCACATAATTTGCAAATTAAGCAGTTGAAGATGAGCTTGTTCCAATGATATGTTTTTTTTTAACTTATTTCGAGAGAAAGTTTCAAGAAATAACGAAGGCAATGGTTAGCTTTTTACGGAACGTTCCAAGAAATAATGAAGGCATTGGTTAACTTTTGGCATCAGTTCAAGAAAAGAACATTTTAGCCTATTGGAGCCAGTGTTTATTCATTATCTTGCCCACTTTGGAGAGGACTTTGTGTTTTTGTCAGTGTGGGGACAGTGGGATTGAATAGACATATTTTGACTTGCAGTGAGGCAGTTACTAATTCTGGAACTAACTTGTTTCCATCAGTTCCAGAACAATGAAAGTTGTGCTGGCCTTGTGCTATTTTCTATAATTTCTGCTATAATACCATCAATATTTGGAGACTGTGTATCAATTTTAGCTCACCTGGCCTAAAAGGCCATGTGAGTTTTCTCATCACTTGTCATCCGATGTCCAGGATCTGTAAAGTTTTCACATTTTCGACTTCTTCTCTGTAACTGCTGAGCTGGTGTGAACCAAACTTGGCAAGAATGGTCTATGGGAGGTCCTCTAGAAACGATCCTCATTTTGTTCCCGTCGGATGAAAAACATAGCTTCCAGAGGCATTCTTTGATTCTGGTTGGTGAATTTTCAAAAATCTTCTCCTCTAAAACTGTCTGGCCAAATGTTTTGAAACTTCACATAAATGATGACTGGGACCCCTTCTACCAATGATCCTCATTTAATGTTGATCGGATCACAAACATGGCTGCCATTGCGGCTTATAGTTACTATAGAAACCCTATGAGAAATCACATTTTCATCATCTTCACTGGATCTACTGAGCCGACAAAAATCAAACCTGGCAGGGATAGTCTATGGGTGGTCCTCTACAAATGATCCTCATTTTGATCCCATGGGTTTGAAAACGTGGCCCCCCGAGGCTTTCTTTGATTCTGATTGGTGGATTTTTAAAAATCATCTCTTCTGAAACCACAGGGCCAAATGTTTTGAAACTTTGCATGGTTGATGACTGGGACCCCCTCTACCAACAATCCTCATTTAATGTTGATCGTGTTACAAACATGGCTTCAATTGCGGCTTATAGTTACTATAGAAACTCTATGGGAAATCACATTTTCATTTTCTTCTCTGGAACTACTCAGCCGATGTGAACCAAACTTGGCAGGACGTCCTCTATAAACGATCTTCATTTTGTTCCAGAGGGCTGAAAAACATGGCTGCCAGAGGCATTCTTTGATTCTGGTTGGTGGATTTTCAAAAATCTCTGAAACTGCCTGGCCAAATTTTTTGATACTTCACATAAATGTTGACTGGGACCCCCCTCTACCAACAATCCTCATTTAATGTTGATCGGGTTGTAAACATGGCCACAATTGCAGCTTACAGTTACTATAGAAACCCTATGGGAAATCACATTTTCATCTTCTTCACTGGAACTACTGAGCCGACATGAACCAAACCTGGGGGTATAGTCTAAGGGAGATCTTCTACAAATGCTCCTTATATGCTGTTATGAAAATATAAACCCAATTGCAGATTCCTATTATCAGTTTATCACTAATATTGTGTAAAGTATTATGTTGGGATGTAACTGGAAATAACTTTGCTACAGTAAGTTATCAGAAAAACTGTTAAGTTGTGATTGATGATAGGTGTTTGGAAAACTTGGTGTAATTTTATGCTCTAAAATGATGGTATAAAAAATATTCCCCACATTATTATTCTCTTGATTTTATCATTCATATAAGATGGACATAATAACAAATCCTTTGAATGAAATGTTGTTCTTTGTGTAACCCTTTACCTATCCAAAGCTCTTTGAAAAGAGAGTACTGTCTGAAAAACTGAAATTTTCAAAAATGTTCTTTAACCTTCTTTTATTGATTTTTATTGAAACAGAATCCATACATGTGTGCTGGCACTATTTGTTAGACAGTATTACTATGATACTGTTGATTTCTAACTTAACCCTGCACATATGGTTTCAGAGAAGTAGATATTAGCGGGGGAGGAATTCGCTAGAATTGTGCACTTGGTGATACCTTCCTGAAATTTGGCATGATGTAAGGGTAGGCATCAGAGATTTCAAAATCGATCGGCTACAAGTTGGCACCATCCTCTAGCCACCACTAGCAGCGAAATCCAAAATGGCCGCCAAGCGGATCGAAAAAAAGCTATTTTCGCCGATCGCACAACTGAAGCTCCAAACCTAACACCATACATGTGCTGTAATTGATGTGAATGATGGAGTGAAGCCCTTGGAACAAGTTGGGGGGAAGATTAATGGATAATGGGATCAGAATTTCCGTCGATGTGTGCGTCTGTGTGTCTGACTGTCAGTATGATCGTCCGTCCGTAGATAAATTAGTGTTGAATGTTTCTCGGGAATGCAATGATCAAATGAACATGGTATGAGAGATTCCTGTCAACACATGAACAAGGGTACTCGATAGTATGCAGCAGTGGGGATACTTGGACATTTGATAATCCAATTAAAGTGACAGTCTATTCTCAACTTCCGGCATTTTCGATAGATTTATTTTCTAAGAAAATAAAACTATCAAATTTCTAGAGGAGTTCTGGTTCAATCTCAACACCATAGCGACACGTCTGCCAGCAAGGGCAGTGCTGGAATGAACTCGGGATGCATTAGTTCCCGTTGTTAATTATACAATGTTATCTTGCCAGTATAGAACATTGGCAAAATGGGACTAGAAGGGGTGAGTGTATGTTTGCAGTCATTCGAGGTACAGGAATATTTTTTGACTACAAGTAGTATTCTTCATTTTCGGCCAGTTAAGATGTGGTGTGTTCCAAGTCAGGATTAATGTTGCCGACACTTAATGCCCATCCCTCATGGTATGCTACTTTACCAGGGATATAGAGATATAGCCACCACTGGGAGCCAAAACATGACCTTTGATGTCGATGAGTGGTCGAAATGTTTTAGCGAATAACTTATCGAAATATGATCCGGTATGGCAATTTGATACCTTACGTTAGATTTATTAGATCAACTCAGGTATGGATTCATTGAGACATGAGTGCGCTACAAGATGAAGGATTTCCAAGTTGATTTGCTATGGAGTAGGAACTGACTAGTCACATGTGGCCTATGGCCAGAGAAAGACAAGGATACCATAGATGAACACACGGGTGAACGAAGGTATCAACTGTTGTACAGAGGCAAAATAGTTGGGGATATTGTATCATGCTATGCATGAATTAACACCGTCTTGTGCAGTAAATAACAGACTATTTTCCGAAATCTAAAACTGTATTCCTATACCCCGGACAATGTAGCAAGCCACATGGGATGAACATTTGTTAGCAAAATCAACTCAACTAGAAACATGACATGTGTTAACTGGCCGAAAATGGAAAAAAAAATACCAGAATAGGAGATGACTGGTCCTAACATGACAGTATACTACTCAATATTGTTACAACAGCCACCTTCACACTTACACAAAGGTGTGCACCTTAATCCAGCTTTCAAGCATTTGCAATTGCCCTTGCAGGCCTTGGCACAACTACAGTGGAGCATCAGTGCACATGCAGCACTTGCGTCTCCTAGGTGAGTCCAAAATGGGACCAGAATATTGAGACGTGGATTCCACTCCCATCCGTACTGTGATGGGTCTGGCACACATAAGTGTTTCTGCAGAGCACGATGCCAAATGAAAGATGACACAAGAATTACCCTTTTTACATGTTGATACAGAGCTGCTTTGGTGGGCGGGATGTTTTCCATAGACTTAAGGCCATGTGTGAACATATGCCGTCTCGCATCATTGACACGTGTACTGACACAACTGTTACTGTACATCTGTATGGTGAGTTTTTCGATATGCTGCATATGAGGGGAATCCTCTGAAAAGACTTGCGGATTCTCAGTCAATTCTATCATCATTTCAGTTGATGCGGGAAAATTCATCCATGCATTCCATCCTGTCTTCTTCCCAATGCCGAGCATGCTGGATGTTACATCACAACCTGTGAAGGCGTGGAAGAAAGTCAGGGCCTTACAGTAATCAGGTCCAAGTTGTGAAGCTATCTCATGAATTGGCATATCTTTATATGCCTTTCCAATTCCAAACCCAATCCACAGCTCACTGAGTCCAAGGTCACGGAATGTTGCGAAATGGTGCAAAGACAGAATGACGACATCAGAATCAACCGTGCGAAGAAAAGCTATTTTGTGACCTTGTGAGACTGCATGGTTGAGATGAAGCATCATGCGCGTGTCTGCTTCCTCGTGGTTCGATGGAGATATGTCACATAAGCTAACATCCTTATTGCATAGTACATATTCTCCTGATGTCGTTAACAACTGGTACTCGGATGTTGATGTTAATTTCAGCAGTTCAGCAGACAGGAACTTGAAAAATTCGTCTTTATTCTCACTAACTTTCAAGAATGCCTGCCAATTCTTCCCTTTAGGTAAAGGGACGTTCTCGGACACCCGTATCAACCTAACTGCTGTCTCACCGAGGCGTTTTGCTCGCGTCTGATTCTTCAAACTGCCTTCGGGGTAACAGTCATAGATCGCATCAACCCTTGTGGTGTTCGTGTTAATCAGAGATTCGATGTATGGCAATAATTGCAATCGAGCATATTCTCCAAACAGATCCGCTTTCTGTGGTTTGATTACATGGACTACAGCAGGCATATCCAAGATGACAACTGAAGCTTGTCTAGCTGCTGAATTCTTCCCTTGTGCAGGAATAGCTGGTAAACAATTGAGAATTTGAGATTTTGTCCCACTCCGTAGCTTACCTCTATCGGATAATGCTGGCGGATCACGTGCATTCTCGTGCATGAAAAACTCATCCATGTTTGAATCAGGCCGGGCTTGCAGTGAAACGAACATCTGGGTAACTATTGCGGCAGTTGCTTTACTTGACATGAGTTTGTCTCGGCCTTTGTCCAGGTTGGCTGGGGGTGGGTTAAGGAAGGTATATATATTTGCCTTGGGAATAACATCATTCAGGGGTACGGTGCATTCCACAAGCCTTTCCTTCAAGAAAGTGGAATATAAATGCTTGCCCCTTTCGGGTAATGACCGTAAACTCTTACTAACTTCGGGGTCCATATATTCACCAGTATCTAATGTCACCAGCTGACCACTAGTTTCATCATAAGGGTTGATAATGAGTCCCTGATTCACCAGATCGAGGAGAGATTTCAATTGATTCAGAAATTTTTTCTGCTCTGATACCGAACTTTCCGGGTGTTCCGTGTTATCTGATGATGTTGTGTGGAAACTTGCATATTCATACTCATCTATAACACGCAGAACTTCTGACCTTGAAAGCTCAATAACGACTTTCTCTTCAGCCTGGCCATAGAGACCTTTTGGACCACTGTCTTCTTTGAGTAGTTGGATACTATGTTCTTGGCTCTGATCTAAACCCATCATACTGAACTTCCTCTCACTACGCTGGACCACAAAATGGCCTTCCATGAATTTGTTGTGGATTGAAGGATGCCGCCTGGGTAGCTGAGACATGTCTCTCAGAAATACGGGGACCCACCGACAATAATTTGTATGTCCTAGGGCAAAAAAGTAACTGCACAACTCATCGATAGAACACAGTGTACCAGGCCAGTTACCGATTCGTTGGTTCCGAACGAATTGACAGCTTGTCAAGAGAAAGTTCCGAACGATTTCACCCCAATAGCGCGCAGTTGGAGATTGTGAAAGAATCCTCTGTTCCCACATTTCAAATGACTCATGGGGCCCAGTCTGCTGACAGTAAATCTCATAAGCATTCTTTCTGAGGATCTCAAGCCAAGCTAGAGTGAGAAGATATGCCTGTCGCGTCCTCTTGACATGTTTCCCACCAAGTAGGGATGATGCTACACCGGGTGTGAATATCTTTGCGAGGTGAAACATTCGCTCCCAACCAGAACCACCCATAAGCTTACCACCAGCTTCTTGGGTGCACATTTCAAGATGCAGGAATCCAATCATACACACCATTCGATCCTCACCTATCTCCTCTGGGAACAGCCATTGACATTTTTTCTGCCTGGCATACAACGGACAGTCACCTTCAATGACAGGTATCTGGCCGGGGTTTACGAAAGCAGTAGCTTCCCTGACCACATACATAGCATGCTTCTGCATACTGAGTGAGTCCGCTTTCTGCTCACTGAAAACAGGGAATACCCCAATAACTGCACGAGGTTTGACATTGTCTTGATCTTCATGTTTTGAAAAGAAGCCTGAAAAGGTCACAGGGACTTCATCAAGCTGCCAGCTGCCATCAACCTTCCCTTTATTGCTGATCTGTGACACATGAGACAACCAGTCATTCTCTCCCACGTTCAAATCTGCATATTCATTGGGCCGTACATTACATTCATCTGGAGATTCAAGCCTGATGTCCCCACCAAAGTCTTCAACGAAAGGAACAAATGCATAGTCGTCTGGGAGTTCAATTTGTGTGTCTTCTGGAACATCTAAACTCAGTGGTGGGGGATCAGTACCCACATTGTCCCTGCTCAGTTGACCAATGAGTGTGATGGACGTACCATGCATATCAGATCTACCAGATACATCAATGTTATCAGTGGTTCCTATCGAGAAAACATTACGTTTGCAGTTAGCTGGGACTACAACACCTTCGTTCTTGAACCGCAGTGAAACAGCTCTCGCGAAACTCCTGCGAACATCCATTACGCGATCATAAGAGACAGAGAGTCCCATTTGATGAAAATCTCTGATAAGATTTTTCATACGATCATGGGCATGCAACTTCAAACCCACATAAAGAGGCATTGGAGTTTCTCTGTCACGTCTCTGGTGAACATTTTGTGCATGTTCGGAGCGTTTCGCTGAATTGCTGATCAACATCTGTGAAATAGTACAAGCCACTCGAGTCTTGGCATTAACAGTCTCATCATCGCCTAAGTTCTGTATACTACATGTGCCCTCAAGTAGAACTCTAAGAAGAGTCAGGAGTGAGTTGGGTACAGGCTCGCTCAAGCAATAAGATGAAAATGATCCCGTGAAAGGAGCTTGAGATATGAGTATGTGTTTACGCAGAAGAAGACCCACATCAACTATCTTTTTTGCCTCTTCCTCAGACACTATACGAGTTAAAGATTCGGACAACAAGGAGCCAACTCGAAACCTACTTGAAATAAACACATCTCTACCCTGTGTGAAGGCGTCCCAGCCATCGCCCAATTTCTGCAACAAATGTTCTTTGAATCGAGTGGAATGTATTTCTTCACTAAGCCAATCAGAACCGACTTGCTTCAACCTCCGACTGTACAGATTCTTGAGATCGACAAGCTTCATCGCGGAATCGTTGTGTTCAACAAATGTTATGAGCTCTGCCATAACGAGAGGGTCATAGGGCAGGCCTGACGCGGAATGTTCGGCGTTCTTCGACTTTTTAGATTTAGCCGCTCGTGCTTCATTGGCAAGCTTACAATAACAGGTTTTGTGATAGTAAAGATCACTAGCAGCGGAATCAAATGCTGCATTGACCCGAGAAAAAACAACCCAGTTCTCGGCTTCCTTTGCCATAATTTTGAGTTTATTGTTATCAGACATTGATCTGCAAATAGGCTCACTGCTGTCACCTTCGCGTTTGTGACAATAAACACACTGGGGCAGTTTCCTGTCACAGCCAGATTCAAAACTTGTCCGTGTTCTTTTAGGACTCAGCGTGGAGCAGGATGCCACTGCCTCATTTCGCTCTCGCTTGTGTAGCACGCGCTGTACGATGTGAGTCCGAATACTGTCACGGCATGTCTTATGATATATTGCCTTATTCGTCAACAGTGACATCGACATACACTCATCACTCTCTCTCATCAAACAATCAATGGTCAAATTATATGGAAGCTCAACGCCATTATCTAGGAAGCGCGTTATGTCTTCCTCAATAGCTTTATAGGCGTCATGAAAACGAGATTCTCTATACGGACGCATCAATTTCTTGGAACTGTCTTGCTGGCAAAAGCAACAACGTTCCCAGTCAGTACTAGTCCGTACACGAAGAGGATTCTCACTCATTCTGTGAATGATTTTTGTGAACAATCGCGTTCTCGAATTAATTTCGACAGACAAATCAGAATTGCTTGCGGAATTACGCCAAACAAGAGATTGTATGGCAAAGAGACTGCTTCATAAAGAGCGTTGTTTCTCCGGGATCAGCGTCATTCAGGTTTGCCTGAATGACGCTGATCCCGGAGAAACAACGCTCTTTTCAAGTTCCAAGAAATTGATGCGTCCGTATAGAGAATCTCGTTTTATTCTACATCATCTCCCACGTCTGTTTCCAACACGTGCGTGGATCAGAGTTCACTTTCGCGCCCTTACAATCGGATGTATAGTCGGTAGACCGTCGAAAAGGAGGTTCCCTTCAGCCGCTGGCGGCCATTTTGGATTGTGCCGCTACTGGTCGCCACCGGTCGGTGTCAACTTGTAGCCGATCGTTTTTGAGAACCTCATAGCCTACACTAACAGTGTGCCAAATTTCAAGAAGGTATCACCAAGTGCACAATTCACCTGTATGTGACGAATTCCTCCCCCGCTATATGGATTTCCAGCAATTATGGCTGGAATATTATGAAATGCAGTCTGTCTGTCCCCAGCTGTCCATCCATTAGGCCATCCATCAGTCTGCCCATCAGTCTGTTCGTTCGTCTGTCTGCCTGCCTGGGCCTGAAAGATTGCATGCCTGCCTGCCCACATGCCCAACCCACCCACCCACCCACCCACCCACCCACCCATATGCCTGCCGGCTTGCTGGATTGGTCAATTTTGAAAAATCTTCTCTGAAGGAAACTGCAAGGCCAGATGTTTTGAAACTTCACATAATTAATGACTGGACACCCTCAACCAATGATCTTCATCATCTTCTCTTCTCTGTAACTGCTGAGCCGGTGTGAACCAAACTTGGCAGGAATGGTCTATGAGAGGTCCTCCACAACTGATCCTCATTTTGTTCCCGTCTGATGAAAAACATGGCTTCCATAGGCATTCAACTTTGCATGGTTGATGACTGGGACCCCCTCTACTAACAATCCTCATTTAATATTGCTCAGGTTGCAACCATGGCCATAACTGCAGCTTACTATAGAAACCCTATGGGAAATCTCATTTTCTTCTTCTCTGGAACAACTGAGCCATCGTGAAGCAAACCTGGCAGGGATAGTCTATGGGAGGTCCTCTACAAACAATCCTCATTTTGTCCTCTACAAAACGATCCTTATTTAGTTCCCATGGGTTTGAAAACATGGCTGCCAGAGGAATTCTTTGATTCTGATTGGTGGATTGGGACACCTTCTACCAATGATCCTCATGTTATGTTGATGTAATGTTGCAAACATGGCCACAATTGCAGCTCATAATTATCATGGAAAAGCCTATGGGGAATCACATTTTTTATATGTAGTTCCAGGTGTGCGATTACAGGCACTTTAGAGTCTCTATATACATGTTCAGTATCATAGGAGATCCATATCCACGAGATTGCCAGTGCATACAGGCCTGTCGATTTAAAGTGAACGGGGAGCATGGTGGTTCAGTGGTAGACTGTTGGACTTCTATGCTAGAGGTCCCCAGTTCGATTCCCGTCCGGGACGACCCGCATTGTGTCCTTGGGCAAGTATGTGACCTTAAACACAAATAAATAAATAAATGAGGTGAACGACTGTTTGGGTCATGTGGAGGTTACCTAAAATGAAAAACATGCGAACGAAAAAAGAGTCATGCAAAATTTTCGCAAAGTTGAATGATTCAGTACAGTGAATGTTGGAATGACATTGAGCATCAACCAATCATCATCTGCATAGGTGTTTTCATCTGCTTGAAGTATACCTGCTCTGTTGGCCAATTATTGGCCAACAGTGCAGCTACACTTCAGGATAGGGCTGGGCAGTTTTGAAATTTTCATTTTGGTTTGGTTTTGTTTTTCTACAAAAAACTCGGTTTTTGGTTCGGTTTTCGGTTTTTCAAAATATATTGTAGAAATCCACATTTCAGAGGGTAATGTATACATAAAACATAAAATGTGTCTGCATCTGTCATCCAAGTCATGATGCTTCTACAACATGCTGAGTCACCTGGGTTACTCAGTGCTCACCACTCTTCTCAGCCAATGGACATACTTCCAGTCCTGCAACAATAGTTGTGTGCATGGATGGAACAAGCCACTTGACAACAGCAGTAGTGAAAGAGTTAATTTTTATTTTCAAGTTGATATAATGGGGTGTTTTGATGAAAATAATAGTGGACTGCAAGTATTTTCAGTTGTAATCATGTCAGAGGCCAGGAATTTTAGGGGGAAGTGACTTCTCCCTCTCCGGAAAACGGAAAAGTGAGAGCCCTTCAGAGAGAAGTGAAATTTCTGAAGAAAGAAATGCTGAGAAGAGAATTTAATTTAATATTTCCAAATTTGTCAATAGGCCTGTCAAACACTGTAAATCAAGTTAGTGGTCTACACTGGTGGCGCCATGGGTTATCTAGGGACCAGTCCCTCCCAAATCCCACTTGCTCCTCCCATCCCCAAATTTGAAAGATTCTTTTGGATTTCCTGCCCTCAGTACAAGTACAGTACCCTCAGTCCTGAGATTCCCCCCGAACTCTTCACCAGCATGGTCACCCAGGATTTCAAACCATGGCTCCACCACTGGTGGGACCTGCCTTGTTCTGTCAGTGAGATTTGGGGTCTTGTCAAGATGCAAAAATTTACAAGAAAAGGTACATTTTAGCAAAAATCAACATTTCCTTATTTTTATCCCCCAAAAACCGTAGACGGAGGTGGTTTCTGCTTGGCCGACTGAACCCAAACTTGGCATGTGGGTTGGGCATGTTGAGAGGAAGAAACCTATTTATTTTGGGATTATTGTGCCAAAGGTCAAGGTCACAGTGACCTTGAACTTAAATTTCTATCGATGTTGGTTTCCACTCTGCAGTTAAAGTTCCGCTTGGCTGACTGAACCCAGGCTTGGCATGTGGGTTAGGCATGATGAGAGGAAGATCCCTATTTATTTTTGGATCATTGTGCAAAAGGTCAAGGTCACAGTGACCATGAACTTCAATTTCTATCAGTGTTGATTTCCATTCTGCAATTAAAATTCCACTTGGCCGACTGAAGCCAAACTTGGGATGTGGGTTAGGCATGATGAAAGGAAGAACCCTATTCATTTTGAGGTGATTGTACCAAATGTCAAGGTCACAGTGACCTTGAACTTAAACGTCTACCTGATTTGGCTTTTCAAATTGAAATTTTGCTTGTTTCGATTGATACTTAACTTGGCTTATGGGTTGAGTATGATGAAAGGAAGAGCCTTATTTATTTTTGGGTTATTGTGTCAAAGGAAAAGGTTGCAGTGACCTTGAATTTTAACTTTTCTCGGTCAGAGTTGGTTTCCACTCTCAAATTAAAATGTTGTTTGCCTGATCGAAACCAAACTTGGCATGTGGATTGGGCATAATGAGAGAAAGAACTGTACATATTTTTTTGGTCATTATGCCAAAGGTCAAGGTCACAGTGACCTTGAAATTAAAATTTTATCGGTCGGAGCTTGTTTCTGCTTTCTTAATTATTAAAAATATGCATTCATGATCGAAACCCAACATAGCATTTGGGTTGAGCATGTTGAGAGGAAGAGTCCTACATGTTTTTAGGTCATTGTGCCAAAGGTCAGGGTCACAGTGACTTTGAATATAAAATCTTATCGGTACAGATCAAAACAAAACTTGACATTTTGTCAAATACATGTAATCTTCTCCGTATTATTTAAATAAATAATACCAGCTGTTGCTGTGTTATTTAATATAATATATTACCAAGGTTACAGTATCAGGGTGATTTTTCAGGGAGATTTGCCACCTCTAGGTGGCTACTTCTAGTTTAAGGAGTCACTAAGCTCTCCCCCTGGTTGTGGTGGATAATATGCAATTGTTGTACTTATTTTGGTAATTATCACATAACTTCAAAATAGACTGCCCCGGTTTCATAATGGTTCCTGCTTCAAATGATAGTGGAATAAAAGGAACACAAATCATATTTGTTGTGATTTTGATAACTATTATTGAAGTAAGTTGTGATATATGAATCACTTTTATTGGTAACTCATTCCAATGTTTCCACAATATCTCTCCTAATTTTGACTGTAGAGGTTCGTTTTTGACTGATTTTACCAAAACAGAAATTGGGCGAGGTGAGCGGTGCCAAGGCAAAGATATCGCCAACTTCACTTCGCCCTCTTGGCTGATCCCTGCATTGATTTCATATCAGTCAAGGCAGGTGATTGATGTTTTTGAAGGGAGACGGCTGCATAATGGGATTTGAAAGTTTGCAATATTGCATCTTGGGATTTGATGTATACACAAAACACACATGGGAAAATGCGTGTTGATTATAACAACTGCATATAGGGAATGCAGCATTGACACTTGACAGTTAATACCTGACAGACCTGCAGTACTGCGTGATTCCTTAAAGTAAGTTCAAATAGTATACAAACAATTTGCAGTAAGTTTAAAAACTTTCAATAGTTACCTGCCATCCATTTAACAGGATAAGTTCTATTTTACTTTAACCATTTGGGGGCGCGGTGGTGTTGTGATAACCGGTTCTCGTCAGATCACCGAAGTTAAGCAATGTTGAGCCCGGTTAGTCCTCGGATGGGTGTCTGTCTAAGCAATCGATTCGGACTCCCACATTGTGTCCTTGGGCAAGGCACTTAACCCCGATTGTTCACATGGGGGCACGATGACGCCATGTACTAAGGCATACTGCATGTCAATGGTGTGCATGTCTTCAACCAATCTAACCCTGCCAGTGCCTGTGCTGCAATGCGAAGTTACGATGTTGGGGAGTTGGCAGCTGCTCGTCATTGCTCGGTGGTTCTCTCTGGGTACTCCGGCTTCCTCCACCCGTAAAACTGTCAGTCTGGATTAGCCATTGTGCATAAGTTTGTGACCATAAACACCAATAAATAAATAAATATAATCATTTTATTGGCTAAAAACAGAACTGCCAACGTACAGCGTTATCTCTGAGCATGTGACACTTTCAGAGAACGTGCCAGAAGTCAGCAAATTAATATAATTTACCCATCATATTTGTCATAAACTTTGAGGTTTCAAAACTCAATAAATTTTCTGTTTATCTCCAATCTAATTTACTACGCACCGTACACAGATGATTTTGGATCAAAGATCATTTATATTACTTTTACACCATATATTGTCAGGTAACTTTCAATAATTCTTTTGTCGAATATGAGTGAGCCTGAGGCTGTGCCCAGTTCATTACATTTACTTAACGATTCTTGAATCGCATGTGTGGATTTTAATTAAAGACTTTTTAATTTTTCAAATTCCTTCTGGTGGTTATTGTGTAGATATCGTTTAACATATAAGAAATTTGCTGCCACTATTTTGGGGGGGATTTGTTGTCAATCATGAAGTAAGCATAAACGGCACAGCATTTACCTTTGCTTGACATTTTAGCCTTTATGTGATCGAGCATAAACTTGAAAATTCTGGGAAATTTGTTTAAACCAAAAGTATCGTTTTTTTTTTGTTAAGGCAGCGTTTCGGTTTTGAAAAAAAAAACGAATACAAAAACCGATAAACCGTTCAGCCCCACTTCAGGAAGATGCAAACACCTATGCTGATGATTGATTGATGCTCATCATCATTTGAAACTGTTGATCATAAGATGTAGCATAGGTACAAATCAGGAAATGGCAATAATTCATGTCTCTGCCACAAATAGTGATTATGGATGCCATACACTTCAGCATGCTAGCCAATGCCAAGATTAGGCTATAATAATCCCCAGCTAAAACAAATTTTGCAGGAAATATCGAAATGGGGCCTGTCCATCCATTCGTTCATCCATTTGTCCGCCCATCAGTCTGTAACAACTTTGAACCTTCATATATCAGTCAGTGGATGTTGGATTTAAATGACCGTTGCTATGCTGATAAACCACCATGAGGGAAAGAATATTCACAAGAAACAGGTTTTGTCCATTTTTATATTCCTACTTTTTTTTCACCAAAAGCGGGCTATACTTGATCACGCCTCTCCGTACATCTATCTGTCCACACTCAGATGTCTGTTCGCATTATAACTTCAACATTACTGCTCAAATTTCAATGAAATTTGATACGGATGTTCATAATTATGAGATCTTTAAGCAGCACCAGCCGTTTTGCTGTTGGAATATTTTTTCTATGAGTTATGGCCCTTTGAATATACAAAAATAGGCTTTTTTTGTCTTCTCCTCGTATTTCAGGTTTGGGTTATTTGATCTCAATGAAATTTGGATGAAAATTGTTTATGGGAAAGGCTTCAAATGAGTCTCTAATATTTCTTACTTTTCACTTTTTAGAGTTATCCGCCTTTTTAACTTCGAAAATTTGCTGTTTGCCTCGAAAAATAGACAATTTTTAGCTTAACTTGACAAAGTCAAGATAAGCTATTGCCATCATGCATGCGGAAGTCTGTGATTCTGTTCACATTTTCCTTTAGCACAGGCTACACCCTGCAGTTCTTGTCTTATCGTCACAAAATTTTATATGCAGGTTTGGGGTCATGTCCAGATGAGAACGTCCCCTTTTGGTTGCGATCGGTCAACCGATATGACTGCCCAAGCCCAAAACCCGAAAACCATTAGCACAGTCTACAGGTCGTATTTATGAAGGGATTTCATTGTATCTTGGTAGAATGCCTTTGTATAATGGCTAGATGAGAACCTCCCCTTTTGGGCATGATCTGTCAACCGTGATGGCTGCCCAAGCCCGAAACTCAAAAACTTTTAGCACAGTCTGCAGGTCATGTTTAATATGGAGGGATTTCATTGTAAATTGGTAGGATGACTCCTTATGATGTCTAGATGAGAATTTCCCCATTTGGGCGTGATCTGCCAACCGTGACGACTGTCCGAGCCCAAAACCCAAAAACCTTTAGCACAGTATACAGGTCATATTTATTGAGGAATTTCATTGTAACTTGGTGGGTTGACTTCATATAATGTCTAGATGAGAAAGTCCCCTTTTGGGCATGATTGAGCAACTGTGACGGCTAAAGGAGCCCAAAGCCCGAAAACCTTTGCCACAGTCATATTTATGAAGGGATTTCATTGTAACTTGGTAGAATGACTCCAAATAATGTCTAGATGAGAACGTCCCCTTTTGGTCGCGATCATTCAGCCTTGATGGCTGCCCGAGCCCAAAATATTTAGCATAGTGTATAGGACATATTTATGGAAGGATTTCATTGTAACCTGTTAGTTTGACTCCATATAATGCCTAGATGATGACATCCCCTTTTGGTCGTGATAGGTCAGCTGTGACGGTTTCAGGGGCCCGAAGCCCAAAAATCTTGAGCACAGTCTACAGATCATATTTATGAAGGGATTTCATTGTAACTTCATAGGATCACTCCAGATGATGCCCAAATGAGAATGTCCCCTTTTGGTTGCGGTCATTCAACCATGATGGTTGCCCGAGGCCCAAAGCCCAAAAACCATTAACATAGTCTACAGGTCATATTTATGAAGGGATTTCATTGTAACTTGGTAGGTTGACTTCATATAATATCTAGATGAGAACGTCCCCTTTGGACGCAATTGGGAAACTGATGGCTACAGGGGCCCGAAGCCCGAAAACCTTTAGCACAGTCTACAGACCATATTTATGAAGGGATTTTAATGTAACTTGAAAGGATGACTCGTTTTGGAATAATTTCACTGTAACTTGGTAACTTTCGTTGATATACGTTAACTGTGAGGGCCACATACATTAACTGTGAGGTCGTATTAACCCACCCCTCAACTCTTTAGTACAGTGTACACCTCATATTATTTTTATCAAAAACATAGGATACAGGGAACAGAAATGAACATATTCCCAATTATCACAATTCTTGTCTTATTTCATAATCCTTTCATAAACATTGAATATTATCCTTTTCATCAAACACAACACACAAGTTAAGCTACAGTGTCATTGACACTTTCATTTGTCTGTTCGCCTCGTATTTCAGGTTTGGGTTATCAGATTTCAATGAAATTTGGAATGAAGATTGTTTACGGGAATGGCTTTCAAATGAGTCATGCCCCTGCAGTAAAACAAATAAAATACATGCAAATCCCCTCCCCACATGTGGCATTATGTCTGTTCTATAAGGTTTGGGTTATCAGATTTCAATGAAATTTGGAGTAAAGATTGTTTATGGGAAAGGCTTTCAAGTGAGTTATGTCCCTGCAATAAAACAATGAAAATACAAGAAAATCACCTCCCCACATGTGGCATTATGTCTTTGTTCTAGATCTCTTATGTGGTAGTCCGATTGTCACTAAACTTCAGTAACAGGTGTTTCTGGCCTTCAAAATTACCTTGCTGTAAAACAAAGACCATGATTAGCTCGACTTTGACGAAGTCAAATTTGAGCTTATGCCATGGCCCGCCGTCTGTCAACAATTCAATACGCATCGGGCTAGAAGCCGTTATGAAGCAGTCTTTACGAAACTTCTTGGGTACCTTTGTTATCTCCCTGGGACGAGAACAAGTATTTTAGGGTGCAGTTCAAAATTCAAGATGGCCACCAGCAGCCATTTTGTACGTAAGTTAGTGCAATCAGTTTTTATACAGAACTTCTGTATGAAAGTTCTGATTTGAATAAATTTTTGTCTGAATGTTTAGAAACATGGAATACATCACATATAATAGGGGTTTTTCTTAGTCCCCTACGGGAACCGTAAGGGGACTATAGGATTGCACCCCATCTGTCTGTCTGTCTGTCCATCCTTCCGTCCGTCCATCCATCCGCCCGTCTGTCTGTCTGTCTGTCCGTCCGTCCGTCTGTTAGTGATGTACCAATGAGCAAAAAGGGTTGTATACCGATGACCGATGATTTTAAGACCATAATCGGCCGATGTCGGTGCCGATGAATGTTTCAACCAACTGATCAAGTGTTGTTGTCGAACACCTGGGATAATAACACGGTTGCAAAACGCACGTGACAATTTACTGAAGTTAATACAAGTTACTGACTTACTGTCAAATATCGAATAGTTCATAAGACACTGCTCTTTGAAGTAATGGCATGCCGTTCAACTTCAAACGGACTGGTGTTAGTGGTGTAAACGAACTTCTCCGGAGTGAATGCACGTGCCAAGTTGCCAACTCGGCCCAACTTTCAAGCACTGAATAGAGAACTGACTCAGAACTCTCTACTTTGTCAGACGGTCAAAATCATTTTGTAAGTTGTAAAACAAATTAACAATGGCCGAAAGAAAAAAGAAGAGTCAAATTTGGGATTATTTTGCAATCAGTTCGCCATCTGATAGAAAGGCAAAATGCATTATTTGTGCAGGAATGGTCACAAGAGGTGGACCGGGTACAAGTCAAAGATCTTTTACAACTACTAATATGAGAAATCACTTGCGTATATCACATCAAACAGAATTTAAAGAATTAGAAATGAAAGAGAAGGAAGTCTCTGAAGCCTTGACTAGAAAACGGCAACAACAGTTAGAAGGATCTACACCCTCTACAAGTTCTGAAGCAAAGAGAGTATATCAATTGAAAATGGAAAACGTTGTTGACAAAATGACACCGTGGTCACCAACAGATCGCAGGACTATCGAAATGAACTATAAGTTAGCAGAAATGGTTGCTTTGGATTTTGAACCTTTTTCGGTAACGGAACGCATCGGTTTTCAGAGATTTTGCGCGGCACCGGAACTCCGCTATAAGTTACCTTCTAGAAAACATCTGAGTGAGACTTTAGTCCCAGAAATTTACAAAAAAGTCGTTGACAGAGTTAAAGAACTTATGAGGACATCTACACCCGAGCATGTGAGTTTAACTACAGACATATGGTCGTCTTCTGTTGGTAATAACTCGTTGGTGAGCCTAACAGGGCAGTGGATTGATTCAGACTTTAAACGCCACCGATGTTTCCTAAATGCTTCCTCTTTTGAGGGAAGCCATACAGCTCAAGCCATCAGCACGGAGATCCATCGAATGCTAGATGAATGGGAAATTCCAAAAGAAAACATTGTTGCAATTATTAGAGACTATGCATCGAATGCAGTGGCCGGGTGTGGCCTTTCTGGATTAGCCCACTACGGCTGTTTTTGTCACAGCTTACAACTCGTGATCAGTGATGGCATTGCCACACAGAGATCTGTCAATGATATGCTATCAATTGGTCGTAAGATAGCAGGACACTTCAACCATTCACCCTTAGCTTACCATCATTTTAGAAAGTTGCAAAAGAAACATAACATTCCTGAGCATAACATCATTCAAGGTGTTAAAACACGCTGGAATAGTTCATTTTATTTGTTGGAGCGTTTGACAGAACAGCGACTGGCTTTAGTTGAATTTTCTGCCGATCATAATATACCAATGCTGAATGCAAATCAGTGGAACTTGGCACAAACTCTCCTGAAAACTTTTCGTAGGTTCGAAGAGCTAACCCGTGAAGCTTCTGAAGCCTGTGCTAGTTGCTCGATGATCATCCCGTCAGTCACATTGTTAGGGCGTGCTCTTGCGAAACATGCTGATGATCAGGGGATACAAACTTTAACAGGGGAGATGCATGATTCTTTAAAACGTCGGTTCAAGGACATTGAGGAGAATAAATTGTTGGTGCTGTCAACATTTATGGACCCCAGGTTTAAAGGACTGTTTTTTGCTGAAAACGTGACCAAAGCAAACATCAAGTGGATGGAAGAGGAGACTCCACAGAAAAGCATCGACATGACAACTGGAATTCATACAGATGACGCGAGTAGTAGAGCTCCCGGATCTTCAGAAGGTGCATCAAGCAGTGAGACTGCTCTAACTGTTGCCCCCGACCAATCGGGATCTGACAGGTCAGTAGAATCAACAAAAAGCAAACGCCTTCTGGATGAAGACTATGAACAAATCTTAACCGAAAAAGGTGCCTTTGTTCATTCTGCGAATGAATTATCTCTTGCTGAGGAGGTTGGAATCTACAGTTCCGAACCACTGATTGGCCGAAATGCAAACCCACTTGAATGGTGGCATGTGAACAAGTGTAGATTTGTTAAAATGGCCAACGTTGCGAGAAAGTTCCTTAGTGTGCCTCCGTCGAGTGTCGCCAGTGAACGTTTATTCTCTGAAGCAGGGGAAATATATGAGGAAAAACGGAACCGATTATCTCCACACAAAGCTGAAATGCTGCTGGTGATTCGGGGAAATCTCCCTCTGCTCAATCTTGAATATTAAATTTGATGCACGTTTTCTGATTTTCATCTGGAGTTTTGGCTAGGCTTACCGACTTATTGACTATAGTGGTGTGATCTAAACTTGACTAGTCCAAAACCAGTAAGAATCCATTCAACAAACTAGCGTTTTTGGTACATACTACATAGTACAACACAGTGAATAATGCTGGGAAACACAGAGTCTAGAAGTTTTGTGTAGACATTTGGTCCAAAAAATGACACAAAAGTACCCGGCCAGTCATTTCCGTACCCCCCCCCCTGCACCGCAACTGCCCATCCAAATACTTATCACTTGGCACTTGCTGCTGTGCAATTTAATTCTGTTCAGTTTTCATAATTTTCAACAACATGGAGATACCATTATTCCAGTCAGTGTGTTGGGCGGTGCATCTCCTTCTGCTAAATAGTTCAATTTTAATTTCTTTTCAAGAATCTGTGTTTACCTTTATGATGCAGGAACGAAAAATTGGGTAATGACGTGTATAAATATTTTTTTTTATTTTGTGCTTCAAAAACATGGCTTATAAATTATAAGCCATGTTTTTGAAGCACAAGATTAAAAAAAATAGTTATACACGATTATTATAAGTTAAAATGAACCTTCATTAAAATGTGCTCGAGTAGCTCATTCCAATGAGGGGTCATAACTCATAAGCTGTATTTTTTAAGCTAAGCAAATGAAAAGTAAAAAAAAATTATAAATTGTGATTAAGATTGATTTTTTAGAATAACGCAGGCCATTTTTTTCCGTTCTGTCAGCTGAAGGGTAAACCGTTAACCCTTTACCTAACGTAACTGCCAAAACCGGCCAGCACTATACACGAAAATCGCCATTCAATTTTTTTAATATCTTCATTTTTTGCTTTCAAGTTTCAAAACACAGGTTGTGACCCTTCATTGAAACAAGCGTGGCTGGCTCGTTCCAATGAGGGGTCACAACCTATGTTTTGTAAGCAAAAAATGAAAAATTTTAGTTATACGAGAATTATTTTTACGAGTGTCGTCGGCTACTAGCGTTAGGTAAAGGGTTAAGTGATTGGAGTTTTAGTAGAAGTTCAACTTCAAAGTTCAAACAACTTGCCCCCTCATCAAAGTTGTGTCAATTTGTGTCAGTGTGAATGTGTGATAGTATAGTAGAACTGTCTTGCTATACAAGCCTGTAACAATTTAACAACATTTATTTGATCTAAAATAAATAATTTCTTTCAGTTTATACAATGTCAGATTTGTAACACTACTCTAGAAAAACACGACCTACAATGCTGTTATTATCCTGTCATGATGCCGACAATGTAGCAAGCATAAACCATCAAACAAAAAAAAGTACTTTGAATTTGATTCTCGATTGAGTCGATTCTTGCATTTTGAAATTGATTCGGACTCATTCTTCAGACATCTAATCTCTTTGTGTTAAGTAAGGAAAGATATTTTTGGACCACAATACACAGGTAAGGTTATGGTCAAGATTGAAGAATCAAAATAATTGGGGGTGGGGGGGGGGGGGTTGCAGTGGGCGGAGAGAACTCTAGGTACTTGACCATAACCTGTACATTGTGATCTAAAAAAATATCTCAGGAATGTTGGATTTGCTTTGTTTCTATTCGGTAAATACTTTTTCCCAGTGACAATTCACTGACACAGCTTTGCACACATCACTGTATTCGTGTATTGTGAAATGCGATTGTGTACAGCCGTTCTTGTTGTGGATATTTTTAATCGGATGTTCCGTCGAGATGAGTATGCGCCATTATGCGTGCTTGCGCTGTTCGCTTGATGCTGTGGAAGTCTGACAATCTTAATATTAAAAGGTTGAAAATCGTTGATGGATTATGGTATTTATGGATGATTCGGATCATGTACGATTCAGCCCAGATTTTTTTTTTGGACGATTCGGCCCAGATCTATGGACGATTCGGGCCGGATTACTGGACGATTCGAACCGAGTTTATGGATGATATGGACCATGTTTATTAACAATCCGGAACAAATTTCTGGGGGAGTGGGGGGGGGGGGTGGAGCTGGGGGAGTGAGGGCTGAGGGGGGTGGCACTGTTCAAACTACGCTCAAGACCATTGGGCCCCCCACCCCACACCATCAACTTGACTGAAGTTGACTCAAGGTGCCATCTAATTACTTTGCGAAGACTGGCTTTTCTTTATATCGTAACCCCCGTAAATTGGCCGTAATTATCTTGTTCCAAAGCCCGTTCCGAATTTTTCGTAAACATGCTCTGAAATTCCAAAACGTCCAATAATCTGGTCCGAATTGTCCAGAAATCTGGGCCGAAACGTCCATACTCCACAGATCTGGGCCGAATCGTCCAAATAAAATCTGGTCCAAGTCGTGGGCGGAGAGAACTCGAGGTACTTGACCATAACCTGTAAATTCACTGACACAGCTTTGCACACATCACTGTATTCGTGTATTGTGAAATGCGATTGTGTACAGCCGTTCTTGTTGTGGATATTTTTAATCGGATGTTCCGTCGAGATGAGTATGCGCCATTATGCGTGCTTGCGCTGTTCGCTTGATGCTGTGGAAGTCTGACAATCTTAATATTAAAAGGTTGAAAATCGTTGATGGATTATGGTATTTATGGATGATTCGGATCATGTACGATTCAGCCCAGATTTTTTTTTTGGACGATTCGGCCCAGATCTATGGACGATTCGGGCCGGATTACTGGACGATTCGAACCGAGTTTATGGATGATATGGACCATGTTTATTAACAATCCGGAACAAATTTCTGGGGGGGTGGGGGGGGGGGGGGGTGGAGCAGGGTGCTGGGGGAGTGAGGGCTGAGGGGGGTGGCACTGTTCAAACTACGCTCAAGACCATTGGGCCCCCCACCCCACACCATCAACTTGACTGAAGTTGACTCAAGGTGCCATCTAATTACTTTGCAAAGACTGGCTTTTCTTTATATCGTAACCCCCGTAAATTGGCCGTAATTATCTTGTTCCAAAGCCCGTTCCGAATTTTTCGTAAACATGCTCTGAAATTCCAAAACGTCCAATAATCTGGTCCGAATTGTCCAGAAATCTGGGCCGAAACGTCCATACTCCACAGATCTGGGCCGAATCGTCCAAATAAAATCTGGTCCAAATCGTGGATGGTCCGAATCATCCAGATACCTCAGAGATTAGCTTTTAAAGTCAATAAAGTGAAAGTATGCAGGTGGGCTGTGTCGGGCTGGCTTGGTGTTCCAGAACTTCCAGATAAAGGTGACGCCCCCCCCCCCCCCCCCCCCCCACCCTCTCTTTCTGCCAGAGAAATAAAAGTTTCTCACACATCATGACTCTTGAGAGATTGTTCACTCTCTGAAGTCCCTTCGAGGTGGACAGATACAATGGCAAAAACTTGCCGCCATTACTTTGGGGCAGAATAATTTGCATAATTTTATTAATTTTGCGTGAGGCTGTGACTGTGAGCATGGTTATTTATAACTGTTCACGATCAATTTGCAGACAAGAGTTACTATCTGGATATTAAATTAATATTATGCAGGCAATAACTATCGTCTATAAATTAGAATGGAATAAGTGAACCACCCGGCTTGCGTTGGTTGACTTATCCATTTTTTTCCCGACCAACGGCGCTACCGATGATTTGGTGTGGGTCTTGAACCGATGCCGATAAGCCATTATTGGCCGGTAGCCGATGCCGGTGATCGGTACATCACTACCGTCTGTCTGTCTATCTGTCTGTTTTTTATGTTACCACCTCTCCCTCCATCATGCTTTAAGCTACACCTTTCATATTTGGTACATGGATAAATGGTTCTGAGGGGATGATGCACGCTCAAAATTTTTTTTTCAAAATCCAAGATGGCAGAATGGCGGCCATTTTTGTTGTGTTTTTTAAGCTTTTTTTTCTCTATTTTCATGTTACCACCCCTCCCACCAACATGGTTCAAGCTACATCTTTCATATTTGGTACATGGATAAATGGTTCTGAGGGGATGGTGCACGCTCAAAATTTTTTTTCTCAAAATCCAAGATGGCGGAATGGCGGCCATTTTTGTTGTGTTTTTTAAGCTTTTTTTTCTCTATTTTCATGTTACCACCCCTCCCACCAACATGATTCAAGCTACACTTTTCATATTTGGTACATGGATAAACAGTTCTGAGGGGATGATGCACGCTCAAAATTTTTTTTTCAAAATCCAAGATGGTGGAATGGCGGCCATTTTTGTTGTGTTTTTTAAGCTTTTTTCTCTATTTTCATGTTACCACCCCTCCCATCAACATGGTTCAAGCTACACTTTGCATATTTGGCTCATGGATAGAGGATTGGGAGGGGATGATGCACATTCAATATTTTTTCTTCAAAATCCAAGATGGCGGCATGGTGGCCATTTTTGTTGTGTTTTTTAAGCTTTTTTCTCTATTTTATGTTACCACCCCTCACTCCAACATGGTTCAAGCTACACTTTTTATATCTGGCACATGGATAGAGGGTTGTAATGGGATGTTGCACGTTCAATAATTTTTTTCAAAAGTTCAAGATGGCGCCATGGCAACCATTTCTGTTGTGTTTTTTAAGCCTTTTTCTCTATTTTATGTTACCACTACTCCCTCCAACATGGTTCAAGCTGCACTTTTCATATATGGTACATGGATAAAGGGGTTGTGAGGGGATTATGCACACTCAATATTTTTTTTTCAAAATCTAACATCTGCCTGTCTGTCCGTCTGTCTGTCTGTCAGTCTGTTTTTATGTTACCACCTCTCCCTCTAATATGCTTCAAGCTACACCTTTCATATTTGGTACATGGATAAATGGTTCTGAGGGCATGATGCACAGTCAATATTTATTTTTCAAAATCCAAGATGGCAGAATGGCGGCAATTTTTGTTGTGTTTTTTAAGCTTTTTTCTCTATTTTATGTTACCACCCCTCCCTCCAACATGGTTCAAGCTACGCCTTTCATATATGGTACATGGATAAAGGGTTGTGAGGGGATTATGCACGCTCAATATTTTGTTTTCAAAATCCAAGATGCTTATATACTCTAGTGTCTTCTGTGACAAAAACACCTTATGTCACAAAAGCGCTGTAGGGGACTAATACCACCTCGGTGGTCAAACACTTGTTTATCATGCAGAAATTATGCAAATTAGATGAACTTTGATTTATTCAGTGCAACTTACACACAGTAAGTGCACATGTCAATACGGCTCGGGCTAGAGGCTGTATTTATGAACTGATCTTCACAAAACTTTTTGTTACCTTTGTTATCACCTTGGGACAGGAACAAGTGTTTTTGAGTGTGGTCCGAAATTCAAGATGGCTGCCGACGGCAATTTTATACTGAAATTCGGTGCAATCAGTTTTTTGTTCAGAACTTCTCGGACTACGTTTGTTATCATCATTGGGTGGTAATGAGTGCTTTGGGGCTTGGCCAAAAATTCAAAATGCCTGTTGGCAGTCATATTTACGGGAATTCTATGTATTACAGTTTTTGTACAGAACCTGTAAAGAAGATTTTTTATGTCGGTTATGTTTGCTATTAATTTATTGGGTGCCTTTGAAAAAACCTCACCCGTGGGAACCCTATGAGCTAAAGAATAAAAATTTAAATACCTATATTTTAAGAAAGACTGAACAAATATTAATTAGTATGAATCAACCTTAGAAGGGTCTGAATCAAACAGGTCAAAACACTTGCTAACATTTGGCTTATGGTGTGCAATACAAGGATCCCCATTGTAACATTAACCTCTTGGAGATTTCTTTTCTAGTTTAGCATCTTTAGAACTGTCGCCCACCTTTATAATACTTTACCTATACATTTGCTACAGGCTATGGTCAGTATTCATGTACAGACCATTACAATATTTTATATGTACCTTCGTTATCAGGTCATTACCTAGATGTGTGCCATTGCTGTGTCACATAATATACATGTACATGTCTTACACAAGTTGAGCTACAGTATCATTGACACTTTCATTTTGCTGTTTGCCTGGTAAAATCGCCAGTTTTTTGTCTGTATACCTCATATCTCTGGTTTGGGTTTAGTGGCTATAAATGAAATTTGGAATGGAGATTGTTTATGGGAATAGCTTTCACAGTATCATGGTTCATTTCTTCTCTTGTCATTGTTTGGCAGTATGCACCGGTGGGGTATGCCCTGGGGCTTGACCCCCTCCCCTTGTTTTTTTTCTTATTTTTTCAACTTAGAAACCCTTGGCAGGGGATACCAGTGGCGTTGCACATTGTTTTTCCCCCGTCCAAACAAAGTTTGTGGGGATATAGAAATGGAGTCTGTTCGTTCGTTCATCCAACCGTTACTTCGTCCATCTGTAACAACTTTGGACCTTCATATTTCAGTCAGTGGATGTTGGATTTATATGTTCTTTAGTATGCTGATAGACCACCATGGGGGAAAGAATATTCACAAGTAACAGGTTTTATCCACATTTTTTCTCTAGACTTAATGGCCTTTTTCTGATTTTTAGCTTACCTGGCCTAAAAGGCCATTAGAGCTTTTGCTATCACTTGGCATCCGTCGTCGTCCGTAAGCTTTTCACATTTTCATCTTCTCTGAAACCTCTGAGCCGGTGTGAACAAAACTTGACAGGAATGGTCTATGGGAGGTCCTCTGTGTACGATCCTCATTTTGTTCCTGTCGGATGAAAAACATGGTCGTCAGAGGCATTCTTTGATTCTGATTGGTGGATTTTCAAAAATCTTCTCTGAAACTACAAAGCCAAATGTTTTGAAACTTTGCATGATTGATCACTGGGACCCCCTCTACCAATGATCCTCATTCAATGTTGATCGCGTTGCAAACATAGCTGCAACTGTGGCTTATAGTTGCCATAGAAACCCTATGGGAAATCACATTTTCATCTTCTTTCCTAGAACTACTGAGTCAAGGTGAACCAAACTGGGCAAGAATGGTCTATGGGAGGTCCTCTACAAACGATCCTCATTTTGTTCCCGTCAGAAGAAAAACATGGTCTTCAGAAGCATTCTATGATTCTGATTGGTGGATTTTCAAAAATCTTCTCCTCTGAAACTGTCTGGCCAAATGTTTTGAAACTTCACATAATTGATGACTGGGACCCCTTCTACCAATGATCCTCATTTTATGTTGATCGCGTTGCAAACATAGCTGCAACTGCGGCTTATAGTTACCATAGAAACCCTCTGGGAAATCACATTTTCATCTTCTTCCCTGGAACTACTGGGCCAAGGTGAACCAAACTTGGCAAGAATGGTCTATGGGAGGTCCTCTACAAACGATCATCATTTTGTTCCTGTCTGTCAAAAAACATGGCCCCCCCCCCCCCCAGAGGCATTCTTTGATTCTGATTGGTGGATTTTGAAAAATCTTCAATGAAACTGCAAGGCCAAATGTTTTGAAACTTTGCATTATTGATGACTGGAACACCCTCTACCAACGATCCTCATTTAATGTTGGTCGGTTTACAAGCATGGCCACAATTGCAGCTTATAGTTACTATAGGAACCCTATGGGAAATCGTATTTTCATCTTCTGTTCTGCCAGGTGAGCAATTACAGTCTCTTTAGAGCCTCTTGTTTTTTCAACTGAGAAACCCTTTAACATAGAAACCCTTCATTTTCTTTCTGGAACTACTTAGCCGATGTGAACCAACTTTGGCAGGAATGGTCTGTGGGAGGTTTTCTACAACTGTTTCGCATTTTGTTCCCATTGGATGAAAAACATGGCTGTCAGAGACTTCTTTGATTCTGATTGGTTAATTTTGAAAAATCTCCTCTGAAACTACAAGGCCAAATGTTTTGAAACTTCACATGACTGATGACTGGGACACTCTCTACCAACGATCCTCATTTAATGTTGATTGGGTTGCAAACATGGCCACAATTGCAGCTTATAGTTTCCATAGAAATCCTATGGGAAATAACATTTTCATCTTCTGTTCTGCCAGATGAGCAATTACAGGCTCTTTAGAGCCTCTTGTTTCAACTGAGAAACCCTTTAACATAGAAACCTTAGGTGGGGGATACCAGTGGCGTTGCACCTTGTAATAACTGTAACTAATTTGTATCAGAATTGTTGCAACACAGCCTCATTATTGTTCCCAAGGATTCATCTTTATTCATCAGGATATTGCTCATAGGAGCAAGAAATTGGCTATGATTCAGCAGTTCATATCTCAGCATAGTTGTGAAACATATATATTTAGGTTACCTAATGGGTTACCTGAATCAAGTACAGGGGAATGAACAAGTTTTTTTCACAAACAAGACTGGGAAGGCTAAATTGCTAATCTAAATGGGCTCTATAAACTGCTGAAGCAGTATGCATTTTCGCAGACGTAACATCAGTTTGGCAAATTTTCTAATTTTATGTTGCTCACTTTTAATGTTTTTTTTTTTTTTCTGTATTTACAGATAATTTGTATAATCTTGCATTAATTAATTCTTAACTATGAAGCAGTACATTGGTGATACATGTGTTGTAGAAATTCATTCCTCTCCTCATGCAAAGTCTGACATAGCCTCACAGAAGATTTCTCTCGGAGAAGATGTAAGTCAATTTCTTGGGTATTTGTCATGATTTATGAATGTGAATTGTCAGCTTGCCTGACTTTCAGTCAGGTGAGCTATAGTTATCACTCACCGTCCGTCGTCTGTGAACATGGTGTTTGCTTCTCCAAAACCACTGAACCAATTTAAGTGAAATTTTAGATAATTGTTTGTTTTGACGTCACATTTTGATCTTCTTCAAATCAAGTTGTCCTGCCCCTCGGTAGGGCCACGCCCAGAAATTGTGCTTAAATCTTAAAAAATCATCTTCTCATGAACCACCAGTAGCAGAGACTTGATGTGCAGCTTCCTTTTGAGGTGTAGACTCAGATTTGTTCAAGAGAATTTCGAGGGACTATATTTGCCTTCGTTATGGGAGGGGCTATATTTGCTGTCATGGGAGGGGCAAGAATGTTCGCCCTGTCCAAAATTTATATTTTCCAAATCGAGAGGCTGATTTGAACCAAATTTGATATGAGGGCTTATTGGGTCATAAGTACTTAATTTATGCAACCAAAAATTTTCCCATCACCCCAAAAAATTTTTATAATGCCCATATCTCCAAAACTACACGGCACTGAGAATTCTTATTTGGTATGAAGCTTCCTTAGGACCATTAGAATGGAATGGTCCAAAAAATAAAATTGCAATCGGTTTTATCATAGGGTACTTCTTCGGGACTTTGAGAAAGTGCTGAGTCAGCATATTTTAACACTGTGTGTAATGGGAAAAACATTTAAGACTCTTCTCCCAAACCACTGCACCAAAAGCTTTCAAATTTCACATATAACATCTTTGGAAGATTGTTTCACATGCTTGTTGAAATCAAATTCCTGGGTCCATATTTGGACTCTCTATGGGAGCCCAAATGTTTAAATTAGTGCAGTATGAGGAATATTCTTTAAAAATCTTCTTCAGATCCACGAATCAGAATCTTTTGATATTTGGTATGCAGCATCCTTGGGGGAGGGGGGGGGGGGGATTCAGGTTTGTTCAAGTCAAGTCCCTGAGTTCATATTTGGACTCACTGTGGGAGCCTGAATTATAACTTGGTTCAAAATGAGGAATTTTCTTTAAAAATCTTCTTCAGATCCAGCAGTCGGAATGTTTTGATATTTGGTTTGCAGCATCCTCGGGGGTGAGATTAAAGTTTGTTCAAGCCAAGTCCCAGGGTTCATATTTGGGGTCCCTGTGGGAGCTCGAATTATAACTTAGTTCAATATGAGGAATATTCTTCAAAAATCATCTTCTTCACCTCCACCAGTCAGAATCTTTTGATATTTGTTATACAGTATCCTTAGGGAGGTGAGATATAAGTTTGTTGAAGCCAAGTCCCTGGGTTCATATTTGGGCTTCCTGTGGGAGCCCAAATTATACCAAAATTTTTATTTTCCGAACTGAGAGGCTGATTTCAACCAAATTTGAAATGAGGGCTTATTGGGTCATAAGTACCTAATTTATGCTAAAAACGTTTTCCTGTTGCCCAATGGGAACCGCAGGACCTAAAAATAGAAAAAATTAAAACGCCCATATTTCCAAAACTACACGGCACTGAGAATTTTTATTTTGTGTGAAGCTTCCTTAGGAGCAGCAGAAAGGAATGGTCCCAAAAAAATTGCCATCGGTTCTATCATAGGGTACTTTTCCAGGATCAGCTGCATCATCATTTTTAGCTCAACTTTGACGAAGTCAAATTTGAGCTATTGTCATGGCCCGTCGTCCGTCTGTCTGTCTGTCCGTACGTCAACAATTGGCTATGGCTCAGGCTAGAGGTCGCATTTATGAACCGATCTTTATGAAACTTCTTGTGTACCTTTGTTATGACCCTGGGACGGGAACGAGTGTTTTTAGGTGTGGTCCGAAATTCAAGATGGCTGCCAGCGGCCATTTTGTACCGATGATGCAAAAATCAGTTTTTTGTACAGAACTTCTGTATGAAAGTTCTGATTTGAATAAAGTTTTGTATAAATGTTTAGTACCATGGCATACATCACATATAATATGTTTTTTTTTCTCATGCGTAAATTATGCAAATTAGACTGACTTTGATTTATTTAGTGTTACTTTCAGAGCTGTAAGTGCCAAGCTGCTATGGCTCGGGCTAGAGGCCGTATTTATGAACCAATCTTTACGAAACTTCTTGGGTACCTTTGTTATGACTGTGGGACGAGAACGAGTGTTTTTGGGTGCGGTCCGAAATTAAAGATGGCTGCCAGCTGCCATTTTGTACCGACGATGCAGAAATCTGTTTTTTGTACAGAACTTCCATATGAAAGCTCTGATTTGAATAATTTTTTGTATGAATGTTTAGTACCATGGGATACATCACATATAATACGGGTTTTTTTCTCGTGCGTAAATTATGCAAATTAGACTAACTTTGATGTTTTTTGGTGTTACTTTCAGCACTGTAAGTGCAAATGCCAATACGGCTCGGGCTAGAGGCCGTATTTATGAACCAATCTTTACGAAACTTCTTGGGTACCTTTGTTATCACCGTGGGACGAGAACGAGTGTTTTGGGGTCCGGTCCGAAATTCAAGATGGCCGATGGCAGCCATTTTGTATGAAATTTGGTGCAATCAGATTTTTGCACAGAACTTCCTTATGAAAGCGCTGATTTGAATAATTTTTTGTGTGAATGTTTAGTACCATGGGATACATCACATATAATACAGGTTTTTTTCTCGTCCAGAAATTATGCAAATTAGATGAACTTTGATTTATTCAGTGCTACTTATACACAGTAAGTGCACATGTCAATACGGCTCGGGCTAGAGTCTGTATTTATGAACCGATCTTCACGAAACGTCTTGGGTACCTTTGTTATCACCTTGGGACGAGAACGAGTGTTTCTGGGTGCGGTCCAAAATTCAAGATGGCTGCCAGTGGCCATTTTGTATCGAAATTAGGTCTAATCAGTTTTTTGTCACAACTTCTACACAGCTCATATTTGTGAACTGATCTTCACGAAACTTGTTGGGTACCTTTGGTTTCAACTTGGGACAGGAATGAGTGTGTTTTGGGGTGCCTTTGTTATCACTGTGCTATGAGAACAAATATTTTGGGGTTCAGTCAGACCCACTCTGGGAGTCAAAGATTTTTTTCTAGTTTAGCATCTGACTGTCGCCCACCTTTACAATACTTTACCTATACATTTGTTACAGGCAACGCTCAGTATTTATGTACAGACCGTTACAATACTTTATTTGTACCTTTGTTATCAGGTCATTACCTAGGTGTTTGTCATTGCTGTGTCACATACTATACATGTACATGTCTTTGTCTTGACAAGTTGAGCTACAGTGTCATTGACACTTTCATTTAACACTGTTAGTAATGTGAGAAACATTAAAGAATCTTCTTCCCCCATACCACTGCTCCGAAGGCTTTCATATTTCATATATAACATCTTTGGAAGATTCATTCACATGTTTGTTGAAAGCAAATCCCAGGGTCCATATTTGGGCTGTCTATGGCAGCCCAAATGTTTACATTAGTGCAATATGAGGAGTATTCTTTAAAAATCATCTTCTTCCAATCCACCCATCAGAATCTTTTGATATTTGGTATGCAGCATCCTTAGGGGGGTGAGATTCAAGTTTGTTGAAGCCAAGTCCCTGAGTTCATATTTGGGCTCCCTGTGGGAGCCCATATTATAACTTAGTTCAATATGAGGAATATTCTTTAAAATATTTTTCTTCAGATCAAGTAGTCAGAATCTTTTGACATTTGGTATACAGCATCCTTACGGAGGTGAGATTCAAGTATCTTGAAGCCAAGTCCCTGAGTTCATATTTGGTCCCCCTGTGGGAATATTCTTTAAAACTCTTTTTTTTTCAGATCCCCCAGTCAGAATCTTGGGATATTTGGTATAAGCGTTTCTTAGGAGGGGCAGATGCAACTTGTTCAAATCAATGCCCTAGGTTGATATTTAGGCTACCATGTCATTTGATCGCCCTCAGGCCCCCTGGGTCCTCTTGTTTTCCTTTTCTATTATTAACTTAGCTTGACAAAGTCAAGGTAAGCTATTCCTGATCTGCATGCAGACTTCTGTGTTTCTGGTCTCAGTTTGTTCAGCAGAAGCTTCAGTCCACAGTTCTTTTCTGCTCATTATCAGATTTCATATATTCATTTTTAGCTCAACTTGACAAAGTCAAGCTGAGCTATTGCCATCACTTCTCGTCCGCCGACGTACGTTAGTATGTACGTCCACAATTTCCTTTGGCACACCTCACAGGTCGCATTTATGATCAGATCGCTTTGAAACTTGGTATGCTTGTTTGGGGTGACCTCTAGATGGGAGCTATCGATTTTTGTCCATTTCTGTCAAAACAAGTTGCCACGGCCAACGTTCTTAAAACTTAGTTTAGTCAGAAAACCTCAATATTTCCCTTTGGCACACCCTACAGGGCACATTTATGATCAGATTGCTTTGAAACCTGGCATGCTTGTTTGGGGTGACCTCTAGATGGGAGCTAGCGATTTTTTTCCATTTCCGTCAAAAAATGTTGCTGCGGCCAACGTTCTTAGAACTTAGTTTAGTCAGACCACAATATTTCCCTATGGCACACCCTACAGGGCACATTTTTGATCAGATTGCTTTGAAACCTGGTATGCTAGTTTGGGGAGACCTCTAGATGAGAGCTATCGATTTTCTTCCATTCCCGTCGAAAAATGTCGCGGCCAACATTCTTAGAACTCTGTTTAGTCAGACCTCAATATTTCCCTTTGGCACACCCTACAGGGCACATTTATGTTCAGATTGCTTTGAAACCTGGCATGCTTGTTTGGGGTGACCTCTAGATTGGAGCTATCGATTTTCTTCCAATTCCGTCCGTCAAAAAATGTTGCTGCTGGCAACCATCTTCGAACTTAGTTTAGTCAGGCATCAATACATTCCTTTTTTTTGGCATGCCCTACAGGGTACATTTATGATCAGATCAGTTTGAAACTTTGTATGCTTGTTTGGGATTACCTCTAGATGGGAGCTATTGATTTTCTTCGATTTCCGTCAAAACATGTTGCCACTGGCAATGACCTTCAATGAACTTAGTAAAAACTTAGTTCAGTTAAGCATCAATATTTCCATTTGACACACCCTGCAGGGCACATTTAAGATTGGGTCGCTTGCAAACTTGGTGTGCTTGTGTGGGGTGACATCTATATGGGAGCTGTCGATTTTCTTCCATTTCTGTCAAAAATGTTCCCACTGACCTTTGAACTTAGTTTAGTCAGACCTCAATATTTCCCTTTAACACACCCTTAAGGGAACATTTATGATCGGATCACTTTGAAACTTGGAATGTGTGTTTGGGATGACCTCAAGATGTGAGCTATTTTTTCATTTCCATAAAAAGTTATTGTCGTTATCACCAGCCTTTGAACTTACTGCATTTGTGCATCAACTTATCCCTTTTGCACTCACTGCAGGGTATATTTATGAATTTCCATATAAAAAAACAAAAAACAAAACATTACCACAAAGCAATAACCTTCCACTTAGTGCATTTGTGCATTAACATCTTCCTTTGGCATGCCTCAGAGGACACATTCATTATCAGGTTGTTTTGAAACTTTGTATGCTTATGCAGGGTGACAAAGATAGGAGCTATTGGTTTTCCTTTCATTTCAATCAAAAACTGTTGCTGTTAGCAACAATCTTTGAATTTATTGCATTTGTGCATCAACATTCTTTGACATGGCCTACAGGCCACATTTATCATAGGATTGTTTTTGAACTTGGTGTGTGCTCATTAGGCAAGAACTTTAGATAAGAGCTATTGATAAGCATTCATTTCTGTGAAAAAGTTGACATTTACAATAACCTCTGAACATAGTTCATTTGTGTATCAACATTCTTCCTTTAGCCAGTCTTACAGTTTACATTTAAAAATGCATGGATTACTCTGACCTTGTGCACACACAATGCTGTTATGTTGAATTTCAAAAATAACATTGGTACCAATGATCTTCAATTTTGCCATTTCATTTATAACTTACCAAGTTCAAGTTTGTCAAGTTGAGCTACAGTGTCATTGACACTTTCATTTCTGTCTCTTATTCCTGGTCGACAGAAGATCTCTCCTCAATACATTTCTCGATGGATTTGTCTTGCTATTCGCGCGGCTTACACTCGTCTAGCGACTGGCGATTGTATTACCAATCGTATTTCTGCCCACGAGGTGTGTGCATTGTCTACCTCTTGGGCTTATTCTAACTCTGTCACGTTGTCGGATGTTATGGAGGCAGCCTACTGGAGAAATGCTTCTACTTTCTCCACCTTCTATCTGCGTCAGTTGCAGGAGCAGTCGGAGGACTTTTTGCTTTAGGCCTTCTTTCTTCTGCTCAGTCATTATTTGCCCTAGCCATTAGGCTAGTCACAAGGTCAGTTCCAGCTCTGTGCTGTTACTGCTCTTTTCTGTCTGTCCGTTGCACAGATGCCTCATCTCTCATTGTCTTTTACTAATGTTTGTGAGGCTATGGTTTGATAGACCTGTAGTAAACAATTGTAAGGTAGGTTGATAAGAAATTCAAATTTTATAGTAAATTTCCTTTCTTATTATGCCTACCACAATTGTTTACATGGAGGCCCTCCCGTCTTCTTATTCGGCTAAGAATCCTTCCTCCCTGCTGATCACATAACTCCAATGTTGGCGGTCTCAAAGAATGATTCATTAGTAACTGCTTGTGCACAGGTTCCGGAAGTCATGGAGTTGTACTAAGAGAAGAGCGTCCCCTACTGGGTGTGTGCTGATGTGTGCTCGACCCAGTTTTGGTTTTTTTTTTCTTGGTGCTTTTGCACCACTTTCCTTTCCCAAATCGCTTGGGAAAGATCAAAATAGAGAGTATATTTTCCGAGTTTGGGTCTTCCACTGTAGTGCAAGCCTGTAGTAAACAATTGTGGTAGGTATAATAAGAAAGGAAATTACTATAAAATTCAAATTTTTGTTGGGAGTTATGCCTCTTTTTGGACGCTTTTCCTCCCAATTTCACAACTTGGGAAAATTGGATGTCCGGCTGGTAACTTTAGTTTGAGCTGTTGACTGAACACCAAATTGTGTATGCATGTCTGTCAAGTCAAGTTCGAATTTGGGTTCAGTCCAATTTTGGCTGAGTTAAAGCCCTTTTTTCCATTTTTTCGACTTTAAAAATTTGTTGTTTTTTATGGTAACTTTAATTCGATTTAATAAATCAACCATTTTGAAATTTTTGACTAACCATTGCCTATCACAACTGACTAGTCAACTCTGAAAACCGATAATCACGGTGGCCCTAAATATGTCCAATGTAAGAACTTTGTGTCGTGGGGCATAGCCCATGCCTGGCATTGACCTTGTTTCGTGTGGACCTGAAACTATTATTTAATAAAATAAAATATAAATAAAACTTTCAGGTCCACACTCATAAGATAATTCCCAATATTCAATAAAATAGTCAAGATATCCTCAATATTTTCATGCTTCGATGAAAATGTGCCAGTATGGTCTAAGTTATCCCCTTGCTATCACCATCAAAGAAGCCATCTTGTATTTCTCCAACACAAGCAACGGGTTGCATTTATGCATTATATATTTTTAATTTGGCAGGATGACATTGAATGATGAAAAGATGGGAAGGTTCTATTTTGGTAACGATTTTCCACCCATAGTTGCCACAATGGTAGCCATCTTTGATTTCTTCATAACACTGTCTGCATCATGGGCTGCAGCCCACAGTTCTTTTCCGATTATTACCAAATTTCATACGCATGTTCAGGTTCATACCTAGATGAGGAAGCTCTAATATCGTCACAGGTACCACCCACAATGGCCACTACACTAGCCATCTTTGATTTCTTCCAACACAGCAGGGTTCTCGTGGGGCCTTGGATTTAAGAAAAAGCCTTAAATGTTTAGCTTAACTGTGTACTCATTAGCTTAACTTGACAAAGTCAAGATAAGCTATTGCCATCATGTGTGCAGAAGTCTGTTAGTCTATGAGTCTGTTCACATTTTCCTTTAGCACAGGCTACACCCCGAAGTTCTTGTCTGAACGTCACAAAATTTCATATGCAGGTTTGGGGTCATGTCTAGATGAGAACGTCCCCTTTTGACCGCGATTGGTCCACTGGCATGACTGCCCAAGCCCAAAACCCGAAAACCATTAGCACAGTCTACAGATCATATTTATGAAGGGATTTCATTATACCCCCACTTTTGAAGAAAATGGGGGTATACTGGATTACATGTGTCCGTCTGTCCGTCCGTCTGCCTGTGCGTCCGTGTGTGAGTCCATCCAAAAGTATTCATAACTTAAGTAAATTATTATTTTTTATAATATTTGTTGGTCATAGGTATGCCCACACTAGTTATTTTTTTTTTGATTATTTTTAGCTCAACTTTGGCGAAGCCAAATTTGAGCTTATGCCATGGCCAGTTGTCCGTCGTCCGTCTGGCTGTCAACAATTCAATATGGCTCGGGCTAGAGGCTGTATTTATGAACCGATCTTTACGAAACTTCTTGGGTACCTCTGTTATGACTGGGACGAGAACTAGTGTTTTGGGGTCCGATCCAAAATTCAAGTTGGCCGCCAGCCGCCATTTTGTACCGACGATGCAGAAATCTGTTTTTTGTACAGAACTTCCATATGAAAGTACTGATTTGAATAATTTTTTGTATGAATGTTTAGTACCATGGGATACATCACATATAATACAGGTTTTTTTCTCGTACGTAAATTATGAAAATTAGACTAACTTTGATGTATTTAGTGTTACTTTCAGCACTGTAAGTGCAAATGCCAATACGGCTCGGGCTAGACGCCGTATTTATAAACCGATCTTTACGAAACGTCTTGGGTACCTTTGGTATCACCGTGGGACGAGAACGAGTGTTTTTGGATGCTGTCCGAAATTCAAGATGGTCGATGGCAGCCATTTTGTACAAAATTAGGTGCAATCAGATTTTTGCACAGAACTTCCATATGAAAGTGCTGACTTGAATAATTTTTTGTGTGAATGTTTAGTACATGGGATACATCACATATAATACGGGTTTTTTTCTCGTGCAGAAATTATGCAAATTAGATGAACTTTGATTTTTTCAGTGCTACTTACACACATTAAATGCACATGTCAATACGGCTCGGGCTAGAGGCTGTATTTATCAACCGATCTTCACGAAACTTCTTGTGTACCTCTGTCATCACCTTGGGATGAGAACGAGTGTTTCTGAGTGCAGTAAAAAATTCAAGATGGCTGCCAGTGGCCAATTCGTACCGAAATTAGGTCTAATCAGTTTTTTGTACACAACTTCTATACTGCTCAGGCTAGAGGCTGTATTTATGAACTGATCTTTACGAAACATCTTGGGTACCTTCGTTATCACCGTGGGATGAGAACGAGTGTTTTTGGGTGTGGTCCAAAATTCAAGATGGCCACCAGCAACCATTGTGTACCCAAATTAGTGCAATCAGTCTTTTGTACAGAACTACTGTATGAAAGTTCTGATTTGAATAAATTTTTGTATGAATGTTTAGTAAAATGGAATACATCACATATAGTACGGGTTTTTTTCTCGTGCAGAAATTATGCAAATTAGATGAATTTTGATTTATTTAGTGCTACTTATACACTGTAAGTGCACATGTCAATACGGCTCGGGCTAGAGGCTGTATTTATCAACCGATCTTCACAAAACTTCTTGGGTACGTTTGTTATCACCTTGGGACGAGAACGAGTGTTTCTGAGTGCCGTCCAATATTCAAGATGGCTGCCAGTGGCCATTTTGTACCGAAATTAGATCCAATCAGTTTTTTGTCACAACTTCTATACAGCTCGTATTTATGAACTGATCTTCACGAAACTTCTTGGGTACCTTTGTTTTCACCTTGGGACAGGAATGAGTGTGTTTTGGGGTGCCTTTGTTATCACTGTGCTATGAGAACAAATATTTTGGGGTTCAGTCAGACCCACTCTGGGACTCCAAAGATTTCTTTTCTAGTTTAGCATCTGACTGTCGCCCACTTTTACAATACTTTACCTACACATTTGTTAAGGCTACGGCCAGTATTTATGTACAGACCGTTACAATACTTTATATGTACATTTGTTATTAGGTTAGATGTTTGTCATTGCTGTGTCACATACTATACATGTCTTGACAAGTTGAGCTACAGTGTCATTGACACTTTCATTTTTTTTTATTACTTGTTCATTTAGAAATTGTGTCCGTCCGAGCCAAATTTTGTCTGTTCAGCCTGTATCTCGGGTATCGAATGTTCTATTGCAATGAAATTTGCCATGAACACTGCTTATGGTATAGCCTTTAAAAAAGGGATTCAGCGATATTTCTCACATTCTCCTTTTTAGAGTTATCCCCTTTTTTTGACTTAGAAATTGTAGGAAATAGACATTATTTGTCTGTTCAGCCAAACAGAAATTGTAGGAAATAGACATTATTTGTCTGTTCAGCCTGTATCTCAGGTATGGGTTATCAGATTTTGGTAAAATATGGCATGCTGTTTGCCTATGACAATGGCTTCTGCCTCATTGCATAAAACTTCCAAACACCAAACAATTTACCATACCTTTTGACTTAGAAATTGTTGAAAACTTTCGAAGAAAATGGGCGGGGGCATACTGGATTGGGGTTATCGGATTTCAGTGAAATATGGCATGCAGTTTGCCTATGACAAAGGCTTCTGCCTCATTGCATAAAACTTCCAAACACCAAACAATTTACCATACCTTTTGACTGTTGGAAATTGTTGAAAACTTGCAAAGAAAATGGAAGGGGTGGGTGGGTATACTGGATTGCATCCATCAGTCCGTACGAGAATATTCATAAATGATATTTGTTACTCAAAGGTATGCCCACACTAGGCGGTACACCACGTGGGGGTATGCACCGGATGAAAGTCCAGCTCTTGTTGTAATTTGCTAGGATGTCTCTGTATAATGTCTAGATGAGAACGAACCCTTTTTGTCATGATCTGTCAACCGTGATGGCTGCCCAAGCCCGAAACCCAAAAACTTTTAGCACATTCTGCAGGTCATGTTTCATATGGAGCGATTTCATTGTAACTTGGTAGGATGACTCTGTGATGTCAAGATGAGAACTTCCCCATTTTGTTGTGATCCATCAACAGTGTCGACTGCCCAAGCCCAAAACCCGAAAACCTTTAGCACAGTCTACAGGTCATATTTATGGGGGATTTCATTGTAACTTGGTAAGTTGACTTCATATTATGTCTAGATGAGAGTGTTCCCTTTTGGATGCGATTGCTCAACTGTGATGGCAACAGGGGCCGAAAACCTTTAGCACAGTCTACAGGTCATATTTATGAAGGGATTTTCATTGTAACTTGGTAAGATGACACCAAATAATGTCTAGATGACAACGTCCCCTTTTGGTCACGATCATTCAGCCGTGATGGCTGCCCGAGCCCAAAACCCGAAAACCTTTAGCATAGTCTGTAGGTCGTATTTATGGAAGGATTTCATTGTAACTTGTTAGGTTGACTCCATATAATGCCTAGATGATGACATCCCCTTTTGGGCGTGATTGGTCAATTGAGATGGCTACATGTGCCCGAAGCCCAAAAACCTTGAGCACAGTTTACAGGTCATATTTATAAAGGGACTTAAGTGTAACTTCGTAGGATCACTCCAGATGATGCCCAGATGAGATTGTCCCCTTTGGTTGCGATCATTCAACCATGATGGTTGCCCGAGCTCAAAGCCTGAAAACCTTTAGCACAGTCTACAGGTCATATTTATGAAGGGAATTCATTGTAACTTGGCAGGTTGACTTCATATAATATCTAGATGAGAACGCCCCCTTTTGGACACGATTGGGCAAATGTGACGGCTACAGGAGCCCCAAGCCCAAAAACCTTTAGAACAGTCTAAGGGTCATAATTGTGAAGTGATTTCATTGTAGCATGGTAGGATGACTCCAAATAATGTCTAGATGAGAACATCCCCTTTTGGTCGCGATCATTCAGCCTTTATGGCTGCCCGAGCCTAGAGACCTTTAGCATAGACTATAGGTTGTATTTATGGAAGGATTTTATTGTAACTTGTTAGGTTGACTCCATATAATGCCTAGATGATGACATCCCCTTTTGGTCGTGATTGGTCAGCCGCTGTCTACAGGTGCACAAAGCCTGAAAATCTTTGAGCACAGTCTACAGGTCATATTTATGAATGGATTTCATTATAACTTCGTAGGATCACTCCAGATGATGCCCAGATGAGAATGTCCCCTATTGGTTGCGATCATTCAGCCATTGTGGCTGCCCGAGCCCAAAGCCTGAATACCCTTAGCACAGTCTACAGGTCATATTTATGAAGGGATTTCATTGTAACTTGGTGGGTTTGACTTCATATAATGTCTAGATGAGAACAGCCCCTTTTGGATACCATTAGGCAACTGTGATGGCTACAGGGGCCTGAAGCCCGAAAACCTTTAGCACAGTCTACAGGTGATATTTATGAAGGGATTTCATTATACCTTGGTAGGATGACTCCAAATAATGTCTAGATGAGAACGTCCCCTTTTTGTCGCGATCATTGATCCTTGATGGCTGCCCGAGCTTAAAACCTTTAGCATAGTCGATAGGTCAATGAGGGGCTCACATGGTATTGTTTTATTGAAATATTTTGAGAAAACATTTTAAACTGGTCAGTTTGTAAACTACACAGGCGAATAATGCCGATTTGTTACAGGAAGGGTTAATTTCTTGTGATGATATTCAATTATCCTCTTCTTTTTTTTTCTTTCAGAAAGATGCTTTTTCCATTTGTGATCTTGGAGATATTGTTGCTAAACATACGAGATGGCAAAGACTTCTTCCTCGTGTGGAACCTTTTTATGGTAAGGAAGGACTCAAATACAGTGGAAACCTGTTAATTGAATAGCCGCTTTGCCAGTGAAAATTATTCAGTTAACAGAAGTATGCAATTAACAGGCATTGTATAACTTCCCTGTATTCTAGAGATAAACTTAACATTTATTCTATTTATTAACATTTATTCTACTATATCTTTGACAAAGCTCCATGAGCTCTGTCAAACAAGATATAATAGATAAAATGGATTTACTGAGGCCAAATAGGTCTATAAACAAAGGAAAACTGAAGAGTTGGGGTAATTACACGACATGTTGCAAGATTTTTAGCTCACCGAAGGGTGCTCAACTTATCACTTGCCGTGCGTCTTCGTCGTCGTCGTCCATCATCATGAACATTTTTCAAACGACTTCTCTGAAACCACTGGTCCGCTTTTCACGAAACTTCATGTGGATGTTCATTACTATATGGCAATTCAGGTTTGTTTAAATGAATCAGCCACGTCCCTTGGGGACTTTGTATGGGGCATAACTCTCATAGCAGCGTATGAATTATAGAAAAATTATTAAAAAATCTTCTCCAGATCCAGCAGGCAGAATCTTTTGATATTTGGTATGCAACATTGTGGGGTGGATCTGATTTAAGTTTGTTCAAATCGGCCCCCTGGATTCATATTTGGGCTCACTATAGAAGCTCAAATTCAAACTTAGTGCATTTCAGGCAAATTTCTTTAAAAATCTTCTCCAGATCCAGCAGGCAGAATCTTTTGATATTTGGTATGCAACATTGTGGGGGTGGATCTGATTCAAGTTTGTTCAAATCGGCCCCCTGGGTTCATATTTGGGCTCAGGATAGGAGCCCAAATTTGAACTTGGTGCATTTCAGGGAAATTTCTTTAAAAATCTTCTTCTCAAGATCCAGCAAGCAGAATCTTTTGATATTGGGTATGCAGCATGCTTAGGGGGGTGAGATTCAAGTTTGTTCAAACCATGTCCCTTGGTCCATATTTGGGCTCACTGTGGGAGCCCGAATGATAACTTAGTTCAAAATGAGGAATTTTCTTTAAAAATATTTTTCAGATCCAGCTGTCGGAATGTTTTGATATTTGGTATGCAGCATCCTTAGGGGGTGAGATTCAAGTTTGTTCAAGCCATGTCCCTAGGTCCATATTTGGGCTCACTGTGAGAGCCCGAATGACAACTTGGTTCAAAATGAGAAATTTTCTTTAAAAATCTTCTTCTTCAGATTCAGCAGTCGGAATGTTTTGATATGTGGTGTGTAGCATCCTTGGGTGTGGGTGGGGGAGGTGAGATTCAAGTTTGTTAAAGCCAAGTCCCTGGGTCCATATTTGGGATCACTGTGGGAACCTGAATGATAACTTAGTTCAAATGAGGAATTTTCTTTAAAAATCTTCTTCAGATCCAGCAGAAGAATGCTTTTGCTATTTGGTATGCAGCACCCTTCGAGGGGTAAGATTCAAGTTTGTTCAAGACATGTCCCTAGTTCCATAAAATTTGTTTCTCATGTTCATTCCTTTGTAGTGTTGATCAAGCATGTCTAACTGAATGTGACCCCAAATACTTCTTTGAACCACTTTGGTCGGTGAGAGATTTAGACCCCTTGGGGCCTCTTGTTTATTCAATTAACATAAATTTACTGTATAACCTATATTCAGTTAACAGGTCAAATTTGTACTGGTGGTATGGTAAATGGTTTTGTGTTGGGAAAATATATTCAGTTAGATGAAAGTCAAGTCCAGTCTTCTTATGTAACATACATGTATTAGGTTCTCTTAACATTGACAGCACATCATCCATGAAAACAAACAGGCCAGACACAAGTGGTTACTAATGAAGACATCTTCGTTAAACATTTGCTTTTACAAAACTGGCTATTTCACCCATTTCCAGTGTCATAAGCAAACCTTGAATTTAAAACCTGGTTGAAAATACAGAAGAATTCTGGTTAAATCATCCCATCTGTCTTCATACAATGAGTTAATAAAACACTCTTTATACTTTACACTTCACATCAGAACTGAAAGTGAAGCTTCCTCCAGAAGTGTGTTTATAGAAAAATGCTCTCTGTTAAGGTTGTTAGTTAAAAAAGTTGTTTCAAAAGAATGTTCCAACACAAAATCAAATGCCTTTTACCAGTTGTCACCTATTTTCACTGTAAGCATAAACATGTTGGGTTTGACTAATCATGACATTTCTTTTTATCTTGTTTATCTTTGTTTTTTTGTTTCCATGAATATTAGCTCAAACATCATGTAATACTTACAATGTAATGATTTTTAGGTGGTTATTTTTTTTAAAATTGTGCACGAAAATCACCTAATTACATTTGCAAAAGACCACTTTAGAGTCACTTTTTATTGAAATCGGAGCAAAGTTTGCAGATCCAAGGATGGTCTCTGGTCTCTATTGAGTATATTTTTAGCTGCGACTAGCAGCTCTATAAGTGGCAATGTCGGTCTGTCTGTCTGTCGGCCTGTCTGTCGGTCGGTCTGTCTGTCGGTCGGTCGGTCTGTCTGTGACCAACGAGTTTGTCTGTGACCAACTAGTTTCAAAACTCAATAACTTTTGAAATACTTGATGGAATGACTTTATAGTTGGCATGTAAGTGTATCTTATTGATGTCTAGCCACTGTTCAATGCATGTGTTGTTCCAAATATTTTTCTTGGAGTTATAGCCCTTGATGAACTTAGAATTTTGTGAAATTGCACCACCCATCGCAGCTACGGCGTCGATGTCGCGATTTTTTTGTGATTCTTTAGATTTTGATAACTCTTGCCTGGAAAAGAAAATGTATGCAAATTAACTTGGATAGTGTAGGGATTTACTCTCTGAATGCCAACATGGTGAAATTGGAAAATTAAAATATTTTCTGAATGCCGATGGCAAGGGTTGTTAATTAGGTATAGTCTGTTCTATAAAAACACGGCCTTTGATTACTAAGTGTTGGCATTCAGAGAAGTGACCACTATTAAAATTTCTGTTACAAGACACTGTGCTAGTTGCAAACATTGTTGTTCTGTTGTGATTATTAATTAATCAAGCCGTATCTGTTATCATTAAATTTTTGTTTATTCTGTTAAATTATTCAACTGCTTTGTTGTGATTTGTTGAAATTCCAAATCAGTCAAGCCAAATACCAGTACGCCAATTCCACAAATATATAGCGACAAATCAGTTGTCCGTTGGGCATCAGTTCTCCCTCTGACTTGACCAAGTGACATAGATGATGTGTGGTAGATACTATGGCCACTGCTGATTTAGACAACCCCAACAATCACGTAGAGGGGTTGATAATGCAACGCTGATGCAAAGCTTGCCAAACTGTACCACCACCATCCAAATATTTATAAATTTATTGGTCTAATCAAAACCGAGCAATCATAAACAGAATCATACATACTGCAGCTCAGGAATGGGGGCAAGGTGCCGCCCAAAAAGAAAAGGTATAGAGCACTTGAGCACAGGCTGGAAAGAGAGAAGGAGAAATTTGGAGAGCGGCCAGAACAGGTTAGATCAGTATTGTGATACCGTGTCTCATTTTGTAGGATTGTAAATATGAAATGTAAAAATGTTCAAAATTGTTCGTTAACAATATGGATGTTCATACGTTGTTTGTTAAGAAAAATTCTTAGAAAATATATATTTGTTAATTGATCTCGTCTTCATTTGATGAGAAATAATTTGTCCAAAATATAGATACAGGACATAGCTAGTTAATCCGATTATCACACCTTCATTGGTCCCTGCAGGAAAACAATAGATGATGGCATTCTGGGAAGTCCCCAGTGTAGGTCTGATTAATTTTGATCACTATCCAACTAAATTGCTGAATTGCTCATCTGTCACATATAGAATGTGCCTCATAGGCCACCATCGGGGCAAAAACAAAAAAATATTCTTGCAGGTTTATAATTTTCTGATGACTCGCAGATCACTTTTTAAATAGTATACTTGAATGTTTTTGAAAAATGAATATGTTCATTAGGCTTTAAAGAAAGATAAAAAATCTGTTTCTCAGGACTGCATGCCTGGTCCTTTTGGCTGCCGCATGCTCTCTTTTTATAACCAATGCAAACTTTAAAAATAGAAATTAAATGGTTTAAGTCTGATATTTTACCCAAGTTAATAAAATTGATACATTTGTCAATGCTTTGCAATGCTTTCTTGCACTCAAGGGACGAAATGCACCACCGTGATATTCTGTAGAAAATAAGTCCTAAAACATCAAACAAGCCAAGAACATGAACTTTTTTTTGATGGCGAAGAAATAATTACAAAAATAGAAAAATACAATAAAAAACTGCCCACTCACATGCAGTTTTACAAAAATGCCCTGAGAAACTGACATCTGCTTTGTGAGGCCATATGTGCGCATTTTTATTGGAAATACAAATAGAATATTTACCAAACCAGGGACATATCCAGGGATAATTTGTGGATACCAGTTCATATGTGCCACAGGCATAACCGAAGACTAGTCAGAACAGATGGAAATTAGGTTTACTGCACTGAACACAACATTTCAAAAGACAAAAAAGTTGAAATAACCGTAATGCTTCAATGTGCTTTCCGCTGACCTGTTCCATGCATTTTTTTTATCAGAGTGCAATTGCCACCCAGGGCGTATTTTTAGCCAGCTAAAGTATCCTAATTCAGGAGTCAAGGGATAAGCTTCATGTTTGTTTTAGTCATGTATAATTTTTGCTGAATTTTGACCGTTTTAGCAGACTGCAGGATGGAAATTATACATGAATACAAGGAGTTTGGGTGCGTGGAGTTTGGGCACCCAAACTGGTATACCAGTACCCAAAATGCCCTGGATATGGCCCCGCGAACATTTTAGTAAGTTATTATTGTCAAAAAAGCGTGGAAATTGGAAGATTGATCCCTTGTTTACTTGTTTTCTTGTTATGCTTTTGTTTGGTGATGCAAAAGCTGTTATTCTGTGACTGTAGTTATAGCATAACCACTTTCACGTCATCATTGGGAGGAGTTACAACATTGATTTACACCACCTTAAGGGTACAGATTGAGGTTGGCAATTTTTCGCCGACATTCCAGCAATCCAGTTGTATAGAGATCAGTAGATTACAAAGACTTGAGAGGCCAGTGGAGTGCAAGTATTCTTTAGGAGACTTTGTGAATATGAACATTTACCCAAGTATCACTTCATACTCAGCTTCTTGTCAAGATGTTGCAAATGAGTGATTTAATATATAATATGTATATGAGTTAACATTACAGACCATAATTAAATCTGATCAGTCTTAAAAAAAATAATTATCGTATTTGGCCTGTATGTGGATTTACATTTTACAACTCGTGTTAACTGATCGTATATTTACTCTTTCAGCTGTCAAATGTAATGATCAGCATGCTGTCCTTCAAATCATGACAGACCTTGGATTATCCTTTGATTGTGCTAGTAAAGTAAGTTCTAATTTATCATGCTTTATATTAGGGTGTATAGAGTAAAGAGCTGCATATATTCATACCTTCATCAGAGGTGAGGAGATTGGAAATTTTGCATAACCCCTGAACAGTTGTGCAAAATAATTTTGCACAACCCTTTCTCAATTAGACGACCCCTTCTTTAAGAGTCGATAGAAACGTTCAAAACCGAACGCGTAACAATTACAGAAAACCGGTCGTTCGAGCGTTGCATTGACCACTTTGCACTCAGGATATCAGAGTATATTACGCACGTGCATTGCCATGGAAATGGAGAACCTTCTGACAATGAAAGGCGCATAAATTAACACCTGTTGTGATGTATTCGTAGTTTATTGAATTAATAAGTCAGACTCTTTGAAATTAAATTAATGTTTCTGGCTGCAATAATTCACCATCCAGTAGCCACTTACTGTTGGGCCGCCATTGATAAATATTCAATAAACTGTATATTTGAGAAATTGAATATCATGTGCTTATCTTTCAATGAAGGTATACTAGTGTACGCGATAGTAGAAACAGACTATACAACAAATTATTCTCTTTTGCAGATTGGTTGTAGTAAAATGATTCAACCAGTCGAACTGTGTGTTACAATCACGCATGTCCTAGATTTCCTCATACGTGATATGTCAAACTGGAACTAAGTTGTTGATTTTAGATGCACATGATTGTCGTGAATATTCAGAATCACAAGGTCTCAAGTGATTGCAAACAGATCTTTCAGTGCATGAGTGAAAAAATGGTTGTCCAATTTAATTTTGCTTAAACACGGTGACGAGCGTAAAGCTCGTCCATTTTGCTCACCTCTGCTTCATGTTCATGCATTACACATTCACATTATGTCCATCCGACATGTTTTCTGTTCTAGCTATACCACTAAAGGTTAGATTCAAATTACTTTTTGTATGCTTTTACTATATGACAGAACAGGTCCTGTGGCAAAATAAATTCCCTTGATTGAATATTTACAGAGTTATTTTTCCTTGTTTCACTTGGGATTCTGTGAAGGTTCAATTTCAAATCTCTAGTTGCTATTTGGTTCGATTCGAATTCGGCTGCCCGACTCGTTTCATTTTGGATCTTTTCAAAGAATATAGCTTGGTATCGGTCATCTACGTCGTCTCACAAAACATTAAGTTCAGATGGAAATTGTACATGCATAGTTTTGAAAAAAAAAATTTGAGTGTAATTTCCACCATATTAACATAAATATCATCTGTATCCATGCCACCGCCCATGCCAATTTGCATCTTGCTTGTCACTACCATCGTTGAAGGCAATTTATTGTTTGCAAACAGTGTTAATGATGAGCTGTTGCTAGCGGCTAGCCCTGTAAAATGCCTAGTGCAGGAAATTCTCACACCGTTTCATATTTTAAAGCTATAATCCTTACTGGGTAATATTCCAACTACATCATCAAGGCATGCCTTGATAATGTAGTTGGAATATTTTATTAGTTGGGACTTGAGCCATCAGTCGGAACAAATCTGATGATGGATTCTTTTTTTTCAATTTTTAGCTCACCTGGCCTAAAAGTCCATGTGATCTTTTCTCATCACTTGGCGTCCGTCGTCCGACATCCGTAAACTTTTCACATTTTTAACTCAACTTTGACGTATGTCAAATTTAAGGTTATGCCATGGCCCGTTGTCCGTCAGGCCATCTGTCCATCAACAATTCAATACGGTTCGGGCTGGGGGCCGTATTTATGAACTGATCTTTACGAAACTTCTTGACTACCTTTGTTATCACCGTGAGACGAGAACTAGTGTTTTGGGGTGCGGTCAGATATTCAAGATGGTCATCAGCAGCCATTTTGTACTTTAGTTAGTGCAATCAGTTTTTTGTACAGAACTTCTGTATGAAAGTTGTGTTTCAAATAAAATTTGTCTGAATGTTTAGTAACATGGAATAAATCACATATAATACAGGTTTTTCTCATGCAGAATTCTGCAAATTAGATGAAATTAAATTATTTTTTCAGTGCTACTAACACACAGTACACATGTCAATATGGCTCAGGCTAGGGGCTGTATTTATGAACCAATTTTCACGAAACTTCTTGGGTACCTTTGTTATCACCTTGGGATGAGAACGAGTGTTTCTGGGTGCGGTCCAAAATTCAAGATAGCTGCCAGTGGCCATTTTGTACCGAAATTTGGTCCAATCAGTTTTTTGTACACAACTTCTATACGGTTCGGGCTAGAGGCTATATTTATGAACTGATCTTTACGAAACTTCTTGGGTACCTTTGTTACCCAAGAAGATGGCCACCAGCAGCCATTTGTACCAAAATTAGTGCAATCAGTTTTTATACAGAAATTCTGTATGAAAGTTCTGATTTGCATAAATTTTTGTATGAATGTTTAGTAACATGGAATTCATACAATATAATACGGGTTTTTTCTCTTGCAGAAATTATGCAAATTAGATGAACTTTGATTTATTCAGTGCTACTTATACATTGAAAGTGCATATGTCAATATGCCTAGGGCTGGAAGCTGTATTTATGAACCGATCTTCACGAAGCTTCTTGGGTACCTTTGTTATCACCTTGGGATGAGAATGTGTGTTTTTGGGTGAAAATATCTTCACAAAACTTCTTGGGTACCGATTGTTATCACCTTGGGACAGGAACGAGTGTTTTGGGGTGCCTTTGTTATCACTGTGCTATGAGAACAAATATTCTGGGATTCAGTCAGACCCACTTTGGGACTCCCAAGATTTCTTTTCTAGTTTAGTCGCCCACCTTTACAATACTTTACCAATGCATTTGTAACAGGCTACAGCCAGCATTTATGTACAGACTGTTACAATACTTTATATATACCTTTGTTAGCAGGTGATTACCTAGATGTTTGTCATTGCTGTGTCACATACTATACATGTGCATGTCTTAAACAAGTTGAGCTACAGTGTCATTGACACTTTCATTATCTTCTCTGTAACCGCTGAGCCGGTGTGAACCAAACTTGGCAGGAATGGTGTATGGGAGGTCCTGTACAAACGATTCTCATTTTGTTCCCGTCTGATGAAAAACATGGCTTCCAGAAGCATTTTTTTATTCTTCTTTGTGGATTTTCAAAAATCTTCTCTGAAACTGCCAGGCTAAATGTTTTGAAACTTCACATAAATGATGACTGGGACCCCTTCAACCAACGATCCTCATTGAATGTTGATTGGATCACAATCATGGCCGCAATTGCAGCTTATAGTTATGGTAGCAACCCTATGAGAAATCACATTTTCAGCTTCTTCTCTGGAACTACTGAGCCAACGTGAACCAAACCAGGCAGGGATAGTCTATGGGAGGTCTTCCACAAAGGCTCCTAATTTTGGTTACCGTGCATCGAAAAACCTGGCTGCCAGAACCATTTTTTTATTCTGATTGGTGGATTTTAAAAAATGTTCTTTGAAACCACGGGGCCATCTGTTTTGAAACTTTGCATGGCTGATGACTGCAACACCAAAATTTAATGTTGATCGGGTTGCAAACATGGCTGCAAATGCAGCGTATAGTTACTATAGAAGCCCAATGGGAAATCAGATTTTCATCTTCTCTGGAAGGGGCGCGTTGGCTCAGTTGGTAGAGGTGCAGGCTGCAAGCCGAGAGGTCCTCGGTTCGAATCCCACCTGCGACAACCGCGTTGTGTCCTTGGGCAAGACACTTCACCCCGATTGCCTACATGGGGGCACGATGACGCTGTGTACTGAGGCGTACTGCACGTCGATGGTGCGCATGTCTTCAACCAATCTAACCCTGCCTGTGCTGCGGTGCAGAGTTCAGAGTTACGATGTTGGAGAGCTGACAGCTGCTCGTCGTTGCTCGGTTCTCTCCGGGTACTCCGGCTTCTTCCGCCCGTAATACTGTCACGGTCACGATTAGCCATTGTGCATAAGTATGTGACCTTAAACACCAATAAATAAATAAATAAATAAATATCTTCTCTGGAACTACTGAGCGGACGCGAACCAAACTTCACAGGAATATTCTTTGAGAGGATGGAAAGATGTGGCCGCCAGAGGCTAAATTCTAATGCTTAACCCAATGCCTCTCCTCTCTGCACAAAGATTGGTACTGTCAGCAAAATACTTGTTTTTTGAGAATCTGGTAAGGGTGGGTTCCAGTTTTCTCCACTGAGAACTGGGAAAAAACCCCAAAATATTGTGTATACAGTCCAAGTCAAAATAAGTTGTAGCATAATTGCAATAAACTAAGTAAACTTCTGCTCCTGCACTGACAAGATCAAAACTTGACATTTTCTGGAAAGCTTTTAGTGAGAGCGTTCCAGGAAATGATGTCAGCTTCTGGTCTTATCAGTGTAGGAAGAGAAAGATACATAGTTTATAGGATTATACTTCAACTTACTTTTACTACTACTGTGAATAAGTGCAGCTGTAATTATGTTAATACATGTATCACTCTCAAGTTACTTATCTGAAATACTGATTGATGACAGGTGTTTGGAAAGCATGGAAGTTTCGTTTATTTTCTTTTCCCAGTAGCTGCCCAGTAAATTAAATCATTTAAGATGTCACAAAATTGGTGTAAAATGTGTTTCCTGTTACCCTTTACGTATCCAAAGCTATTTGAAAGAGAATATTCTCTGAAAAATTGTAATATTCAAAATATTTGACCTTCTTTTACTGTTTTTTTCTTTTGTTGAAACAGAATTCATAAACGTGTTCATTTTCAAGAAATCTTTAAAACTACAAGTCCAAATGTTTTGAAACTTAATGTGACTGATGACTGTAACCCCCTCTACCAATGATCCTCATTTAATCTTCATCGGGTTGCAATTATGGCTTCAATTGTGGCTTATAGTTACTATAGAAACCCCATAGGAAATCACATTTTCATCATCATCTCTGAAAGTACTGAGCCTGTGTGAACCAGACATGGCAGGCATGGTCTATGAGAGGTTCTCTGCCAGGGACCAGCCGTGAGGGCGACTAGGGCGATTAAGTCGCCCTACTACTCACAAAGTCGCTATGAAAAAAAGTTAGGGAGACTTCAGGTCGCTGTCTAAAAATCGGCCGAAATGAGGAAAAGCATAACTGAGTGATCCAAGGTTTACATAAAAACAATTGTTTTCAAGAATCGAATGTGCTTGAGTGTGATAAATGAGCATTTCCATTCATCAAATAAGCGACCATTTATTTGAAATCACTTAAGAATCAATGCTCCATTATCGCTTTTTGTGGATTTTTTATTTCTATTTTATTCTGTTTCAATCAGATCAGATCGTCGTCTCGAAGCGAAAATAGGTGACTTGCGGAGCTCAACAAAATAACCCAGTTTGAAAATAGATTACGTCTCGACTGAAAATGTACGCACACACAATAGACGTATTTTCTAACACTGTATTTTTATTTCGTTTTGCTGACGACTGTTGGCCAGTGTATTTCCGAAAAAACAAACGGAATTGAAACACGTGAAAACAAGCTTTAATTAAGACAAGGAAAATTCTGTGCAGGGCATAAAAGTGCACATGAAGGATCTTGGAAAAAGTACCTGCCAAGCACCCACCATCTCACATCTGATCATGTTCACACTTTCAGACTTAGAAAATTGTTAGCTCAGTTGACTAAATTTCGTCCAAAGCAACCACAGGGTATGTGTGTGTGTGGCAGTGGTGGGGAATGGGGAGGGGTCATGAAGAAGTGGGTAGCAAGGGGGATTTTCAATCAATAATTACTTTATGATTTTTTTTAACCTGGCATAAAATGCATTATAAACAACTGGACCTGGATGTAATCAATTGTTAATGGAGGTCCGTGAGGTGAAAATAAGAAGGGGCGGAACATAAATATTCTTAATATTCTTCACTTGCCTTCCAAGTCTCCCTACTTGAATCTGCAGTCTCCCTATTTTTTCTGGAGGGAGACTTGAAGTCTCCCTAAAATTTTCCCCTAGGCTGGTCCCTGTTCTCTGCAACTGTGTACTCATTAGCTTAACTTGACAAAGTCAAGATAAGCCATTGCCATCACACGTGCGGAAGTCTGTTAGTCTGTGAGTCTGTTCACATTTTCCTTTAGCAAGGGCAACTCCCCGCAGTTCTTGTTTGATCGTCACAAAATTCCATATGCAGGTTTGGGGTCATGTATAGATGAGAATGTCCCCTTTTGGTCATGATCGGTCAAATGGTATGGCTGCCCGAGCCAAAAAAACATGAGCACAGTCTACAGGTCATATTTATGAAGGGATTTCATTGTAACTTGGTAGGATGCCTCTGTATAATGCCTGGATGAGAACGTCCCCTTTTGGGCATGATCTGTCAACCGTGATGGCTGCCCAAGCCCAAAACCCCCAAACTTTTAGCACAGTCTGCAGGTCATGTTTAATATGGAGGGATTTCATTGTAACTTGCTTGGTAGGATAACTCCTTATGATGTCTAGATGAGAATTTCCTCATTTGGGCATGATCTGCTAACCGTGACGACTGCCCGAGCCCAAAACCTGGAAACCTTTAGCACAGTCTACAGGTCATATTTATTGAGGAATTTCATTGTAACTTAGTGGGTTGACTTCATATAATGTCTAGATGAGAAAGTCCCTTTTTGGATGTGATTGGGTAACTGTGACGGCTACAGGGGCCCGGAGCTCAAAAATCTTAAGCACAGTCTGCAGGTCATATTTATGAAGGGATTTCTTTGTAACTTGGTAGGATGACTCCAAATAATGTCTAGATGAGAACGTCCCATTTTGATCGCGATCATTTAGCCTTGATGGGTGCCCGAGCCCCAAAACCTTTAGCAAAGGCAAAAGGTCATATTTATAGAAGGATTTCATTGTAACCTGTTAGTTTGACTCCATATAATGCCTAGATGATGACATCTATGATGACGTTTTTTGTCAATAAAATGGTTAAATTAAAATAAAACACATCCTATTTATATTTATATTTATTGGTGTTTAAGGTCACATACTTATGCACAATGGCTAATCGTGACCGTGACAGTTTTACGGGTGGAGGAAGCCGGAGTACCCGGAGAGAACCACCGAGCAACGACGAGCAGCTGTCAGCTCTCCAACATCGTAACTCTGAACTCTGCACCGCAGCACAGGCAGGGTTAGATTGGTTGAAGACATGCGCACCATCGACGTGCAGTACGCCTCGGTACACAGCGTCATCGTGCCCCCATGTAGGCAATCGGGGTGAAGTGTCTTGCCCAAGGACACAACGCGGTTGCTGCAGGTGGGATTCGAACCGAGGACCTCTTGGCTTGCAGCCTGCACCTCTACCAACTGAGCCACCGCGCCCCCAAACACATCCTATTAAATGGATGGCAGGTAACTATTGAAAGTTTTTTTTAAAACTTATTGGGAATTGTTTGTATACTATTTGAACTTACTTTAAGGAATCGCGCAGTACTGCAGGTCTGTCAGGTGCACACGCTGCATTCCCAATACGAAGATGTTATAATCAATACGTGTTTTCCCCTGACCATGTGTATTTTGTAAACACAACAAATCCTAGGATGCAATACTGCAGACTTTCTTTCAAATCCCATTATGCGGCCGTCTGCCTTCAAAAACATCAATCGCCTGTCTTGACTGAGATTAAATCAATGCAGGGATCAGCCAAGAGGGTAATGTAAAGTTGGAAATATCTTCGCCTTGGCACCCCTCATTTCGCCCAATTTCTATGTTTGGGCAAAATAAAAGTAAAAAACGAACCTCTACAGTCAAAATTAGGAGAGATATTGTGAAAGCATTGGAGTGAGTTACCAATAAAAGTGATTCATATGTCACGACTTACTTCAGTAATAGTTATCAAAATCAGAAGAAATATGATTTGTGTTCCTCTTATTCCTCTATCATTTGAAGCAGGAACCATCAAGAAATACGGGGCACGTCTATTTTCAAGCGATGTGATAATTACCGAAATAAGCACAACAATTGCATATTATCCACCAAAACCAGGGTGAGAGCTTAGCGACTCCATAAAAATAAGGAAATGTTGATTTTTGCTAAAATGTAGCTTTTCTTGTGAATTTCTGCCTCTTGTCTTGACAAGGCCCCAAATCTCACTGACAGATCAAGGCAGATCCCACCAGTGGTGGAGCCATGGTTTGAAATCCTGTGGACCATGCTATTGATATTTATTACTTTTTTTTTTTTTTGGGGGGGGGGGGGGGGGATCTCCGGACACAGGGTACTGTACTTGTACTGAGGGCAGGAAATCAAAAATAATCTTTTCAAATTTGGGGATGGGAGAAGCAAGTGGGATTTTGATTGGGTTGTGGGGAGGGGGGGGGAGCTGGTCTCCCTAGATACCTCATGGCTCCGCCACTGTTGCCCACTACAGTAGCCCAACACAGTATGTCCATTAGATGAGAAGAGTGGTGAACACTGAGTAACCCGAATGACTCAACACGCTATATGAGCTTCATGACTTGGATGACAAATACAGACAGATTTTATGTGTACATTACCCTCTAAAATGTGGATTTCTACAATATATTTTGAAAAATCGAAAACCGAACCGAAATGCAAATTTCAAAACCGCCCAGCCCGAATTTATGAAGGGATTTCATTGTAACTTGGTAGGTTGACTTCATATAATGTCTGGATGAGAACAGCCCCTTTTGGACACCATTAGGCAACTGTGACAGCTACAGGGGGCCTGAAGCCCGAAAACCTTTAGCACAGTCTACAGGTGATATTTATAAAGGGATTTCATTGTACCTTGGTAGGATGACTCCAAATAAAGTCTAGAAGAGAACGTCCCCTTTTCGTTGCAATCATTCAGCCTTGATGGCTGCCGGAGCCCAAAATAGGGCTGCACGGTATTACGGTATACCGGTTGGTACCGGTATTGAAAGCGTCACCGGTTCAAAACCATCCATCAAAAATGAAGACCGGTGTACCATGAGTCGTGAGTAACGGTATACAATTTTGGGGTCCGGTTTTATGATTTGAAATTCGCATTTTCTTGAAATAAAAATATAAATAATGCGCAAAAATATGGCAAACACATATTAAATGCAAGGGATATCATGAATAAAAAAGATATATTTTTAGACTGTACCAATGACCCAGACTTAGCTGGTGCTAACTCTTAAAAATATAGGGCCAAACACAAATTTTGCCCCCCAATCCCCAAAATTTGCATCTAAAACCAAAGAAAACATGCCCTGAATGGCCCTCCACACTTCACCTCTACTGCGCATGCGCAGTGTCAAGGACATCCCGAAATTGGCGCCATTAATCATTCTTTGTTTGGCCCTTCATCAGTTAACATCTGACTGATCTTTGTGCTTGTAAATCTCAGTTTAAATGATGCCAGACACATAAATATTAGAGAAATGGTGATTCTAAGGAGGATATAGAAGGAAGAGAGGAAAAATGAGTGACAGAAAATTATCAGGGCTGTAACTTGAAATTTTTTAATGAAATTATGTTAAGTTACCTATTTTCGAGGCAACAGCCTGTTGTGGTCATTCTTGTTATCAAATTACACTGCTTGTTCAGTGTTTTCCTCTCTCCCTTTCCTTTAAGTCCCCTCTTGCTATTCTCCCATGCTTTTGACATATTTTCTGTAATTTTATTACTAAAATTTCTTGGGAGTTTTAGCTGGATAACAGAATGAATTCTGTTCTTTTCCCCATGTTTACGTCTTCACCTATGGGTGGTTAGGCGTAGTGTTCTACATCTACCATCTGATGTTCTGTAGTTTCTTCCCAGGAAGTCTCTGTTTTGCATCAGATAGTGTATTATTGGTAACTGATTTCGGGCCAGGGTGCCTGTAGTCTTGTTCTAGTGTTTTTACACTTATTGTTTACATTTACAACAGCCCTCTGTGTGAGGGGGGGATTTCTTGAAAATAATATCTGGATGTTAATTTAATCATAACTAGATACATTATTATTGTTCGTAAGTGTTGCATAAATTGTTTAAAATATTTTTAGAATTTTTGTCCACACTTAGGCTTGGGATCCATTGGGGCTCAACGTTACTTTTCAGAAACTTCAAAAATTTTTTGATTGCAATTATTTTTTTCTATATTAATGGATCATATTATTATGTATTTTGATTGTCAGGGGTTGGTGCGAGTACTAGGACTTGTTTTCTTTTCACAATGAAAGGATATTGTTCAATTGTAATAAGAGGAAATCTTCCTCTGACTTTCATAATCATTGTATATGTAGTCAGTGTACTCGCACTAACTCCTGTTCTGTATGTGTTAATTTCGATGACATCTTGGGAAGCGCATGTCACGTTATGTTAGCGGGGAATTGGCCATTCCGGTCCTTTCCCCGCAGGGTCACTCTACTTTATCAATCTCTATTTCAGACGATCAAGAATAGGGTGATGTATCCGTGATGTCTTCCAAAAGTGTGCCTCCGTCGTCACAATTAATGAAGAGCTAGCGGAAAAGTGCTCATGTAAATACGTCAATTGCCTAAGAGGACCCTAGTAGGTTCGACGGCCGTTGACGTCCGCTAGCTCGCCCGGTGTAGCGTCCATTCATCGAATGGTTCGGCAGCCGGGTTCGTCCGTTGCGGTCTAGAAGGAGTTTTGGGGTGATGCGAGCACTATAAATCAACCAAATGCACACCCAGTGACGGCGGATTAGAGGGAGACGGAGGAAGCCTTTTAGTCCGGTTCCTAGCTCGTCCAGGTCCATCCGGACTGCGAGCGAGAGAGGCCCCTCTCTCGTACAGCAACATCTGGCCCCAGATGTAGTGGTACAATATGTTTCGCATTCGGAGCATACGTCTGCCGCTCGGGACGCTCCGATATATATAGTCAGTCCGGAGAGACTGTCAATAAGGCTTCTTCATTCTCATGGTAGCGCACACGACCGCTCTTGGCTACGTGACCTCGGATATCCAGTCAGCTTCTCCAATCAGAGAATCATCGGCGACCAGGTCACACCATCCGGTAGCCAGGGACACGAGGTCTGCAGACTCAGGACGTTCGCATAAGAAAGTGTGCGGGAGTCAACGTACACGGAGCTTCCGGCGGCAATGCATCGTAAGACCGCTACTGCACAGGCCTCGGTGACGGGCGTGCTATCCCAAATAGCACAGCTTATCGCAGCATCCCAGCAACGGCAGAATCTGTCGCATCATGTATTATCCGGCGATGCTGGGTCGGGACGCTCTGCGGAAGCAGGTACGGACGTCCGAAAATTTCATCCGGTCCGACGGGATGCCGAAAGGGATTCGGAGGATTTCGAGCTTTCCCTTTCGGAACAACATAAGCTGTTGTTTATGTCATCTGACTTTATCTTCTAGAGGTTCTTTCGTCGGACCAGAATGCTGCGATGCCGGATAAGAAACTGATAGCGTCGGTGGACACAGAAATTTTTGGTTCGGTTCAGGGACATCGTCCCTCAGTTCCGACATAGTCCAATAATGTCACACAACTTTCGAATTATTGAACGACGCTATATATATTATTATTTGCTTGCTATTAACAAGCATGTCTGGTTTCTTGTTCGCAAAGTTACGGAGATGTCTTTCAAAAGTGTGCCTCTGTCGTCATAGTTAATGAAGAGCTAGCGGCAATAAGTGCTCATGGAATATGTCAATCGCCTAAGAGGTCCCTAGTGGGATCGACGGAGTTGACATTCACTAGCTCACCCGGTGTAGCGTCCATTCATCGAATGGTTCGGCAGCCGGGTTCATCCGTTGCGGTCTAGGAAGGAGATTTGGGTGATGTGAGCAATATAATAAACTTTAGTACACACTCAGTGACGACGGATTAGAGGAGAGATCGGAGGAAGCCTGTCAGTCCGGTTCCTAGCTTGTCCAGGTCCGTCCGGGCTGCGAGCGAGAGAGGTCCCTCTCTTGTACAACAACATATGGGACCGGATGTTGTGGTACAGATATTTCGCATTCGGAGCATATGTCCGCCGCTTGGGACGCTCCGTTATATTGACAGTCCGAGAGACTGTCGATAATGCTTCCTCATCCTCACAGCAGCGCACACAACCGCACATTGGCTACGTGACCTCGAGTATCCGGCCAGCTTCGTCATTCAGTGATTCCACGGCGAACAGCTCATGCCATCCGGTAGCCAAGGGACACGAGGCCTATACACTCCATTCGTTCGCATAATAGAAGTATGCACGGGGTAACGAACACGGAGCTTCCAGCGGCAATGCATCGTAAGACCGCTTCTCCACAGGCCTCAGTGACGGACGTGCTATCCAAGTTAGCACAGTTTATCGCAGCATCCCAGCAATCGACAGATTCTCGGTCGGATCAGGAATTATCCGACGGCGCTGGGTCGGTGCGCTCCGCTGTTGCATCAGGTTCGGACGACCGAACACTTTATAGGGTCCGACAGGATGGCGAAAGGGATTCGGACGATTTTGAGCTTTCTTTTTCGGAACAACGGAAGCTGCCATACATTTCTTCCGGCATTATCTTCCACAGGTTGTTCCGTCGGACTACATTGCTGCGATGCTGGATAAGAGACTAATAGCGTCATTGGACTCGGAGTTTTGGATCGGTTCAGGGACATTGTCCCTGACTTACCGACACAGTCCAATAATGTCATTAGAACATTCGAATTATTTAACGACGCTATATATAAGCTTGCTACCAAGCATGATAGTCTAGTTTCTTGTCCGCAATGCTCTTCTGCCTTTTATCAATTCTAGGAAATAATTATTTTGGCAGAACAGGGCATACCGAGAGTTCATATGCGTCTAGACGGCGGGGTTGAAGATTGGGAATTATCTTTTTCGCCGTCTATGTCAATTCCAACCACGATGTTGGAAACGACAATGATGTCTTATAGACTTAACTTAGACGCTTTATCATATGTAGACCACCTTACTGAGGCGTTATCATTACGTCTTCAAGAGAAAGAATTCCAGGATATGATCCTCAATGTGATTTCTTTCAAGGGCAGTAGTTTTTCCACGTATAACTCCGCCCTTCAGTGGCAACCTGGAGTTGCTTAGACGTGACGCAGCCCTAGCTACATCCACGCACGTGGATAGTAAGGTGAAGAACTCTCTTAGAGTCGTTTCGGTCTCGGAGAAGCTTCTCTTCGACGGCAACTCTTCAGCAATCTATGAATTGCTCGATATACACGTTCTCTTGTCTATCAAGTGTAGCAAGAGATTCAGACTGGGGCAACATTCGGTGGTTGACTCAGAGAGTGCCACTGCAGTTGCCGGATCCGAGTTTTATGATTATGACGGATGCCAGTCAAACAGGTTGGGGTACAATATTGATTCCAACAGATTCGAAGTGTCAGGGTCTTTGGGTTCCGCAGTTTCTAGGCAAGCACTTATCTTCCAGGGAATAATGTTCTTTAGGCTTGCACTATGTCATTGGATGAACATTATTCAGAAACGCATGTCCAAATCCTGTCCGATAATACGACAGTAGTTGCGTATCTCTGGAACCAGGGGGCACTCATTCGTTTCCGTTATTCAATTTAACGGAAAGAATCCTTCTGTTTGTTCTAGTACACCAAGTTCTGCTTCGGTCCGTCATATTCCGGGTCGTCTGATTGTATTAGCAGACACCCTTTCACGTAAGGGTCGCTTGTTGCCGTCAGAATGGACTCTCAACAAACAAGTATTCAATCAGATTTGCTATCAATGGGATCGCCCAATGATAATTTATTTGCGACACAACTCACTATTCATTTGCAGACGTATGTGTTTGCATGTCCGGATCCCTGAGCTTATGTTGTTAACGCTCTATTGATCTAATAGGACGGAATGATAGGATATGCATATCCTCCAGCGCTGTTGATTCAGCAAGTATTGCTAAGATAAACATCCATAGTACAATTCTGTTGATAGCATCTCTGTCTTCACAGAGACCGTGGGTAAATTTACTCAGGTGTCTACTGTGGGACTTACCGCGAAAACTTCCTCCATGAGAGGATCTTCTTTCGCTGGGGAAATCGTGTCAACTTCTTCACAACCTGCAAGGTCTCAACCTTCTCGTATTCCATTGTGTGGTCCTTCTTGCATGGCAAGCATTGTACAGGACGAGCTTTGGATGCGTTTTCTTACTGTAGGAGAACCTCTTCTTCGCTATACTATGCGGCTAAAGTGGAGGCTCTTCCGTCGTTGGTGTAGGGATCATTATGTTGATATTTTTGATCCCTCCATACTAGACATTGCAACTTTCTAGTATACTTGTTTGACAAGATCTACTGCAGCCTGTTACTATTAAGGTTATAGGTCTATGTTATCTCATACCTATGCACTCTATGATAGTTTACAATTGAGTCTTATGTCTCTTTATCTAAGTCAGTTAGAAACTTTTCGATAAATAGTCCTAGAATCATTAGATTAAATTCCTATACGGAATTTAGCTTCGGTTCTTATTTTAGCTAATAATCATTTGAGCCTCTGGAAACAGTAGTTTTCAAATTCTGACCTTTTAAGACAGTAATTCTGTTAGTCTTCTCTTCTGCTGAAGAGTCAGTGAGCTTCATGCACTATCGGTGGACGATTCTCTCTTTTGTAGTGACGGAAACACTACTTCCTTTACTACTTAGGTTGGATTTTTGGTTAAGAGTCAGGCTCCTAATAATATCCGGAACCTATTGTTATTAAGGTCCTTCCGTCTTCGTACGGGCATAGGCCTTGACTCTGTCCGGTTAGAGTTTACGTATTTATAAACAGATATCAGTTTATTAGTACGGACGTAAGCTTCTTCTGTCTTTGATGCCTAATAGAAGGACATTACACTCCATTCTATTGCTAATGGATTCAATTAACTATCGGTACTGCTTATGGTATATCATTGACTCAGCAGTTTGTGCTTGAAATTTCGGCTCATGAAGTAACAGCTCTTTCTACATCTTTGGCTTTCACTAATAGTGTCGCTATTATAGATTTTTTAAGGCTGCTCATTGCGCTCAGCCATCCACATTCATGAATTTTTTTCTCAGAATATTGAGTCCATTTTTGGAGGCCTCCTTTGTTAGGTCTATTATCTACTGCTCAGAATGTCTCTCACTTAACAGTTGCTACTATAGCTAGATAGGCTTTCTGTTCCGGCAGTGACTCTGTCCTGCTGCCCTCTTCGCTCTGGGCTATTTGACCCAGGGCAAGAAAAAGGGGGGGGGGGGGGGGGGGGGGGGGGAGGCTGTTCCCTTGGGTCACCTGTTTTATTATGAAAACAAGGGGATACCTCCTCCGGAGTTAGTAATTCTGAGCTGTTACTGGGATGGCCTTTAAGTGAGAAGTTTATGTTTTAAAAATTCATTAAGGTCATAGTTTTTAAAGTATAGCTTTTGAATATATCACGTGTCAAACGGGCATTATTATACAATCCTCAGACACTTTTAAGGAGTATAAAGAGTCTCTATTCTCAAGACTTTATTTATTGGCTTACTTTAAAAATTATTAGTATAAGGATTATACTGGATATTAATAGAGTACATGGATGTTATGATGCTCAATTTTGGAAGGTGTTGTGTCTTTCTAATTTATCATAAATAAGAAGGATACATGTAAGGCCTAATACTCCTTTTCCCCTAGAGGGGATGACTCTATTTTATATAATTGAGCGTATTTCAACTTGCTCTATGTCCTAGGCCCTCCAGCCTTTTTACTATTCAGCTAAGTCTGGGTCATTGGTACAGTATAAAAATGTTAAAAAATTTATAGTAATTTATATATTTTTTATACTTATCAATGACCCAGACGGGGATGGCCCTCCCAGGAGTTGGGAACTCATACCTCCCCGCTGAGTACATAGCGCTTACCAGGCACTGTTACAAGAATGATTAATGGCGCCAATTTCGGAACGTCCTTGACACTGCGCATGCGCAGTAGAGGTGAAGTGTGGAGGGCCATCATTCAGGACATGTTTTCTTTGGTTTTAGATGCAAATTTTGGGGATTGGGGGGCAAAATTTGTGTTTGGCCCTATATTTTTAAGAGTTAGCACCAGCTAAGTCTGGGTCATTGGTAAGTATAAAAAATATATAAATTACTATAAATTTTTTAACTTTTGGAGCAAAAGATAAAAGTATCACTTACTGCTCTGGGAAAATGAGTGATTTGGGAAGACCATAATAATCCATGTCTACAAAGTTATTGAACCTATTGTTTAATACGAAAATAAGCCATAAAATTATCATGGGTTTACTGGCTTTCATCTGAATCTGGGATACAAGTAAATTAGTCTTTGTCAATTTAATTCCTGTAAAAACATGGTCAACCTCTCTTGACTAATAAATGTTTAATTACTGAGCATGTCAATTGTCACATTGTGTTAATTGCGTATGTGTGGCTTCATGAAAAACAGTGGCAAACAGAACTTTTTTTTCAAAACAAGGAGTGTCCAGTTGATGGAATTCCGAGGGCCTGGTTACGCAATGAACCAGTAACAGCTCCTCCCTTCTCCCATCTTCCAGCAGTAAACTTCCTCAGATGACAATGTCAAATCTCATCTGTCACATGTCAGGCCAGTCGGTCTGTTGATATTAAGCAGGCCTTCAAGACGTGATCACCCTTCAGTTTCCTGATAGTCTGCAGGTGTCATTCACCAGCCAACAATGTTTTCTCTCAGTGATGGCGTCACACGTCTGTCATATTTGACAAAAATTGTTGCACATTTCGCAATTGGGAATATGTGTGATTTGAAACATTTTTGTGTCAGATTGCTGCCAAACAACGAATTAATGAACTTCAAAATTCTTTTACATTCAATGTAAACTCAAAACTTAGAATGTAACGAATTACATGTTGTTTTTCAGCTGGGACCTTGTACATAACATTTATCAAGCACTTTCAGAAAATTAAGGTGGTACATGTATTTCAGTTTTATTTTGTTTTCAATCTGAACTGTTTCACGGTATACCGGTATACCGCGGTATTGTTTTCAATACCGTCACCGGTACTAAAATCCGAATACTGTGCAGCCCTAGCCCAAAACCCCAAAACTTTAGCATAGTCTATAGGTCATATTTATGGAAGGATTTCATTGTAACCTGTTAGTTTGACTCCATATAATGCCTAGATGATGACATCCCCTTTTGGCCGTGATTGGTCAACTGTGACGGCTTCAGGGGCCCGAAGCCCGAAAACTTTGAGCACAGTCTGGTCATATTTATGAAGGGATTTCATTGTAATTTCGTAGGATCGCTCCAGATGATGCCCAGATGAGAATGTCCCCTGTTGTTTGCGATCATTCAGCCATGCTGGCTGCCCGAGCCCAAAGCCCAAAAACCTTTAGCACAGTCTACAGGTCATATTTATGAAGGGATTTCATTGTAACTTGGTAGGTTGACTTCATATAATGTCTACATGAGAATGTCCCCTTTGGGCGCAATTGGGAAACTGACGGCTACAGGGGCCCGAAGCCCAAAAACCTTTAGCACAGTCCACAGTCCATATTTATGAAGGGATTTCAATGTAACTTGATAGGATGACTCGTTTTGGAATAATTTTACTGCAACTTGGTAACTTTCGTTGATATACATTAACTGTGAGGGCCACATACATTAACTGTGAGGTCATATTAACCCACCACTCGGCCATTTAGTACAGTGTACACTCATATTATTTTTATCAAAAACATAGCATACAGGGAACAGAAATGAACATATTCCCAATTATCACAATTCTAGTCTCATTTCATAATCCTTTCATAAGCATTGAACATTATCCTTTTCATCAAACACAACACACAAGTCAAGCTACAGTGTCATTGACACTTTAATTATATGTAGTTCCAGGAGAGCAATTACAGGCTCTTCAGAGCCTCTAGTTCAAATCTCTTCTTGAGAATACATCGTTTGTCAGGCAAGTGCTTCAGGTCACTTGGGACCACATGTCACAAAACTCAAAAAAAGCCAACTTCTTATTTTTGTATTTTTTTTTACTGACAAATTGTAATTGGGGGAACATATATCTGTGTTTGTTACTTTCCAGACTGAAATTGAAAAGATTCTGAAACTTGGTGTGGATGCTTCAAAAATTATTTATGCTCATCCCTGCAAACAAACATCCTACATTAAGTATGCAAAGAAGCATGGTGTAGATCTGATGACTTTTGATAATGAAATTGAACTTCAGAAGATTAAGACTCACTTTCCATATGCCAGGTAATGTGAATTAAATAACTTCTCATATTATTAGCTAACCTGACAGAAAGTCAGTGGAGCTGTTGACCTCACTTGATGGCTGATGTCTCGTCCATCGTGCATCGTCCATTAACTTTTAAAACTTGTCTTCTTCAAAACGACGAGACCAAATTCAAACATGTATGGTCCAGACCATCTTTGGTATATATCCTTTCTATTTTGTTCAGATGAAGCTGCTGCCATCTTTGGGCTGTGGTTAATGCCCAAAAAGCATCAAAATCTTTGAAACTATTCTCATGAACCACCCGAGAGAATGCCTTGATATTTGGTTGGAACTTCCTTTGGTGTTGAAGATTAAAGTTTCTTCAAGGAAAGTTTGTTGGTCAATATTTGAGCTGTCTGTGGGAGCATGCCCATTTTTGGCTCCTCCCAAAATTTATATTTCAGGAACTGATGGACTGATTTGAACCAGATTTGGCATGTTGTATAATTGGGTCCTAAACACGTGATTGATGCCTCAAAAAAAATGTTCATGACCCCATGGGAATCCCAGGAGCTAAAAATAGAAAGAAATTCAAATGCCCATATATCCAAAACTATGTGGACCAGAACGTCTATTGGTATGCAGCTTCCTTTGGACCAGTGGAATCAGATACACCACAAAAATTGCTATCAGTTTTGTCAGTGGGTGCTGTATGGGAATGCCCATTTTAACACTGTTGGCAAAAGGAAAATGCAGAATTATCATCTTTCTTGTGCTCTATGAACTAAGTGTTCTTCTTTGGGCCAAATCTAAACTAATTTGGAACAAAGCATCTTGCTGGAGTATACTCTGAGTTTTTCCCCCCAAAATTGCTACTCTGCTTGAGGCTGGGGTTAACTCTTAACCTGCTCAGGGTATTTTTTGTTTTTAAAAATTTGATTAGCAGTTTTTATCACTGTCCTGGAAAATTGATTAACAATTTCAACTTCAGCCCCCCCCCCCCCCCCCCCCCCACCTCCCCAAATTTCCCAATTTCTCTCACATACTGCACTGCTTGGTTACTCATGTCTGAGCTCATGCTCTACCATAACCTCATCCCAAACTTTACAAATGTAAGTTACCAGGTGGCCCTTTGGAGTCTGAGCACACCCTTCCACATGTACTTTTCAGTTTTTGAATCAAGACAATTTTAGTCAGAGGCACTGGTAATTATGACAAAAATAGGTTAAGTAGTCATCTGATGATCATGACAACTAACCTTACCAAATACATAAAGAGCTAGAGTACCCTGGTCCTGTGGGTTGGTAATGAAGACAGTGATTGAAACATGTTCTTGCAGTTCATGATTCGACTTCCACTTTGCAATTTTCAAATCGATCCACCTGCACGAAAAAAGTCAAGGAAGATGATTATGAAGAATGACTGTTGCACATCAAGGGAGCGAATTTATAGGCACCGACACCGTAGAAAACTCGAGTGGAGTTTTGTCAGCTGATCTAAAAACACTGGCAAAATGGTGGGTTAATTTATCATTTCGCATGACCAAATAAATTTGTGTGTTATTACACTGTTTATCTGTAGTTTCACCATTTTTGAATTGGAATATTGGATGAGTGCATAAAAGTTTTAATCGCACAATACAAACCAAATTTCAGTGATTGGATCGCGCATGGGAGATCTTGCTTTGCAAACTGCGATGCGAACCCGAACAAGAAATACCCTGCTGCTGAGTATTTAATTGATATTTTCTATCAAATTTAGTCATGGCTGCTGCACAGCATCTTTGACAAGATTTGATGACAAATTATTCGAAATATAGCTCAGTGAATCTTGGCGGAAAAAAATCCATTCAATTTACATGGTGCAAATAGGATTTGCTACAAAGCATCTTGGTGGAGTTTACTTTTCTGATTCTGATTTTTTCGCCAAAAGTTACTATGCCCCTTGGGGTAGGGTTAATGCCACATGAGCCTAAAATGTTTTTAAAATCATCTTCTCATAAGCCACGCACAATAATGCTTTCATTTCTGTTATGGAACTTAGTGATGCAGATTCTAGCTTTTTCAAAGGAACTCAGTAGGTCAAAACTTGGGCTCCTTGTGTTGGAGGATGGCCATTTTGGGCTTCACTCAAAATTTCTATTTCCAGAACCATTGGGCTGGTTTGAACCAAATTTTCCATGTAGTAAAACTGGCTCATAAGTACCTGATTTATGCCTGAAAAGAATTTTTTTTTTTTTGGGGGGGGGGGGGGGGGGGGAGGGGATGGAGGTGGGGTTTAAAAAAAAAAAAAGTTTCTTACATACTTACATACACTCTTTGAGACTTCACAGAACAGAGCTTTGTTTTTGCCTAAGATGCTTTCTTAGGACCAGCAGAAACTAATGGCCAAAAAACTGCCTTTGGTTATGTCATGGCAAATCAAAAAAATTGCTCTTGCTGGCCATTCCTTACTGACACACTCGTCTCTATTGACAGCATGAGCCAGGTGAACTTATTAGCCCCACTTGAGCCTCTAGTGAAATAATACTTTCATATTATTAAATAATATTATTTATTATTATATAATTAAATTATTAATAATATTTATTATATAATTATTATTTCTCATATTATTGAGTAATAAGAACGGGGATTTCAGTTTGCTATCTGGCCTATCCAGGAGAAGTGGATCCAGTGCTTGCGGATGCCTCTTGCTCGGATAAAGTCATGGAAAATGAACACTGCCCAACTCACATGAAATTTTTGACAAAATGTTAGCTTCACAACCAATGAACTATGATCTTGCAGTGGAGTTTTTTTTGTTTCTTGGAATTGCTTGAGCTAATGATGATAACATAAAAATGTATGCTGTGCCCCAAGGTAAGTAAGCAAGCACCATGGTAAGGCAATAGCTGATATCAAGTCTACAATTGGCAACATCATTATGTTGATTGGTTTTCATAATAATCATTATGTGTATTACCCAATGAATACAAGGGTCAAAAACAAGCCAGAAAATAAGCAGACTGTCATCTGCAAAAGGAGGTCCCCAGAAGGTGAATTTAGTGATGTTACCCTGCACAGCAGGCTAGCATCACTAAAATTACCCTCTCTGAACCTCAATCTGAATCAGGGTCTCAAAACCAAACAGAGGTACCCAGAGAATAAATTGGCCCACTGTATGGGATAGCATCATCAAATTCACCGTCTGGGGACCTCATTTGCAAATGTCAGACTGCTTATTTTCAGGCCTGGTCAAAAACACTGGTAATGCACTAATGCAACATGACTAAAAACTGATTTGCATTACCCAGAATGAAGATTGCATTCAGTCCCGCACCACATTTAGGTTTCGACAAAATTTACAATTGTCTACTTGTAAGTTAAAGTGTATTTTTATTTACTTAAACTGATGTATCAAAGAACTTATTGCCTATAAACACAGAATACATGAACTGAAGTGGATTCAGCAGTAAAATTTAGTAGGTTGGAGAGTCTCAGTTGCTTGCCACTGCTCAGTGGTTCTCTCCAGGTACTCCGGCTTCCTCAACCCATTAAACTGTCTGATAGGTGACGGGACGTAAAAAATGTCTCATTTAATATGGAGGGATTTCATTATAACTTGGTAGGATGACTCAGTTTGATGTCTACATGAGAACTTCAGCATTTGGTCACGATCTGTCAACCGTGATGACTGCCCGAGCCCGAAAACCTTTAGCACAGTCTACAGGTCGTATTTATGGAGGGGATTTCATTGTAACTTAGTATAATATGAATATGTATAATATCTATATGAGAGCGTCTCCTTTTGATATGATCTGTCAGCTGTGATGGCCGCCCAAGCCTGAAACCCCAAAACTTCTAGCACAATCTACAGGTTATATTGAATATGGAGGGATTTCATTGTAACTTGGTAGGATGTCTCTGTATGATGTCTAGATGAGGACAGCCCCTTTTGGTTGTGATCAGTCAACCATGATCGCTACACAGGCCCGGAGCCCAAAAATCTTTAGCACAGTCTGCAGGCCGTATTTATGAAGGGATTTCTTTGTAACTTGATAGGATAACTCGTTTTGGAATAATTTCACTGTAACTTGGTAACGTTGACATACATTAACTGTGAGGGCCACATACATTAACTGTGAAGGCCACATTAACCCACCCCTCAATTCTTTAGTACAGTCTACGGGAGCTGGCAGATGCTCATCATTGCTCGGTGGTTCTCTCTGGGTACTCCGGCTTCCTCCACCCGTAAAACTGTCACGGTCATGATTAGCCATTGTGCATAAGTATGTGACCTTAAACACCAATAAATAAATAGTACAGTCTACACCTCAAATTATTTTTATTGAAAACATAGCATACAGGGAACAGAAATTAACATATTCCTAATTATCACAATTCTTGTCTTATTTCATAATCCTTTCATAAACATTGAACATTATCCTTTTCATCAAACACAACACACAGTCAGGTTAAGCTGCAGTGTCATTGACACTTTCATCGTTGAATGGCAGCAGAAAATGGAAAAAATTTGTATTGCCCATGTTGACATTGCAGGAGGGAGCATCGTGAGTTGTGAGTGTGCATTCATAGAATGATCACTGGCCCCAGAAATATGATTTTATACGCTCTGTGCAATTTGAATCTCCTCCCATTGTTGTCATCTTTTCAAATATTTCACATGGTGATATCAAATGGTAACATATGTCACTGGAGCCATAAACATAAAAAAGCATAATCAAGCTCTCGTCGAGTTGGGGAGTGGGGGTGGGTGACAAGGATTTTAGTCTTGTTGGAACATATAGCAGTGTAAGGCTGGAATAAAATTCTAGAACACTACAATTCATTCTAGAGAGTTCAGTTTGTAATCCTATAATGTGCTTTCATGTAACACACACTGTAAGAAAGGTGTCAGAGATCACTTTCCAGCAGGGTGTTACATCATAGCATTTCACCATAGTAAGATTTACTGGGTTTTATAATAATTGTAAAGTACATCTTGGTTCTTGTGCAGTTAAATGAATACAACGGCAATTCAAGTAAAGCTGTTTTTTGAAGATATTGTGATGTAGACAAGCAGAAAATTGTGTGTTTTCCTACTTGCAAACAACAGGCAACAGAGATTATCGTTCACCCAATTTGGAGAAGCCTTGGGGCATAAGAGTTCTATGTTCACCTTTGGTAGGCTACTCGATTGTTAATATTGAGGTTGGGTGAATTGAGGAAATGATCATCTAGGATGATGGGCACTGTGACATAGCCAATATTGGTATTATTCTAGGTTTTTTATCTTGTTCATTTCTAGGCTTGTCCTGCGTATTTTACCTCCCAACTTTAAGGTTCAGTGTCAATTGGGCATGAAATTTGGTTGCCTACCCAAGAAAGCCATCAACCTTCTTCACACTGCAAAAGATTTGGGATTAAATGTGATGGGAGTGAGGTAAGTAAGATAACCAACACCATTGTTTTCAGCAGTGTGATATTGTTGTATACAAAATCTGTGTCAAATAATGTAAGTTTTGTATATCCTTATACTGTGTATACTCAACATTATTGAAAACTTAGTGCTCTATAGATCATTTGATACTTTGCTTCTACCACAATAATTGGTACACCTGACTGAAAATCCAGGTGAGCTTTATTAATCACTCTTCAACTGTTGTCTATAGAAAATGATGTGTTTTGATTCTTCTCTCAAACTGCTTGGCCAGTTCCAGTAATTTGTCCTGTTGGTGATGGTTGAGGTAGGCCATTCCAGTTTTGTTGAAATCAATGTGCTACCTCATATAGAGAGGAGGAGCCCCACAGGGACCCCAAGAAATGACAGTCTCCAATAAATTGTAGCAAAACAATTTTATACTAACATTTCTTTATCTATCACTGCACAAACAACAAGTTTATTCACATAGTGTAAAGCCACAAAAGTGCTTTTCGGCACTTTTCTGTAGCGTCTTGATAGTTTCTTCTAGCACCAAAACAGTCAAACAATCGTTAAACTGGTGAAGGAACAATGCAGCAGGGGCTGTGAGAGGTAGACAATGCCCTAGATGCAAGAGAGTACGTCAAGTCAACAGGACTGTCATACTGTTTTGATGCATCTTCAACATTGCTTAAGAACTGCTGTTGAAACAACACGAGAGATGCAGTATGTACAGTGACAAGTACTGAAACCAGAACATCCCCAAAAGTGGCACAAATCGTGTTGGTGGCTACAAAATAAGTGGCAAAGGGTGTTATTTACTAACAAGTCCAGATTTTACATTGAGTATTGATGTGCATGTCTGACATGCTAGAAGTGTAGTGATGTAGGGGTGAACGATATATGGATGGTGGCAGAAGATAGGCCCAGTGTATTATAGGATTGGAAATGTGTGGGAATACTTTTGTGAGTGATACAAAAAGCTACTTAATCATTATAGAAGTGAACCTGACCTCTTGCTGCAACATAAACTAGATACAGCAGCCATCCTACCTTTCTCCGAGACACATAGATATACTCTCTTCCAGCAAGACAATGTGCCAGATATCTTAGGTTCTAAACAGAATTGCATTAATGTGTTCTGGTCCACATTATTAGCGCTGAGCCCCATTCAGCACCTCGCTGACCAGCTGGGCCATTATGTATATAATGGTTGACAACGTATACACTGCCATCAACAGCAGATACAGACACCTGCTGTTAGAAGGAGTTGATCTATCAAATCAAGATTCAATGTCTTTGAGTATGTCCAGCGTAGATATCTGGCAACGCTAGATGTAAATGGGCACCATAGATAGTATTATTAGGCATTATTTTTCCTTTCATCTCAAACACAAGTTGACTGTTTAGTTTGGACCAGGGCAAGTGCTATGGGCTTATATTTCATCTAAATTTGGGAGAATCCATACCTGCTATGAGTGTCCCAGGATCCCATTAGGCCACCATGGTTGAACTCCTGTTGTATACTGATAACACATGTTAGCCGTATACCCAACACTGCTTTTTAGCTCAGCTGACTGAAAGTCAGGGTGAGCTTTTCTTATCATTCGTCATCCGTTCGTCGTCCTGCGTGAAGGTGGTGTTTGAGCCTCTTTCTCCTAAACCACTGGCCACATTTTAATTAAATTTCCGGTAAGTAGTGGTTATATACGGACAGTTTGATTTTTATGCAAATTAGGTTTCGGCTCATATTGAGCAGAGGGGTGGGTAAAAAATGGCCAGATTTTTGGAAAATCGTCTTCTAATGAACCACCAGTAGCAGAGACTTGATATATGGTATACAGAGTCCTTTTGAGGTTTAGAATCAAGTTTGTTCAAGAGAAATCTGCCGGGCATTATTTCCCTTTGTTATGGGAGGGGCAAGAATTTTTGCCACTCCCAAAATTTCTATTTTCCAAACCGAGAGGCAGATTTGAACCAAATTTGATATGAGGGCTTATTAGGTCATATGTACTTAATTTATGCCCCAATTTTTTTTTCCCGTCGCCCCATGGGAACCGCAAGAGCTAAAAATAGAAAAAAATTAAAATGCCAATATCTCCAAAACTACACGGCACTGAGAATTCTTATTTGGTGTGAAGCTTCCTTAGGACCAACAGAATGGAATGGTCAAAAAAAAAAAAATTGCTATCGGTTTTATCATGGGGTACTTTTTGGGGGACTTTGAAAAAGTGCTGAGTCAGCATTTTTTAACACTGTGGGTAATGGGAAAACATGTAAGACTACTTTTCTCCCAAACCACTGCCCCAGAAGCTTTCAGATTTCACATATAACATCTTTGGAAGATTGTTTTATATGTTTATTGAAATCAATTCCCTGGGTCCATATTTGGGCTGTCTATGGGGGCCCAAATGTTTAAATTAGTGCAGTAGGAGGAATATTCTTTAAAAATCTTCTTCAGATCTACCAATAAGAATCTTTTTATATTTGATATGCAGCATCCTTAGGGGGTGAGATTCAGGTTTGTTCAAGCCATATGGGGCATATTTAGGCTGAAAATTTGGGGCCCTGTTCCAGACTTGGAAATTTTGGACCAAAATCCAGAATTTTGTTTTTGTTTGTTTTTTTATGCGTTTCGGTCAATTTTAAGACAAAAAAAATTTATTTTTTACTCTGAAAATTTGGGGGCCGGGTGGGACTTCTGGAAATTAGTATTTTTATACTGTACCAATGACCCAGACTTAGCTGCTGGTGCTAACTCCACAAAAACCAGGGCCAAACACAAATTTTGCCCCCCAATCCCCAAAATTTGCATCCAAAACAAAAAGAAATCATGTCCTAAAGGACCTCCATAGTACGACTCTACTGCGCATGCGCAGTGACGCAGTCGTCCCGAAATTGGCGCCAAATATCATTCTCTGTTTGGCCCTTCATCAGTCAACATCTCACTGATCTTTGTGCTTGTAAATCTCAGTTTAAAGGATGCCAGACACGTAATTCTTGGAGAAAATGTGATTCTAAGGAGGATAGAAGGAGGAGAGGAAAAAAGAAGTGGCAAAAAATAATCAGGGCTGTACTTAAAATTTTTTGTTAAAATTATGTTAAGTTGCCTATTTTCGAGGCAAACGCCTCTTGTTGTCATTCTTGCTAATTGTTGCACTGCTTATTCAGTGTTTCCTCTCCCCTAACCTTCTAAAGTCCCCCCTTGCAATTCTCCCATGCTTTTGGCATATTTTTGAGAAGTTTCATTTCTAAAATTTCCCTGGGAGAGTTGCTTGGTTACAGAATGTTTTCTGTTATTTTCCCCATAGTTACGTTTTCACCCATGGGTGTATAACGTTTGTGTTCTGCATCTTCCATCTGATGTTCTGCAGATTCTCCCCTGGGAGTCTCTGTTTTGCATCAGATAGAGTGTAATTGAGGACTGATTCCGGGCCAGTTTTTTCAGTGCCTGGAGTCATGTTTTCTTCTGTGTTTACACTGTTTGTTTTCATTGGCAACAGCCTTTTTTGAGGGGGGCTGTTTGCCTTTGAGGTAGTTTATCTCATTATAAGATACATTTATATTATCCGAAAGTGTCTCATTAATTATTTTATATAATTTTAAAATTTTTGACCACACTTTGCCATCGGATCCATCGGGGCTCAACGTTACTTTTCAGCAACTTGGGCTTCTCTGAAAAAATATTTTTTCAAAATTATTTTGTTTTGCAATTGTTTTTTCATTTATTAATGGATCATGTTATTATGTATCTTTGTGTCAGGGGTTTTTGCGAGTAACTAGGACTTATTGTTGTTCCTTCACAATGAAAGGAACTTGTTCAAATTGTAATAGGAAGAAATCTTCCTCTGACTTTCATGATTATTGCATAAATTGTAGTCAGTGTTCTCGCATTAATCCCTGTCCTGTATGTGAACATTGGGATGAGAAACATTGGAAACGTGTGTCACGATATGTTGTTTCTGGAGAAAGAGCGATGCCGGCTCTTTCTCCACAAGGTCACTCTACTCTCTCAGTTTCTATTTCAGAGGAACCAGAACAGGGTGATGTTTCCATGTTATCTTCTTCAAGTGTGCGTCCGTCGTCACAATTAAATACAGAGCTAGCGGCAAAAGTGCTCATGGAGATTAGACAAATGTCGTCCGCTAGCTCGCCCGGTGTAGCGTCCATTCACCGAATGGTTCGGCAGCCGGGTTCGTCCGATGCGGTCCAAGAGGAAATTTTGGGTGATGCGAGCACTATAAAAATAATAGATGCACACCCAGTGACGGCGGATAGTGAACGAGAACGGAGGAAGCCTTTTAGTCCGGTTCCTAGCTCGTCCAGGTCCAGCCGGGCCGCGAGCGAGAGAGGCCCCTCTCTCGTACAACAACATCTGGGACCAGATGTTGTGGTACAAAATGTGTCTTTAGCGGAGCATACGTCCGTCGCTCGGGACGCTCCGTTGTATAAGCAGTCCGCAGAGACTGTTAAGGCTTCCTCTTCTCGCCGGCGCACACGACCGCACCTTGGCTGCGTGACCTCCGATATCTTGCCAGCTTCGCCGATGAAGGATTATTCGGCGACCAGGTCACACCATCCGGCAGCCAGGGATTCGAGACCGATGGACTCCGGACGTTCGCATAGGAAAAGTATGCGGGAGCCATCTGATGCGGAGCTGCCCTCGGCAAAGCAGCGAAAGACCGCTCCTCCGCAGGTCTCGACGTCGGACATTCTAGTGCAGATAGCACAGCTTATCGCAGCATCCCAGCAGCCGACAGAGACGGTGTCGGATCGAGAATTATCCGACGGCGCTGGGTCGGTACGCTCCGCCGAAGCATCGGGGGCGGACGACCGGGAACATCGGGAGGTCCGACCGGATGGTGAAAGGGATACGGATGAATTGGAGCTATCCCTTTCGGAACAACACAAAGCTGCCGTAGACTTCATCCGGCACTTTCTTCCTCAAGTTGTTCCGTCGGGCCAGACTGCTGCGCTTCCGGACAGGAGAATTATAGCGTCATTGGACTCTGATTTTTTCGAGCGGTTCAGGGACATCGCTCCCGAGTTTCCGTCGCAGTCCAATAATGTTGCAAGAACATTTGAATTATTGAACGACGCTATTTTTAAACTTGCTTCCAGGACAGGGAAAGCAGGCTTCTTGTCCGCAAATACTCTCAACCTGCCTTTCATTAATGCAAGGAATAAATTCGACACGGCAGGTCAGGGTATACCGAGAGTTCCTCTGCGTATGGACGACGAGGCGGAAGACTTAGAGCTATCATTACCGTCGTCAGCTTCTATTCCAACCGCAGTGTTGGAAACAGCTATTGCGTCTAACAGAGCCAATTTAGATGCCTTATCTTACGCAGATCACCTTACGAAGGCGTTATCACTGCGTCTTCAAGGGGAAGAGTTTCAGGATATACAATCCTCCTTAAGACTTCTTTCAAGGGCAGTAGCTTATTCCACGTGTAACTCCGCCCTTTCAGTGGCAAATCTGGAGTTGGTTAGACGTGACGCAGCCCTGTCTACATCCACACTAGTGGATTCTAAGGTGAAGAACTCTCTTAGAGTCGCTTCGGTCTCAGGAGATCTTCTCTTTGACGGCAAGCTTTCCGCTATTTATGATAATATTAAAAAGAAAGCTAGTGATTCTCTGTTGTTTAGATCCGCTCCTAAAAGGTCGGATTCAGCAGACACGAATAAGGCGGGCACTTCTGGGTCTTATCCGCCCAAGAGAGGTTCCTATAGAGGTTCCGGTGCGTCCTCTAGCTCTTATTCGAGAGACCGTCAGGATAGCGACTCTCGTTCGGGACGTCCTTCAGGCCGGGACAATCGGTCGGACGCCCCGAGGTCGACGAGGCGAGGTGCGGGTCGTGGAAGACGTGGTTTCTCCTACCGCAGGCCTCGCAGATCCAGGAGGTGATGGCTCAAACCTCTATCGCGTTCCGGTTGGCGGAAGGTTGTCGAGTTTTTCTCAAGAGTGGGCGTCGATTACGGACGATCCGTGGGTGAGAGGAGTGACTTCGGAAGGTCTAAAGATATCCTTCAAACGAAAGCCTCCATTAACTCGAAGTCCAAAGTGGACTCATCTTCCGTCAAACCCTCAGAAAAGAGACGCTCTGCTATCAGAGGTGCAGTCTCTTTTAATGAAGAACGCGGTAGAGGTCGTAGAAAACCAGGAATCGCTGGGATTCTACAGCCATCTGTTTCTGGTTCCGAAACCAGACGGCTCGTTCCGTCCAGTCATAGATTTGAGCTGGATAAACAAGCTGATCATCGCTCCGAAGTTTTATATGGAGACGATTCGATCGGTCAGAGCGAGTATTCGGGTGAACGATTATGCAACGAGCATAGATCTCAAAGATGCGTACTTTCACGTCATGGTACATCCGACATTCCGAAAGTATCTACGCTTCGCAGTCCTAGGAGTGGTGTATCAGTTCCGGGCCATGTGCTTCGGATTGAATCTAGCACCCTGGGCTTTCACTCGGGTAATGAACTCGGTAATGATTTACTTCCGAGCTCATTCGTCTGCGGTAACGTCGGCCTACCTGGACGACATTCTTCAGAGGTACGGCAACGAGTTAACGCTTCAGAACGATGTTCAGAATCTTCTTCTATTGCTCCGACGTCTCGGTTTCATAGTAAACGAGGAGAAGTCGGATCTGGTGCCGTCCAAGTCATTCACTCATCTGGGAATGAGCTTCGAGACGCACAACAATCTCGTTCGTCTGCCGTTAACCAGAGCGAAATTAGTCAGTTGTTACGCTCGCTATTGTCTAAATACAGACAGAGTCACAGCGAGAGAATTTATGAGACTGATAGGTCTGTGCGGAGCCGCTCCGGATCTCATTCCGATGGGACGGCTACGCACACGGCCTCTTCAAATTTTCTTGACTCAGAATTGGAGTGTGAAAATTCATTCGCTCGATGTAGACGTTCTCTTGTCAGATCAAGTGAAACAAGAGATTCAGACTTGGGCAAACATTCAGTGGTTAACTCAAGGAGTTCCGCTGCAGTTGCCGGATCCGAGTTTTACCATTATGACGGATGCCAGTCAAACAGGTTGGGGTGCATCATTAATCCCAACGGATTCGAGATGCCAGGGTCTTTGGGATCCGCAATTCCTGTGCAAGCACATAAACATCAAGGAAATGATGTCAATTTGGCTTGCGTTACGTCACTGGATGGACATTATTCACGATGCTCATGTCCAAATCCTATCCGACAATACGACAGTAGTGGCGTATATACGGAATCAGGGAGGCACTCATTCAGTTCCGTTGTTCAATCTAACGGAAAGAATCCTTCTGTTTGCGTTGGAACATCACGTTCTTCTTTCGGTCCGTCACATACCGGGTCGTCTGAATGTGCTAGCAGACTCCCTTTCTCGAAAGGGTCGCTTGTTGCCGTCGGAGTGGACTCTCAACAAACAAGTATTCAATCAGATTTGCTACCAATGGGAACGGCCAATGATAGACTTATTTGCGACACATCTCAACAATCAGTTGCAGACGTATGTGTCCCCGTGTCCGGATCCAAGAGCATTTGCTGTAGACGCTCTATCGATCCCTTGGGACGGAATGATAGGATATGCGTATCCTCCAGCGCCGTTAATTCAACAAGTATTGCTAAAGATAAAACAATCTCAATGCAAGATTCTGTTGGTAGCATCTCTGTCGCCACAGAGACCGTGGATAAATCTACTCAGGTGTCTGTTGTGGGACCTACCGCGGAAGCTCCCTCCACGAGAGGATCTTCTTTGGCAGGGGAAATCGCGCCAACTGCATCACAACCCGCAAGGTCTCAACCTTCACGTTTTTCCGTTGTGCGGTCCTTCTTGCATGGCAAGCACTTTACAGGACGAGCAGTGGACGCGATTTCTAACTGTAGGAGGACCTCCTCTTCGCTAAACTATGCGGCTAAGTGGAAGGTTTTCCGTCGTTGGTGTAGGGATCATTCTGTTGATATATTTGATCCCTCTATACCAGACATTGCTAACTTTCTAGTATACTTGTTTGACGAAATCAAACTGCAACCGGTTACTATAAAGGGTTATAGATCTATGTTATCTGATACCTATGCACATCATGATAGTTTACAAATTGGATCTAATGTCTCTTTATCGAAATTGGTTAGAAACTTTTCGATAAATAGACCCAGAACTCTTAGATTAATTCCTAAGTGGAATTTAGCTTGGGTTCTCCTTAAATTGAAGGAAAAGCCATTTGAACCTCTTGGGACAGTAGATTTCAAATTCTTATCTTATAAGACAGCTTTTCTCTTAGCTTTCTCTTCTGCCAGAAGAGTCAGTGAGCTTCATGCACTATCGGTGGATGATTCTCATTATCGTAGTGTTGGGAACACTATCACCTTCACTACTAACGTCGGTTTTTTAGCTAAGAATCAGGCTCCTAATAAATATCCGGAACCTATTGTTATTAAGGCTCTTCCGTCTTCAGACGGGCGTAGGCCTTTACTCTGTCCTGTTAGAGCACTACGTATCTATAAACAGAGATCTCAGTTCATCAGAAAGGGACGGAAACGTTTCTTTCTGTCTTTGATGCCTAATAGAAAGGACATTTCAGTCCATTCTATTGCTAGATGGATTCAGTTAACTATCCGTACTGCGTATGAAGATTTATCTTCTTCTCAGCAGTCTGTGCTTAAGATTTCTGCTCATGAAGTAAGAGCTCTTTCTACTTCCTGGGCTTATGCTAATAGTGTTGCTATTACAGATTTAATGAAGGCTGCTTATTGGTCTCAGCCATCCACATTTACTAATTTTTATCTCAGAAATATTGAGTCCATTTCTGGAGACCTGCATTGTTTAGGTCCGTTATCTGTTGCTCAGAATGTCGTCCACTAAACAGTTGCAACTATAGTTATGCAGGCTTTCTGTTCCGGCAGTGACTCCGTCCGGCTGCCCTCTTCGCTCTGGGCTATTTGACCCAGGGCAAGGGGAAGGGGGGTGGTGGGGGGGGGGGGGGGGGGGGGGGGGCGGGTGTTCCCTTAGGTCACCTGCTTTATAGTGAAAAGCAAGGGAATGCCTCCTCCAAGACAGTATTTCTGAGTCGCTTCCGGGATGGTTTTAAAGTGTAATATTAATGTTTAATTTCATTCATGTCTTATTTTTAAAGTGTAGCTCGGTGTGAAGCATTTGTATATGTCAAGTGTCAAACGGGCTTTAATATACAATACTCGGACACTTTTAAATGATTATAAAGAGTCTCAATTCTCTGGACTACTTTATTTATTGGCTTGTTTTAAAAATAATTAGTATAAAGGTTATACTGGATGTTAATAGAGAACATGAATGTTATTGTGCTCAATTATTAAGGGTAGTGTATCTTTCTAATTTAAATATTAAATAAGAAAGATACATGTAAAGCCTAATACTCCTTTTCTCCTTAAGGGGTTACCTCTTTATTTTATAATTGAGCTTATTGGATTTTCCTCTATGTCCTAGGCCCTCCAGCCTGTTTACTATTCAGCTAAGTCTGGGTCATTGGTACAGTATAAAAATGTTAAAAAATTTATAGTAATTTATATATTTTTTATACTTACCAATGACCCAGACGGGGATGGCCCTCCCTGAGTTGGGAACTCTTGCCTCCCCGCTGAGTACATAGCGCTGACCAGGCACTGCCAGTAAGAATGATATTTGGCGCCAATTTCGGGACGACTGCGTCACTGCGCATGCGCAGTAGAGTCGTACTATGGAGGTCCTTTAGGACATGATTTCTTTTTGTTTTGGATGCAAATTTTGGGGATTGGGGGGCAAAATTTGTGTTTGGCCCTGGTTTTTGTGGAGTTAGCACCAGCAGCTAAGTCTGGGTCATTGGTAAGTATAAAAAATATATAAATTACTATAAATTTTTTAACTTTTTGGTTTTTTATGCGTTTTAAAGAAGAAGAAAAAATTTTAGGCTGAAAATATTTTGTTTGGGAAAAAAATCTGTTTTTTATGTGTTTATCTCAATTTTGGGACATAAAAGTGCAGGAACTGAAAATAGAAGGAAAATCCTGTGTATTATGTGGGCACAATCGCTTCATCTAGTTGGTATGTGCTTTACTTAGGAGAGGGATATACAGCTTATTCAAGTCAAGTCACTGGTTTGATATTTAGATGACCATGTCAGGTGAGCGCCCTCAAAGTCAAGATAAGCTATTGCCATCATGCAAGCAGAAGTCTGTTAGTCTGTGAGTATGTTCATATTTTCCTTTAGCACAGGCTACACCCCATAGTTCTTGTCTGATCATCATGAAATTTCATATGCAGGTTTGGGGTCATGTCTAGATGAGAACATGCCCTTTTGGTCGTGATCGGTCAACCGTGCTGGCTGCCTGAGCCCAAAACCCGTAAACCTTTAGCAAGTCTACAAGTTGTATGTATAAAGGGATTTCACTGTAACTTGTTAGGATGCATCTGTATAATATCTAGATGAGAACGTCCCCTTTTGGTCATGATCTGTCAACCATGGCGGCTGCCCAAGCCTGAAACCCAAAAATTTTTACCACAGTCTGCAGGTCATATTTAATATGGAGGGATTTTATTGTAACTTGATAGGATGACTCCAAATAATGTCTAGATGAGAACGTCACCTTTTGGTCGCGATCATTCAGTCGTGATGGCTGCCCAAGCCAAAACCCTAAAACCTTTAGCATAGTCTATAGGACGTATTTATGGAGGGATTTCATTATAACTTGGTATGTTGACTCCATATAGTATGTAGATGATAACGTCCCTTTTGGTTGTGATTGGTCAACTGTGATTGCTACAGGGGCCCGAAGCCCAAAAGCCTTTTAGCACAGTCTACAGGTCATATTTATGAAGGGATTTCATTGAAACTTGATAGTATGACTCCAGATAATGCCCAGATGAGAACATCCCCTTTTGGTCACGATCATTCAACCATGATAGCTGCCCGAGCCCAAAACCCTAGAGTTATGTCCCTTTTCATCTTTTGATCATTTTTTAGAAAGTAAAAAATATTTGATATCAGTAAAACCATACAAATATTGATGCCATTGGAACCGGCTTTTTGAGCCGGTTCCAATGACAGCCATATTTGTACAATTTTATTGACAATGCATCAAAACATTTCAGGTCTTGAGTTAGACTTGTATTTTGGTTATTTCCTGCTGCTACATTAGGTAAAGGGTTAAATCCTAGCAGAGGTGTAGCAAGAATCTACTTGGCTTTGTTGCGCAAATCTTTGCGAGAATGGATTCTCAGATTCTCGTCAAAATAGTTAATTCATTCGCTTGGGACCCCACTGTGCATTTTTACTGCTGATAGGTGCTGTGTTGACCATAACTTTCATTGACCTTTCACCTAACACGAAATTACAGACAACACTTGCAAACAAAATTCTTGAATATCTATTTTTGTCCCCCCCCCCCCCCCCCCCCAAAAAAAAATATTGCTTTTAAAATAGCCGGTGTCCATCCGTGCGTGCCTCCATGCATGTGTTCAGATCGGTTTGAAACTTGGTATGCTTGTTTGGGGTTACCTCTAGATGGGAGCTATCGATTTCCTCCATTTCCGTCAAAAAATGTTGTCACTGGCAATGACCTTCGATGAACTTTGTGCAGTTATGCATGAATATTTCCTTTTGGCACCCCCTGCAGGGTACATTTATAATCGAATCGCTTTCAAACTTTGTGTGCTTGTTTGGGGTGACCTCTAGATGGGAGCTATCGATTTTCTTCCATTTCTGTCAAAAAATGTTGCACCTGGCAACGACCTTTGAACTTAGTCTAGTTAGGTATCAATATTTCCCTTTCGCACACCCTACAGGGCACATTTATGATCAGATTGCATTGAAACTTGCTTGCTTGTGTAGGGTGACCTCTAGATGGGAACTATCAATTTTTTTCCATTTCCGTCAAAAATAGTTGTCTTTGGCAACGACCATTGAACTTAGTCAAGCATCAATATATTCCTCTGGCATGCCCTACAGGGCACATTTAGGATAGAATCGCTTTGAAACTTGGTATGCTTGCTTGGGGTGACCTCTAGATGTGAGCTGTTGATTTTTTTCATTTTCCATAAAAAATTGTCGTTGGCACCAGACTGAACTTTGTGCTTTTGTGTAGCAACTTATCCCATTTGCACTCTCTACAGGGTATATTTATGACTTTCCATAAAATAGAAAAAAAGGACCATTGCCACCAGCAATGACCCTCAAACTCAGTGCATTTGTGCACTAACATCTTCCTTTGGCATGCCTCCGAGGGCACATTCATTATTGGGTTGTTTTTAAACTTCATATGCTTATTCAGGATGAAGGAGATAGGAGCTATCGATTTTCTTTTCATTCTATCAAAAACTGTTGCTGTTAGCAACAGTCTCAGAATTTATTGCATTTATTTTGACATAGCCTACAGGGCACATTTATCGTAGGATTGTTTTTAAACCTGGTGTGCTCATTAGGCAAAACCTCTGTATGTAGATAAGAGCAATCGATTAGTGTTCATTTCTGTGAAAAAAAGTTGCCATTTACAATGACCTCCAAACTTACTACATTTGTGTATCAACATTCTTCCTTTAGCCAGCCTAACAGTTTACATTTACAAATGTATGGATTGTGCTGACATTGTGCACACACAATGCTGTAATGTTGAAGTTTCACCATTTCACTTATAACTTATCAATTTCAAGTTTGTCATGTTGAGCTACAGTGTCATTGACACTTTCATTATTTCTATGCATGACGTCAATCAATTTCTAGTTGTAAGAATTTATGTTTACCTCAGCCCTGTATATTATTGTGAGTTATATTTTCATAAAAGTTGTTTTGGACTGGGGCAAATTTCATTAACCTCATTCTTCAAAAAATTAGTACGTACTATGTGCAGATTTATCTCAACTGACTGAAAGTCAGGATGAGCTATAGTGATCACTCACCGTCCATCGTCCGTTTCCGTTTACATGCTGTTTGCACCTTCTCCAAAAAAACTGCTGAACCAATTTTAGTTGAATTTGAGGTGCTTGCTTGTCCTGACATGGCATTTGTAAGCTTACCCGACTAAATGCAGGATAAGCTATAGTTATCACTCACCGTCTGTCCATCATCCGTTGTCCATGAAAATGGTGTTTGCACCTGCTCTTTTAAAAACACTGAACCAATTTCAATTACATTTGAGGTGATTGCTTGTGCTGACATTGCATTTTGTTTTTGTTCAAATCAACTTGACCA